>VXBC01011354.1:109056-129647 GCA_013399945.1 Ploceus nigricollis
ACTATCTCTCTAGAGACTCCCCAAGTCTCTCTAATCACTCTTTTATCACTTAGGCCCTGACAGAACATGAAAAGGATTCTCAAATTTTAAGATAACACTTAATGGTGTGAAGAGGGGATACTTCTACCAGCCCCAAATCTGTTGATAGGGATGAAGTTCACTAATGCTTGAGGGATTCAATGCTTCCAAAACAAGTCTTTATTTCTGGCTAAAGAATTCTGTGCCAGAACCTGACAGCCTCCAGAAGCTCCAGCTTTCTGCTTAACAGAGATACATAGTTATCTACTACACAAAAATGAAAGGAATCCACGCACTTAAAAATATTTCAGTGACGCAGCAACCAGGAATCAGTCACTTGCACTTGGAATTTTCCCCTCTTTGATGTCTTAACACCTCATACCCAGGAAATCAGATAAATAAGCAGGTCAGTGGGAACCATTTCAACAAATCTGCCCATAAAATAGTGAAAGCTGAATTACAGTTCAGGTGGAGTATTTGGAAATGGGATATTTGTATAAGTCTATACTACCAAGATTAAAACTGTAAGACATTAAAACTCATCTTGTTTTCAAACAGCTTGACTGCCATTTTCATCCTTTGCCTCCAGATCTGAACATGTTTTTAAAATATCAGTTAATTCTTCTGACACATTTCCAAGGGGCAGGTAAAACAATCTGGATTAAAAAAAACCTACCAGAATTATAGTTTATTACTACATATAATTAATCTGAGAGACTTAGTCAGAATTTCCACATCTCAAAAAAATTTATTATTTATTTCCATCAAACATAAATGATTTATTCTTTTCATGAGTTATATAAATTGAGCACCTTCTTCAAGTAGAAGACAGTGTTTTGTGTCTTTTACACAAGACTAAGGTCAGATGACAGATGATAGAAGTGCAAAGTAATTCATCAGAAAGACATAAAACTATTTTTGCCAGACTTTTTCCCAGTCACCTCTTAGATTAAAACATGATACGCCTGTATACTAGAAGAGATTTTTATCATTCTTACCCTGAAAATAAACCTTATACTTATTACTGTGCTTGATCTGGAAATGTCTAGGAACATTGGTGTAAAATCCCAAATACTCATGACAGTACTTTGTTCTCTGGTAAACATCCTGTACAAATAGTACAGCTATAAAATTCTTCAAAGAAAAACTTCATTAAGTTTGGGGGTTTTTTGTTTTGTTTTGTTTTGTTTTAACAAGATTTAATTTGTGTTTTTCCACACACAAAAGAACAAGGCTTTCCAAAGCAGACAACTTATTCTCACAGATCAGACATCTCAGTTTTATTGAGTAATCTCAAGAGGCTTGGAATGGATAGCATTTATCCAAATCTCTTCTCCTTATTGCTGCAACTCTCCATTAAAGTCAGAGGCCAATTCCCCAAAGTTATCTATTTCCAATATATTAATTAAGTGCAGGAATACCTTTGAGGATCTGGAGGGTCAGATTTCTGCCATCCTTGCACGTATTTATGTCAAACACATCAGCAGTTTCCTCTTCCACCAACCCAGCAGCCACACATAACACCAACCAGCAGCTCTGCAAGTCCCCACCATCAACAGCATTGGCAGTGAGGTGGCAAGGCCAGCTTTTAAATCCGCAGCAAACCAAGAGAAAATAAAAAGGAAGAAATATTAATTAATATTTCTTAATTAAGCATGTTTAGCAGGCAAAGCTGTTCCTGCTGGTTTTCCCTCAGATGACAAATCAGGGATGTCCGGGATGAACTTGGGGAAGCGCCAGGGCGCGGCCGGGCCGGCAGTGGCGGGGTTTGGCCAGCAGGTGGCGGTGCTCGTTCCCAGCGCTCCGTCATTCCAGCAGCTGGGAACAGCCGGCATCTGCCTGACAGACAGACGGACAGACAGACAGACAGGCAGACGGACAAACTGCCCTGCTGCAGCAGCACAGCTCCTACAGACCTGGCCATAAAGCCCGTTTGTTAGGGAATAAAAGAAAGAGGATGTGGGAATCAGAAAAATAGAAACTTACACAAACACGGAGGGGTTTGATCTGCGGCCTTGGGAGAAGCCTGGGTTGATGTAAAAATACAATACACAGATATTAAGCAGAAAAATCATAAACTTCTGTTTCTATAGTTGTAAGAAAGAATATGCCTTAAGTAAATGAGAAACTGTATTGATGAGATGGTGAAGGGTTTATAACGTAGAGGTGTGGTTGTACAGAATAAACTAAGAGTTTAGAAGTTATAATAGAAGTATATGTGTGCATGCGAAACAGAAGCCTATTGGACAAAAGTATATGCAGTGCAGCAGAAGTAAGCAAAGGTGATAGGTTAGAAAAGCAAAATACACCCTGTGGCAACAGTCCATTGCGTTAGAAAGGTCTATATTGCCTTGTAATGAAGAACTTGTGACTACTTTGTGCTATGGCCAACTGCTTGCTCCTTTAAAATCTCACAGCCTCTGAGACTGATGTTTACCTGAGCAATGAATTCTTAGCCTGAAAATAGTCTCATCCCTTCATTAAAAGCGGCAACAATGATAAGAGGGGAAGAAACACACTCAGATCCTGGTTTTCTGCCTTTGGGAATGTAAGATTTAAATACCTGACAACGCCGTGGTGTTTCCAAACCTCAAGGGACTTTGCATACAGAAAAAATGAATTCACTAATTGTGAAGAGAGACAAGTTTCTCCTCCATTGACAGGCAAGGTTTGTAGCCCTCAATATTTTTTACCACCAGTCCCTGAGTTGCATTAATTTATCCATCAGAGAGACACGAAGGAGAAATAGCTGAAGGAAACTGAATCAAACCAGACTGTCTCTGCAACACCAGTGGGTAAAACCCATAACTTGTAAAACCAGTTTTGCATAACTGGTAAAACCAGAAGCCCTGAACTGCTGCCCCAACCCCGTGCTGGTCATCAGCTTCTTGCCTGCTCCCATTCCATCCCACTTCCAAATCCAGCCTTTCGTTTTCCACCCTCAAGACTATTTCTGTTCTTCTATGTTGCTAAGAAATTCTTGGCTTCCACCTCAAAAAGACACTTAGTCTTTAGATAAATTTTAGGTGGTATGAGCAAGATTAGCAAAAATGTTCAAGTATATGAACACGTCTAAAAGGATGTACCACAATTAAATCCTTAGCGGGATGCAGTCAGTTACTTAATCCGTTTGTAGGATTTTGAATTCTCGCAAATCCAAATATATCCATGTACTATCCAAGCCCATGTTACTTGCTTGGCTTGACTATTGTCAGAAGATTAATTGCTAAAGAAGAAGTATGAATGTCCTTGAAAAATCATAGCATACCCTAAGATCTTTTAATCCATTCCCACATTTCTGATCTGCACATAGAACAGATCACAGGAATGACCTGGTGTGAAAAACCTTGCAAGTTTTACCAGTAAATGTCAAGACTGGTCTGCTGGCCTCAAGCCACACAGGAAGAAATACAAGGTACATGAGACAGTTTTCATGATACTTATGATTTTTTTATTCATTGGTGAATTTAGACTGGATGTTCTAGTCATGGAAACACTACACACCACTTCAGATCCTTCAAATTTTTTGTACAAAAGATCTTAGATTGTGACAAGAACAGGACCTAAGAGATTTCTTGGTCTTTCCAATTGAAAGAGAAGCAAAATCTTAAAGTAAGATTTTCACTTTGCTTTGATCCTGACAGCTATAACTGAAACTTGAAAGTAGTAGTGTGTACCAAAAAATAAATGTAATGAAAAAAATTCTACATGGCCTAAAAGCTCAAAAATTAGTTTATTCCCTACAGATGCCTAGCAAATGAGCTGATTTGATTCTCATTTTGTTAATATGAGTTCATTCAGATAATTTACTCTGGGCAACACATTTTCTGTGAAACAGAAGAGAGATTTGTTTTTTTTTTTTAAATCAGCTTTAAAGGAATAGAGCTTTACTCACACAGCCTTCTCACATTAACAATGATAATAAAAGCCAACCCAAATTAAAGTCACTTGGTCATAAAAAAAATATGGCAGTTGACCAGTATAGCTTAAGCTTGCACTAAAATGTGATCATAGAAATGATGGTAGAGCCCCTGCCTTGCTTTATTCAGTTATTCCTTAAGGAGGAAATATCAACTCTAGACCAAAACATGTCTTATAAAAGTTTCCACTGAATACCCTGGTCTAGAAACACAAAGGGTCAGAAAGCTATGCAGCCTAGAAAGGGAAATTGCAAAATAAAGGTCATTATAGAAGGGTATGCTAAGAACACCCAGCACAAGTGAAAAATCATAGCTTTCCTTTCTAAAAAACCAAATATAACTACAAAAAAATGACAACTTTAAAGTGTATTCTTCTCAAAGAAAGGTTTTCCAAGGGAAATCATGCCATTTCCAGTATTTTCTTACATGGAAGAGGCAGAAATAAGATCTTTTAAAAAGAACAGGAGAACTGGCACTTCTGGAAGTGCTGTGAAGCCTTCAGTTATTTTTCTATTCCAGTGGTTAAGAATTGGAAAAGTGCTTGTGAAAGGTAACTGCCCATTTTTTTATTGCATTTCAATGCCCTTTCCCAAAATGTTTTTAGCCAAGGCTGCTCCACAAATGCTCATACAGATCCTTGTTACCAGTGGTGGAAGACTTTTCTTCTTTTTAGCCCTGCATCTATTAAAAGCCCTCCTAAATTTCCTAATTTTCAGGCAACCAGTCAGTGGGTTGCTAAAAGCCTCAGAAGGCTGGGAAATGGTTCAGGAGTGTAAGCAACTAATAATAGAGTTCATAACATCTGCTGACATTTGCTTATCACTAATCACAGCCTCCACTCAGGGGATTTACCTTTTTGGAGAGGCTGATGCCAGCTGTAAATAAGATGATGCAGAAAATGTATTGCAGATCCAAACCAACACAGTTCTTTTCTTCCCTTCTGAATTTTTATGTATCTTCTCAGACCACAGTTACATTTCACATTCATTTTCTGAAGCACTTTTCAGCTCAAACAACCCAAGTTATTCAACTATTCATATGGAACAGAAATTATATTAGACAAAACTATTCATTTCAAAATTAACACCCAATTTTCCTGGTTTTGCTCTTTGTACTTACCTAAATAGAAAAGATATTTAGAACTTCATTGACAGTTAACACACTTTTTTAGCCAATACTAGAACCTTCCATGTCTGCTTCTGAATTATTCAACCTACAAGGCCAACAGTAAAATTCATGTTAAAACATAAAACAGATAAAACAGGCATCTTTTGCTCATGTTGCCTGGTCAAACTTTCATAACCACCATGGATACAATGCCTCCAAATTCTTGTATTTTTCTCCGGTGTAGATAATCTTTGTACAAAAAGAATAATCACCAAAGACCAAAAAAAAAAAAGTACTAAAACCACTTCCTTGTTTAAAAGGGATAAATATCATATGTTTCCACATTTGTATTCCACGTACATGAAAGACTTAAAAACTTTTTAAATACTTTTAAAAACTTTTTAAAACAAAACTATAAACAATTGCTGAAATAATTTAATACCAAAAATTAATCTTTATTGGACTTTCTGAAAATTAACTTACTATCATCAAGTTATATTTAACATTATTCTAAAGCAAAATTCTGTTTACATATTCTACAGCAAACATAACTTGTATTATCATTAATTACTCCAAATTAATTAATACAGGCTTCACTATTTTTTCCCTACATCCCTAAAAATTTCACCATCAGTCTCCGACAACTGCATAAAATAGAATCTCATTCTTCTAATGGGCTGCAATTTACTTCTCACTGAAAGGTTCTTTCTAGTTTTTACTCCACTGAAACCAGTATTGTCTGCTTATGAAAACTCAGCCTTAAAAGAGAAAGAATTTGCAAAAACATAGCAATACCAGTAACTATTTTTCACCTCCCAACACTACAAGAAATATCATGACTGCAATAAGTGCGATAAGCTTGATAAAATTTAAAAAACAAACAAAAAACATCACCCCCAAAAAAATCCCAATTTTTACATTTGTTTATAACTGCTAGAAATCCCATAGCATAACATTACGCAAGAGTCTCCAAAAAGACTAAAGAAAACTTGGAAATTTAAGTTTAGAAATCTTCAAGACTTACATTTCCTAAGAAACTAGAGGAGTCTTAGAAACCTTGGGAACTGTAGAAATATTTCTGCAGACCTCTCTCAGCTGTAAAAAAAGAAAAACAAGTTTCGTTAAACATTTGGACTCTTGTAAAATATTTTGTGTTTGGGTAAACTCATAACACAAGACCTGTTGCTGCATTTTTGCATATTGATCTTGAATTAGAAGAAAATGTCATAGTCACTATTAATTTCTACATTAAAAAACCAAATAACTCTAGTTGTTCATCACAGTGGAAAAGTTCTGCTAAGTTTCAAATCTTTAATAGATTTTTTTTTCCTTAAAAACTTTGATGTAATTAGTTTTCCAGATCACATGGGGGACATTCACATTCAGAATAATTGAGCATTTGCTTTTGAAGCTTTTCCAACTGATACCAATCTGCTGATACCAATCTACCTCTGCTTCTGAAGCAGGAGAGCTCAGCTAAATCTACTGCAAATTGACAAGAGTAAAATAATAAGAAAGGCATAAAATCAGAGGGGAAAAGGAGATATTAAGTGATTTTTTTGCAAGAAATATTTGCTTTGGGAACAGTCATTTGCTACAACATATATGCAACCATGCTTCCTACCAGTAAGAAATGTTTGCCCTTTTTTTAAACTGCAGAACTGCTCATTTGTTGAAATTTGTGTTTATTTCAAGCTTTTGTTAAGGCAGGGCCTTTGTTCTTCACCTGTGCAGGACATTAAGAATTTTTATGCCACCTTTTCCTTAATCTCCTAGATGAGCCTGTATTTCATCTGTATGAAGTTATCCCCACCTTGCCTGCAGGAGAAGATGGGTAGCTCTGTTTTCTGCCTTTAATACAAGATCATTGATCTGTTAAAAGCCTTTGAAGGACTGAAGGACTTTCGGGGGTGATCTTTTCTTTTTTGGAGGGTGGGGGTGGTGTTTTATTGGGTGTTGGGTTATTATTTTATAGGTTTGGGGTTTGATTGATGTTTTGTTAATTCTGAAAATACTTCTGCTATTGTTCTGTAGTTGAACAGTTACCAATATTCACAATTCAGATTTTGGAATGAACCAAGCCCATGCAAGGCTCCCAGTGGTTTTAATGGGATCAGGATTTGGTGCTTTAAAACAACTGGCTGCTCTCCTCCTAAACTCTGTGAGACCCGTAAAGTTATTTATTTTGTGGCATTAAAACCATGGGTGGTGTAATGTGCATCACTTTCCTGTGTGCCAACTGTAGTTTAACGTCCCATGTAGCACAACTCACTGCAGTAAAGTTTCCTGGGAAGGAGCTGCAATATGAAGTAATTAAAATTTCAGCAGGATTTGCCTTCTTAACCTTAATAAGCAGTTCTGTAAGTTAACAAAAAGCCACATCGAGCACATTGACTTAAAAAAAAAAAAAAGGGTGTCTGCTTAAAGCTGATTTAATTTTAAGAATGAGAGAAAAAAGTTTGCTTCCATTTGCCTGATTTCTGAGGAACTTTCCCATTGAAGTTACACCAACATTTACCTAAAAATATTCCTGTATTAAAATCAGATAATTCCTCACATGGGATATACAGTTTAATCTCCATATTTCAGCATCACTGACAGTAAATTAGAAATGGAGAAAGGCATGAAAGGAAAAAGTTAAAGAGAATTTTATTAATTTCACATGCTTCAATTATAGGGCAACCTCATTCATCCGTTCTCTGGCTTCTAAATCTGATCCTGTTTAGATTAAATGAAAATACACTCATTTTGTAATGAAGCCTTTTGTCCATGTTTTCCCTCAGTGAGAAATCACAGGGAAAGCCTTTGGGTTTGTAAGTACTACCTGTAAAGGGAACGAAGTTTTCCAGTAGGCACTTTAAAATATTCCAAATAATTCAGAGAAAAACCAGATTGTTTACATACAGCAGACTGAGAGAAAAATTTGTGTGGATGGACCATCCAAAAGGAAGCAGAAAATCCAAAACTCAAATGCTTACTAATCACACAGCGATTGTGTAGAGTAGCTTTATCAAGGGTTCCTTCCAACAAGGTATGCATAGGAACAAATATAGAGCAACTGGAGAATGGTCTCCTGCAGTTGTTCACAGCCTGTTCTAAAAGAAAAATCTTTAAGATTTCGAAGTACTAAATACAGAGAAAAAGTTACTGTTGTGGGAAGTCTCCATATACACCAGAATATCCAAACATGGGGGTGAAGTTCAAACCTGAAGTGTAGCCAAAAGTATTGTAAATAAAGAAGCAGTTGATGATGCTGAAGTGCTAAAAGAAGACACACTAGTCAAATAGAATCTTTAAAGTGTTCATTCAAAAGGAAATTTGCAGCTCATATAGGAGAAAAACCATTTTTGTTTAATGTGAACAGCACTGAATCTGGGAGAAAGAGCTTCCGGAGATAAAAGAATAATCACAGCAATCCACAGTCTGCTCTGCATTTCCATTTTCATGCCCCTTTATGCTTTAAGTGAAAAGTGCTAATGAGCTCTAATCTCTAATGAACTACATGCAAAGCTTCAAAATGTCAAAGGCTCTAGACTCTGCAAAAACATTGACCGGACACACTGCAGAGCATTTCTTGTATATTTTATTACATACCTGTAGGAGTATACTCATTCTTAATTCATAGCTACTAACAGAAGCAAGAAGAGAAACTCCTACCTAGAAAAGTCAAGACCAGGATCATAAACTACACAAAATGCTGGCTTTTCAGGACACATTTCTGTGCTGGCAGAACTCAGTCCCTACAAGTACAAGAATGAGTGTCCAACATAAATCGGCTGCTGTGAGGATTTGCTGAATATTTTCAACAGCAGCATCTTTCTCAGCTTGGCTGAAATCAATCAGTCAAGACTGAATGGTGGGGAAAAAAAACTAAAATGGGGTAGCGGTTGTGTGGGAAAGAAGCAACTGAAACCTCATCCATTGAGGGGAATGCTCTGTTCTGAAAAGCCCTCTCTCCTCTCCCCAATGACCTTGGTGATCCCTCCAGTCCTGTGGCAAACAGTATCCATTCCTAACACAAAAAGTCTCATTTTTTTATAGGTTGTATAAATCTTATCTAACAATTTCTAAGAAAGGAATGAAATATTTCATGTCTGTCTGGCTACCACTTGGTATTTCCTGTGTCATTGAGTGACATTTTCCACCCCAACCCCCTGCCTTTCAGGGCCCACTTTCCACATGGAACACAAAAAAAGCCAATGAATACAGAAGCAGAAATGAGGGAATACACTGCCAAACACTGTAGGTGTCTTCCTTCACAGCCTCCAGTGTTACATCACTCTAGATATTTTTAAATAAATATATACAACAATCCAGCACCATTTATGGGTGAACATTTCACTTAAATGCTAAAATCCACCCAGGATTGTTCACAGTCAGAGTTGCTACCCTCTGTTTGAATAGCTTGTTGTATTACCTGGCCAAACCACAAATTGTTCTCTCAGGATTTTTGCTAAGGGGATATGGGACCAGAAATTATATTGAGCTTCACAAGTTGCTGAACACACTTTCCATCTCTTCCTTACCCCCCAAGAAGGATAAATATAGAAGATATCAAATAACCAGTTGCACGAGGGATCACACTGAGATCAATACCTATTTATAATTTTTTACTTGAGTAATCAAAGCAAATTAAAAAACACCAAACCCTCAGACACATTCCCATATTTCTGGTTATTTAGTCAAAACAGACCTCCATCTAAACAGCCTGATTTCTATCTACAAGATTCAGCTTCTGATACAGTCAACCTGTCTTTCAGCACAACTTCCAGATATGTGGAAAAACATACATCAACTTCTACTTTTTGGAGACACCAGGATGACTCCCACTGCAGTCAGCCTGACTTGAGAAGCACTGAAATCAGAAAGTTTATCAGATAAAGTACACCCCACTTTGGCATGTTCATCAGCCATGCACTGAAATCCATTTTTTTGGGGCAGCTTCAGGACACAGTTTTGTCAGAAAAGCAGCAAGATCAGCTTCATAGATTAAGATGCTAATTTAAAACTTCATCATGATGCTTTGTTTACCTACTTTCAGATAAACCTTTCCAGGTTTCAGATATGCTATTCCTTAGGCAAGAGCCATTCTTTTTTTAAAAGCCAGTCATTTCACAGATAGATTGTCCCTAACAAAGTGAATGAATTTAAAGGAATATTTCATTGAACCAAAACAATCTGACAGATGAAGACTAAGGCATTAAAATGTCACACTGTCTGAAAAAGGTTCCAGTCTAAAATTCAGACTGACACTAGCAAGACAGCAGTTGCTCTATAATGAAACAGACTTTTAAAACATAGGAAGATAAATGATCAAGAATGCCTGGATTGCAGACTCTTAAAAAATCAGGCTTTTTGATGAGAAATGAAGTAAAATTTGGGAAACCACAAGCAGTGCAGCTCACTCAAAAATCATCCACGTCAGTAGGAAGTATGCTATAAAATCCCAATGAGCATAGCCTTTTAAAAAACTATCAAGCACCAATAGTCCTTGCATGGCTTTGTTTTCCAACCCTTTAAAACACAGTATGTTCATTAAAAAACATCTGCTCTTATTACAACACATTATAAAAACCGCTAAAGAAAATATTTTGGTTTAATTATTAGCAGATGCAGCATGCTTAGAAATGTTTCTTTGAACATATAATTTCTGCAAAGGTGACTTATTATTGTGATTAGTTTCATTCTTTAATCAAGGCAACACAAGCACCAGCAGCAGCAAATTTGTGGCCAGCAGCTTCAGCACCCATTGTGTTATGTTATGTTATGTTATGTTATGTTATGTTATGTTATGTTATGTTATGTTATGTTATGTTATGTTTTCCCAGACAAGGGCAAGAAAATCGATTTATTTGCCTTCTTGGGCATCACCAGAACAGTCACCCAATGAGTTCTTGTCAGCTGTACTTCTGGAAGTCCAGCAGTATAATTTCTCTTGCAGAACTTTTGCAGCATCAGTGAAAGTGGATTTAAAAAAAGAACAAAAACCATGCAACACTACAATCTAGCCTGAGTTTTCAGATATGGGATTTATCAAGCAACACTTTCAACAGTAAATATACTTGACATTTAGTTGCTGGAGTAAAGTAAATATAGGACTCAATAGTGTCATTTTTATGGAGTAGAACTACACTTCAGAGTATATGTCAAAAGTGAAATTCATTTAACTAAACTGAAAAGAACCATCTAAAACTGACAAGGGATATGAAAATAGGTTGATACAAACATTTCAAAGATTCTTTTACAAGGTAAAAGAGGTATCCCTGAGGAGGAGAAACTGTTAGACCATCAAAGAACATTATCCTGCTACCTACAGAGACTCTTTGAGTAGGATACCATATTTATGCTGCAAAGGCTTCACTGTCCATTAGAATCATTTTGATACTCATGTGTTGTTTCTCCTGTGATATTCTACACCCCGTGTCTGCTCATTAAATTCCAATATTTGTTTATCAAGAGCATGTCAGCCCACAACAAACCTGCAGTTCTAATTTAGACAATGCATACGATCAAGGGGAAAAGACACTATTGAATTCTCTGTTGCCTGGTGAGAACTCATCACCATGTATTTACATAATCTTGTTTTGGAAGCCACTGAAATGACACTCTGCTTCTGAACCTGCTGTTTTTAGGAGAGGCTGGGAAGGAGGGGTGGAGGTGTTGCCGGTGGTGTTAAGGAATGGATAGATTGGGAAGAGCAGCCACAAACAGGCAGAGAGCCTCTGGGTGAAAATGAAGGATCAGGCACAGCACACCTTGATCAGGGCAAGCTGTCAATGAGGTCTTGCTTCAGCCACAGGAAGTGTCATTCCCAAACTCTCATCCTGATGAGGGATTTCAACCACCCAGATATCTTCTGGGACAGAAATACAGCTGTCCAGGAGAACAAGACAGACTTTCAGGTATGAGTCAAACCAAATGGAGTAGGAGCATTGCTGGATGTGGTGCCCAGCAGCATGGATAAACTTATCAGAGGAATGAGGACTGGAGGCAGCCTGGGCTGTGGTGACCATGCCCTGGCTGAGTTCCTTATCTCAAGGAACACGGGTCTGACAAAGAGCAAAGCCAGGACCCTTAATTTTGGAAGAGTGAACTTGTAGTTATGCAAAGAATGCATGGATGAGGTCTCCTGGGAAGCTCTCCTTAGAGCCAGCAGAGCTGACCTGAGCTGGCCACATTTTTGGATCAATTTTCTTAGGAGCACAAGGCCTCTCCATCCTGATGCGTAAGAGATCAAGCAAGACAGGCCAGAAACTCCTGTTTTTACCAAGGGAAGAAAGAAATACCTGGGGAAATCTAGATCTCACTTCTGTGAAGATTATGGAGTAGATCCTTACGGAAGCAATATTAAGGGATGTGCAAGACAAAGAGATTAATCAAAAGGGAACTGCAGTTACAAAGAAAAGCCTTCTTGAGGGAACTTACAGCAGTAGTTTAAAGGGCTCATTCCACCCTTCAAAACCACCCCTGCAAATTTCTGCTCTCTGGGGAGGATGTAGCAAAGCAGCTCCATATCTTCAGGCCATTTTATTTGAGTATTCCATGCTGGCATGGCTAGCTATTCATATTCCTGGCCATTATCCATGGATAAGTGTACAGGAATCCTTTTTTCCCCAGATAAAAAGAGAAACACCATTATTGGGTTCTGATGCTTTGGTATTTGTTTGTTTCCCTTACCTTGGGGCAGCAAGGCTGAGAACAGCCAAGAGAGAAAGGACAAGTGAGGGCTGGACTGGGTGGTCTTTGGACTTTACAAGAGTAGCTTGATTTTCCTACTGAAAGGATGAGTAACAGTGTAACTCACATGACACATGGATATTTGGGAAGTCGGCATAGGGCAAAACAGAAATTAATACTCTGAAAAATTTCCACTTCATACCCTGTGCAATGTGTGCCCACTTGGCCAGCTGAATTCAAACACTCAGTTACTGAGAATTCCCCACAATAACTGCTGATTGTGCTCTTAGGCTGCAGAGCATCTTGGTCCCAGTTCATGCAAACAGGCCAATTTCCATCTCTAGAAGCCCAAAGAAATCACAACTGCTTTATTATGTATGAACTTGTAGAAGGAAAAATTGGTTACTTGTAAACATTCACAAGCAAGCCATGCAGTAAGCTATAAGAATTCAATTATATTCAATATAATGTCTTACTGCAGGTAAACAATTAATCTTGTATTCAAAAGGATTGAAATGAACTTGAAATATTTTGTTGAGGAAGCAAACTTTTTAAAAGCCTCTGTAATCAGCTCTGTAACTAAAAGGGAAAAAAAGAGCAAGAAAAGGAATTCACACCTGGGCTTTCTAGAAGATAGCTGTATAAAATAATTGAATAAACAAAGCTGCACATTTCAGATCTGATCACCTACTTTAAAAACAATTTCTAAAATAAATTCAGCCACCTTTATGAAGTTCATTAGTTGATATGCATTATTATCTCATTTAATTCATAATTTGCAGCAATTTCCTCTTGCTTCATGCCAGGGGGTCTGACTGTAGCTTTCTATACAATCTGGTGTCATTTTCAATTTTTAATTCCTCTTCCACTTCTACATTTTCTGAAACTCTGTAGCTCTTATTCTCTTTCATTCTTGTGTATTGCTGTCAGTGACTGCATACTCAGCTCTCTCCATCATTCTTCCTCTTTACAGGAAGGAGTTTCCCTGAGATGGGCAGATTGTGGTGGCTCATAAAACTCATACTTCAAGCTAGCAGGAAGCCAGAAGGCCCTGGGGAGAGCAAGTCCAGCTTATCACAACCTGTACTCATCAAGGTTCAGCATCTCTCACTCTACCAAATGTCACCTGTATGGTCATCCCTCAGCTCGTTGAATTGAATCGTTCTGCTTCACCCAGTTTAATCAGACTCCACATCCATAAAACCTCTTCTAAAACCATCTCTTTAAATGCACCTTCCACTTATCACCCCAAACAGAATTTAGCTCGTTTCTTCAAAAAAAGAATTGATTAAATGTTCTGGTTCCTTTGCTTCTACTCACCTTCTTCCCCTATTCCCACCTTTTCTTTCCACCATACAACACAGAAAGGTCTCTCATCTGCTTTCCTTCTCTAACTCTTGCACTTGCTTAGTGATATTAGGCTAGAGTAGAGTTCATTTTCTTTGCAGTGGCTGGTGTGGGACTGTGTTTGGATTTGTGCTGAACACNAAAAGGAGGACAAGGGGGACATTTGGGATGACGGTGTTTGTCTTCCCAAACCTTACCTGTGATGGGGCCCTGCTCTCCTGGAGAAGGCTGAACTCCTGCCTGCCTGTGGGAAGCAGGGAATTAATTCCCTGTTTTCCTTTCCTTCTGTGTGTGTAGCTGTTGCTTCCCCTATTAAACTGTCCTTATCTCAACCCACAAGTTTTGTAGCTTTTACCCTCCCAGTTCTCTCCCCAGTCCCAGTGGTGGGGGACTGAGCCCGTGGCTCCATGGGGCTGGGCTGCTGCTGGGGGTTAAACCACAACACAGATCTGCTTACATGGATTTCTCTTCCACCCACCCTCAGGTTCTCTGCTTGTGGAGTAAAGGCTTTGTTCTGCCTGTCCAGCACATGACACAATGCCTGGCCCATGATTAGATGACATTACAGCTATGAAAATAATATCTCAAAACTATTAGCTTTGTTTAGAAGAGAAACCGCTATTTTCTCTGAGACAAAGTAGAGCTGGATTTGATTACTGTCTAAATCTCCTGCAAAAATATTACAGAAAGCCAAGACAAACTAGGGCAGTTCATTCCATGAATTTCTTGGAAATGTTTAACATAAACTTTTGCAATTAGAAGTCCCACAGAATGTGACACTGTAAAAATTAGTATTCATTTCTCATTTTCTTTTAAATTATCACATCATGTCAGGAATGTTTTTCTACAATTTTAAAAGACTTTGTTTTTTTTAAATTCTTGGTAAAAGAATCTCTCATGTTTAGTTAGGCCAAAATCTGACCTACCTTTGTACCAATTTGTGAGTAGCATGCCTGGAAAATGATCATGAAAAAAAAGGGACCACAAATAAATGCCTTAAAATGTACCTTAAAAAATTCTATTTATAAAAGCAAGCAAATGAACTTGATGCAAAAAACAGTGGGACTACCAGCTGAGCTCTAATGACCGGGACCATTTAAAGAACATCAATAAGCTCAAGGTTACTTTAGTAACTCATCTATGACCAGAACAGAACTATCACACAGTGAGGCAGCCAAACTTTTTCATCTTCCAGACTCACCCGAAGTGACCTTAGGGGCCTGTTCTGTCTTCTCTGGATCTCATTGATATACAATTGGTAAATTCCAACATGTACTATCCCAAATATTCCTCTCATCATTATTAATTTGTTTCCAAAACATCCAAGAAACACAGGTGGAGCTGGAAAAGTTTTGCAATTCATCCATTAAAGAGCTTTTTTTTTTTCCCCTTGAAAATCTTGTTTTACAATATTCCAAAATAGACAATTGTTATTTCAAAATAACCAGCTGTACTCATATAAAATTCCAGCCACAGCCTAGGAAGTGAGAATTGATACGTGGCATGAAAACTCACACTCATTATGTTGTGTGGTTTATATACAACTGAACAATTTCAGAGTGCTTAACACTCTAACACACTAAGCTTTCTCTAATAGCACAATAAAGCACAATATCTTATGCTCATCAACAATCAGATTTTTTTTTTGTTCTTCAAAAAGTCAAAAGTGGTGCACAAGAAGTAGTCAAACTAAAAGCTAGAAGTAAGAAAGGATCATCATGCTATACATGTTCCAGTCATGACTGCCATTGGAAAGGATGTCTGACACAGGTTTGTTTCATATTTGCATACTGAGCCTCTTCCTCCTTTTCTCCACTTTTTTTGCTGAGAATATCTGGACCAAAGGGATCATTATGGGATTGCAGGTCTATTTTAATATAAGCACCTTGTTCCACCCATCTCCACCTCCTTCCCAGGGTTTAAAAATGGTTGTAAAAAACAAACCTTTCCCACAGAACACCATTCCTTTTTGAATACAGACATTTGCTGATCTGTTAGTTACACCAAACTTCTTCTCCAACACCTGTGCCTTTCACCAGTTATTTATAGAACTCAAAATAACCCTGGTCCAACATTCATTTAGCACCTCAGAACTACACACCTCCTTCTTCTTCAGGCAGTGAAGGACTCTTAGAAAATGTTCTTCTTAGGATGTTCACTGCAGACTGCAGAAAGAAGCATTTTATTTCTGAGAAGAAAACCATCTCCTGGGCTCTTTCTGAGCCCCTGGCCTCGTCCTGCCCCACCTGAAGTCACCAGGTGATGGACACATAAGTGCTTGTGTGCCCCCAGACAAAGATCATTCACTGTTATTGTTTTTCTCTGTCACGTGTGTGTTTGTGTCTCTGCACAACGACAAAATAACTGCTGTGAAGCTTTGCCCTCCCCTCTCAGGCCCTCAAAGACCACATGAATGCAATTGGGGTTCTTTTTTAAATGATTGGTTCTGTTCTCTCACACTTGCAACATATTCAGTGAATTAACTTTGCCTCTCCTCCCGTTCAAAAGAACACCATGAAGAGCCTTTCCCAGCACAGAATATGTAATTGATTCTTTTCCTTTGACCAATGTGGTGCCATGAGGTGCTGGTTTTGCTCTTGTTGTACAGTCTATTAATTAACAGATAGTCCTAGGAGTGCAAAATATTCAAATATTTAGAAATAGGAATCTATGTGCCCATAATGAGGTACAGGGAGAGAGGTTCTGCTCTTAATGCGCTGAGAATCAAAGCTGCTCTAAGATAAGTGACCTGAAATACAAAGACAGAAAATACAAAGTCAAAACCTAGCAGCCTCCCCAGCTTTTAATTTCTTTGATATTTTATACCAGAGCATAACTTCTGACACCCTTTTCTTTCACTTTGATTTTCTTGCTCTCAAAAAAAAAGAAAATCAGCAATCTTTTTTTCCACAGATTTTTATATTATTTGAGAAAGTATATGTAAATATATGGGAAATGAAAATAGCAGGCTGATGGGAATACTTTGGTAAAATTGTACATGAATAAAAGATGTGAAATCATACTGTTATAAATGTCTTCATCCATTAAATTTTAGTATCAAGTAAATTTCCAGCTGTACAAAACTGATCTCTTCATCTTTCTTTCCCTATAGAAGTCACAGCTCACATTTGGAATATTATATGCGCTCCATACTTGAAAGAAAATCCTATTAACTCTCAAAATTTTCCTCCAAATTAGTAAGTAAAAAGAATTTCATTCCCCTGGCATCAAAATATTTTGTTCATGTATGAACAATGGAAACCAATAATATGTACATTTCCAGAGTTATATTGGAGCCTCTGTTCATCATGGAAAAGCATGCTGTAATTATAAACTTTTCTTTCTTTATCCAATCATGTCCTTACTATATGGCTAAATATACTACATTCGTAATTAGGATTAGATGACTTGGTACCTTACAGCATACATTATATACATTGTTTTACCTATAATTTACTGCATAATCATGCAAACATTGAATTATTTCAATTTAAACTCTTAGTTTGAACTCATCGTAGTGTACAATTTAATCAGCAGAATAGTCTGAGAGATGAGGAAAATGGAAAATTCAAATGTGAAAGAAAAGGTTGGAAAACGCCTCTAACATCAATGAGTCCAGTCATTAACCCAGCACTGCCAAATCCCAGTAAACCACGTCCCCAAGTGTCACACCTACATGTGTTATAAACCCCTCCAGGGACAGGGACTCCACCACCTCCCTGGCCAGCCCATTCCAATGCCTGACCACTTTCTCAGTGGGGAGATTTTTCCTAACACTCAATTTCAGCCTTCCCTGGCACAACTTGAGACCATTTCCTCCTGTCCTGTTTCTTGTTACCCAGGAGAGGTGACCAGGCTTCACCTTGCAACACCCTCCCTTCATGTATTTGTAGAGGGCAATGGAGTTCTGTGTCTGCTTAAAACAGGGCAAATTGGGCAACTTGAACTTCTCTGAAAACTGCTTGATTCCATTTGCAAAGCTGAACTCAGGAATGGTTCAGGCTTTGGTTCCCGTGGATCAACAACCACAGAACCTTGACACAGCACAGCTTCAGGCTGAGACATCCCCTCCATCAGGGCCTATCACACAAAGAAAACCAAATCCCATTCAGAACTGGTACTCAAAAATACAAGATATTCATATAAAATACAAGATAGCCAAGTCTTAGTCAATGGTGAATTTCAGAACCTGAAAGTATATTTAAAAAGGATATTTATAAAAGATCAGCAAGAATTCAATAATGGAAGTGAAGCTACAACCAAATGGACATATTTCCAAAAAGCAGGGCCAAAGATGGACAATGAAAGACATTTTATTCACTGTGAGTCGTCTTCCACTCTTCTGCCCCACAGCTAGCACATCCAGATTTTACCCAGGAGCTGTCCATGTGTTGTAGCAATGATGACAGCTTGTGAGGTGGCTGGTGAATGCCTCCAGAATGATGGAAGAGCACAGATATATAGTGAATAACCCCTTCCACATGCACAGGCAAGAGCTATCCCAAGCATTAGTGGACAGAAAACAGCAGATAAATGGCAGAAAGACGTTTCATTGATCTGTCCGAGAAAAACATGAGAGTTCAGAAATTGTTCTCAAGTTGGACAAGAACAAGTTGTTTTTTCCTACACATTTTGCTAATCAGAGAGAAAGAAAGTTGCTAAACTGCAAAGTGTGTTTATGGCCATGTGATAGACTGGGGGGCTGGGAGAGGGGGCTTGTTTTATTGTGGAGGCAAGAAGATAGGAAATTCTTGCATTTGCTCCTGCCAGGTTCTAGGGGAGTTTTGAGCTAAAAGCAAGGTCCATGTGTTTACTGTGTAATAAGGACTTATCAACCATGTAGAAACTCATTTTATAAAATTTAAAATACTAACAGTTTCTTCAAAAAGACTGTGTCCTAGCTGGAATCCAAATTCAGTTTTACCAATTCAGGTCCTTCTTCATATCAACAAAAAAGGCATCAGAGGTTACCTAAAATTTTCCTGCAGAACTGAGGATGGGAAATGCAGAAGAAGAATTTAGATGACATGGCAATCAAAACACACAACCTACACTCCCAAATGTCTGCATATCATGCTCCCAAGCCCTGATATTTTGATTTCAGAAAGCTAAAAATAATTGCCCCCATGTACATTTGTGGTCTTTTAAATCACCTGATCTGCCAAGAAAATAAGATACTGTCTGTTGCTATTTTGGAATTTCTCACTAATGATTGTTAGATAGAATATTTCAGAGGATTGTCTAAGAGTTCATCACCTAAGAGTTTCTATTAATGACACAGGCAGCAAAGGATGTTTAGTTTTCTAATCAATTATGTTATAGAGCACTGCCTAACTTAATTATTTTAAAGAGGATATAGTTATGATCCAAGCATAAAACTTTAATGAACTATATGTTATGACCGACTGGCAACCACAGTGTCATAAAATATTCCCAGCAATAAGGAATATGGACAAAATAGCTTTTTTTGTTTGTTTGTTTTCCAATATACCACTTTCAAACTCCATGGAAGACCTATAAGCCTCCTGCTGCCTTTCCAAGATTAATGTTAGTTTAGAGAAGATCAATGATTTCTTAGCCACCAGCTAAGGGAAAAAACTTTTCATTTTTATATCCCACTTGTCAGTTTGTCACAGGTAAGAGTGAGTATGTATTTGGGTCCAATAGGCTCATAAATAAAACAAGTAGTGACAAGAGCAATATACTGGGAACTGCGAAAAATGTTTTATTTTTATGCCTGTTTCTTCCCTCATTCCAATCTCAAAAACACCTCCACAGGACCTATAAATTTCCAAAAGAAGATGTGCAAGACCTCCTACAAGATGATGTGTCTCAGTTGTCATGCTTTGACACAAATTAACCTGGTACACAGCTTCCCAAATTTTTTTATCAGTAGCCTTTGAAGAGGGAAATACACTGAATTTACCTGGCTATTCCTTACATAAGGAAGGAGTAACTTCTTCATTTATTACAAAGCAATTATATGAGCAACCTAAAGATTTACTTCTAATTAATAATTCATGATACTTACATCAGAAGTTTTTTGTGGTTTTTAAATATTGAAAGTGTAATGTTGTTTAATGGCAGACAAATCTGAACAGTCACCCAGAAATTAAAAAATCATTAACACAATAATGTGGGAGAAAAAAGACATGAAATACACAAGAAAGGAAAGAAAGAGAAATATTTTAAAAAGAAAGATATGTGGATTAAGCCTAGTGACAGAAAGCTCAGTGATGAGGGTTGAACAGAATATTTTTTCCATCACCTGAGATGGAGGTTGGGGAGCAGCTATTGGAAGGGAGACAATAAGAGAACGGATGTTAGACAGGTCCTGATATCAGCTGTATGATTTTACTGCCTTAAAAATATCCATGTGTTTTCCATGCTACATTTTAGGATCCAGCAAAAAAAAAAAAGATAAATATTATTTTTAAATAAATAAAACTTTTGCAGTAAGAATTTTTTCCCAGGAAAGCATCAGAATAAAATCACAAATTTTGTTCACAAAATTGAAAATTT
>VXBC01011354.1:129699-148876 GCA_013399945.1 Ploceus nigricollis
AAAGCTAGATCTCATTTCCAGAGAACCTGTTGGAAATTTCAGTTGAGGCTTTCCATCATTAGCAAATATGTATTTCTAAATTTTGGGCACCTATCTTACTCAACTCTAATTCTGCAAATTTTTTGCTACAATTTAATTGTTTATTACACAATTTCTATATCTGATGGGCTGTAACTTGCTAAAATATTGCAGTGCCATGTGTCTTACAATTTGATAAACAAACAAAACCAAACAAAAAACCACAAATGAATGAGTTCCTCTAATGCAACACAAAGAACTAACATAGAAGATTTAATTAGATTATTGATAACAGTCAAGTATCAAACAGCAAAAAAAAAAAAAAAGGGCCACTGCATTAATCTCTGAATGTAAGTCAGGTAAAGACCACTGATTAATAAAAAACTCCAATTGTGCATTCTTGAAATCTACAGCAATCATTACAAACACAGACTGGAGACAAGGCTGAAGAACAGAGGCAATTTCCTTCTTGTTGCTAGTCTAATTCACTTTCAACTGCTGAAAAACATTAGGAAATTCACTAATTCTCCAGGGCCCACTGACCCAGCTGGGATCACACTTGGGGACACACACGGAGAAGGGAATCTGTGCCCACACAGACCTCACAGCAGGTCTGGGGCAAGGAGGGAGGGAGGCAGGATGAATCCCCTGCCCAAGGCTGCCAAGGGAAGTGCGTCAGGAGGGCAAGGGGCCCTTGACCTCACACCCAGCCCTTCAAGGACCCAGTGCCAGCTCCAGCTCAGCCCACACTGAGTGGGATTCCATCAGGCTTTGGCTCAAGGCAGTGCCAGGGTCACAAGTAGTGGGAGCGGCTGGAAAGCAGGGCCATGCATTCCCTCTCCCCAGCCCATTTGGGAACATCTGGGCAAGGTCTCCATTGTCTGCCTGCAGCCACCTTGGGGGGGCCATTCCTCTCCTCCCCCTGCTTGGGGCACTGGCCTTGCTTTCTCCTGCCATCCCCAATGCCGAGGTCCTCTCTCCTCACACCTGGCTGTTCCGGGTTTGTGTCCCTGTGTCTCTCAGCTTCCTCCCCTTCCTCCTCCCCATGTGCTCCCGGAGCCTCTTTGGGCAGCTGCCTTTGGCACTTGCAGCACCCGGCGTGCCCTGAGGAGCACCTCTGGCCTCCAGCCTTTCTGCAGGGCTAGCAAGGATGCCAGAGCTGTTCTTCCAGTGGCGAGCCTCTTTCCTTTCTCTTCCTGAGGGAACACAGGCTGACTCTGGGCTCTTCCCTCCTTTCTCGCTCTGTCAAGGAAGGATCAGCTGTGGGTGCAGGAATCCTGTGGATGTGCCTGCTGCTGATGGCCGTGGTGGGCGTCAACCAGCCGCTGCGGCCCTCGGAACAGAACGGATTTGTTCCCGAGGGTCCTGAGGAAACCCTGGAGAGAATGAAGGTGCACGAGGTGAGACTTCAGTGGCACCAGCTGCGATTGGAGAGGGAAACTGCAGCCCTGGAAGCCGCCCAGGAGGCTCCGGCACAGCCGGCACCGCACCTGCAGAGGAAGATCCAGCGGCACATGGGCGCCGTGCTGGGCTTGGTCGTCCCTGCCCTGCTCGCGTTCTGCTGGCAGCACTGGCAGGGAGCCCCAGCAGAGCACTCAGGACAGGGACACACTGACCCAGGGCTCCTGGGCAGAGCCTGCAAAGGAGTGGCCCTCCTGACCAAGCCCTTTGGGCTGCTCATGGCCATTTCCTTCTCCACGGGCAGAACTCTAGGATACCTTTCAGTTGTTGCAGGTATCCTGCTCTGATTGCCCTTCAAATCAATTCGCTCCACTAAGGCTTTGTGCTTTAATAAGTATTTCCTTTTTCTCTTGATTGTTAGACTCTGTATTGATTGTTATATTTACTATCTATTGATTGATTACTATCTATTGTAGTGTCCGAATTTATTGTTAAAATAGTCACTGTATTGATTAAATAGGTTCTGTAATGATTCCTATAATTAATCTGTATAATTGGTGTACTCTCTTTATTGTTTGTTAGAAATACCCCCTATTGTTTGTAAGAAATATTCTGTATTGATTATTACAAATAGTCTCTGTATTGATGGTTAGAAATACCCTCTACAGTTTTTTATACTCTGTTTTTATTCTTACCAATAGTCTCTGTGTTGTTAGAAATACTCTGTATAGTTTTTATAGTTTCTGTATTGACTGTCAGAAATGGTCTCTGTATTGATTTATACAAAGAATATTATTGATTGTTATATTCTCTGTATTAGTTGCTAGAAATACTCTCTGTATTGATTCTTATCAATAATCTCTACAGTGTGATTATTTATTTATCCTTATAATTAAATATCTATTATCTTTATCTAATATCTGTTCTTATAAATAATCTATGTTGATTTTTATACTCTCTTGATAGGAATAATCTCTGTATTGGTTGTTAGAACTACTACGTTTCCGTTAAGATAGATTCAAGCAAAGGAATAAACTTAGATTTGTTTTTCTTGCAACCACACAAGTTCTTTTCTTTTGCCTCTGCCATTGTCCTTGCACCATGCACTCCTCTTACAGGTCCAAATACAAACACCACAAAAATAGTGTGCAAAACACAGCTAGGAGTGTGTACCCATCCACCCTGCATATTTCTTCTCTCTTGGGAGGATATAGCAGAGCATTTAATTTCTGTCATGGTTACATGGCTAGTGCTCTATGTTCCTGCCCATTTTCTATGCACAGAAGCCCTTTTTTTCCCTAAATAAAAGAGAAAAACATCGCGGTTGGGTTCTGATGCTTTGATTTATTTGTTTGTTCTTTTTACCTTGGGGCAGTAAAGCTGAAACCAGCCAAGAGATAAAGGAGGAGTGGGGGCTGGACTAGATGATCTTTAGAGGTCCTTTTCAACCCCAAATACTCTGTGGTATTTAGACTCCTCCCTGAGAGGCACCTATCACCCACTTGATGTTTGGACAACCTCTCCCGAGAGGTTTGCTCCCTTTTAACTTCTCACTTTCCATTTCTGCTGAGCTTTTAAAGTTGGAAAATATTGCCTGACAACTCTTTTAATTTTTCTTTAGAATGGCAAATGAAAGCATCTGGGACTTTTTTGACTTAAGCAACATGTTTCATGGAATTTTAAATGACACTGTCCCTCAAGATTTCTTTAAATTGCTTACGTATTTTAAACCACCTACAGAATAATGTATATAAAATCCACTTTTATTCTAGCCCAGTATTTGTCCTTGACAGATTGCAATGCATAGCACAGCCACAGGAAATAAGAGAAAGGTGTCAAAAGGCATCAAAAACACTCCAAAGCAGGTCTTTAATCATTGCACCAAAAGGTTCCAAAAGAAAGTGTGGAAGTACAAAGTGGAAGCTCTATGTATAGCTTTGTACAAAAGAAAATTATTTGTCATTTAATCAAAGAAATTGATTGACATAAGTTGAAAAGATTAGCGCTACAACAATCACATCATTTACTTTCCAAAAGCTCAATGTGGGATCATTAAATATGAAGTTTTCTCTTTCAGGCAACCAATTTACACAGCTGGACATACTAGAGCAAAATGCTGCTAGATATAATACAGGGGCAGTCATGATGAGATGGAAAGATCAACAGTTTTCCTGCCTTACGCAAACATCTCAGATGTTACAGTAAAGCCAAGTTGAGACTTTTAAAAGCTGTTAAGCCTATGCCCACTTATATTCTCAAAACTGAGATTATTTTGTTTAGAGTACTCAGGAAAAGGAGGTTTTAAGGACTTAAATTTGTGTTTAGGATAGGAAGAGGCCAGCTTTTGTACTGGAATACCCAACTCTTGGGGAATATTAGCATTAGCCCTCAGCCCACTGTAACTTTTGTGGGGTAAGGGAACATGGCATAACACCTTCCCTTGTTTTGATCTGAAATTCTGCCTTAAAAAAAATGAATGGCTGAAGGTGTGCCAAGATTTGCTTGTTTGGTTGAAACAAAACAAAGTCTTCTGGCCAAAACAGAAAATTTCTCTTCAGCTCCAGAGTTCATGATGTGACAGCGAGAAGAAAAATTCCCAAACTGAAGCCTAATACAAATGCACCAGTCTGTTCCTTGGTGTTTGCTTATGGATAATACCTGTTACTGCTGCTAGACATTACACAAGCATGTGAAAAGGCTTATTTAGAAATCAGGAGGCAGAAATGCATCATCTCAGGCACCAGTAAGTTAAGTAATTTAAAATGTAGTACAGAGGCAGATTCTTAACAGCTTCCCCCAAGAAATGGAGTTATTTAGTGACTTATGGAAGTCTAATGCCTCCAAATCAGATTCACCACTAGGCAGTCAACAAAGCCAGTGCCTAGAATACAGCAGTGGTTTTGGAGTGCCTACAAAACTTCCAGCAAATCTGCTTCATCTTTTCTGGCACTGTTAGCACACCTGGATTTTCCAT
Organism: Ploceus nigricollis; assembly: GCA_013399945.1. Taxonomy (NCBI): domain Eukaryota; kingdom Metazoa; phylum Chordata; class Aves; order Passeriformes; family Ploceidae; genus Ploceus; species Ploceus nigricollis. The sequence continues at coordinate 134,093 of VXBC01011354.1, forward strand.
TACCTCCAGCCACAGCTCTAAAGAGAAGCTTGGATCACCACATCATCCATTCTACCACCAAGCACTGCTGTGTTATAAATGCTTCTGGAAGATAATCTGTATAATGTGGATTCAGAACTTTATATCAGAGAAAAGACTCAAGGAGTACAGCAGCATATCTTATGTTTCCACTGAACAGTTAAACAGAAAAATCTTTTAATCATATTTTAGCTATGTAACATCTCCTTTGGTACCATTTCAAAAAATCCATGCACAAGGACAATCTCAATGCTGTCCATGCATATGTGGGTTTTTCAAACACAAGCTTTGTGTTCTTTAACACAACCAAGCCTTGCAATGAACATTTTCTTTTTTTTTTCTGTTTTCTTTTTTGAGATACTTTCAAAATGCTTCACGCCTCTATCTCCCCAAAAGCATCAGTGTGCTTCATTTACAAGATAAACTGACTTTATCTTACCATATCTTGGAGCTCATCTTTATGTGCAATGGCCATTGAATGAGCCCACGAGATGCAAGCTATAGTATATATTACGCAATATATATTCTGCAAAATGAGAACTGAACACATAAGGTAAAGTCCAGGTAAGCAGACTTTTCAAAACTCAGGACAGTCACCCATCTGAGATGAAAAACTGGTAACTCCTGAGAGCTGTGAAATTCAGGAGACATTTGCCATGGTGAGCAATTACTTTATTTGCCCAGATAGGTCTACAAAATACAAAATACATTCCCATGAGGCTGCATAAATTGCAAATGTTCCAAGCCGTTCTCCTTTCATTACCAGCTCACTAGAGAGACATTACTCCTCTCTGAGAAGAAACTAACCTAAAGTCATGCATGCCAAAATTTTCATAACATCAAAAGAAGAAAGTAGATGCAAAACTCATAACAGATTTCCACATATGACATTCTCTAATAAATGCCATATTAAAGTACTGATTTGATAATAAATCACTTGTGTCCAGATTTTGAGTAATTTATTTTAAATATCCAAAGATCCCTCTGGCTTTGCACCACAAAGCTCCAGCAGTGGCTTTAAAAGATCCAGGTAATACTATAGAACATGGAAATTTTACACAATATTCCTTCCTTGAAATTCATTCCCCATCCCCAAAAATAAAGAGGATTGGAAAAGTATCTTTGGATACGATAATCTTACTTGATTATTATGCTTTGATGTATGAATTGAAAACTAAAGATACCTCCTGGATATGTTTATGAAATAAAAATAAACCAGGTTGCTCAGGGCTCCATCCAACCTGGCCTTGAATTCCTTTGCCTATGTGTATATTTTTGCAAAGGAATAAGCTAAAAGACAGCAAAAAATTAAGCTAAAATAATCAGCCATGTGAACAATAAACAGGGAAGCACTGTAGTGCCAGCACAGGTGGACAGAGAAATTCAGTGCAGCTTATTCTTTATAATAGAATATAAAATGCATTAATTTTCCTTGGTTCCATTTTCAAGAATGCTTATTAATAATGCATCATTTAATTTAACAGTGCTTTTTAGTAAGAAAAGAAAGGTTAGTGATTACAGATTTAGTGCTCCTAGATTGTGCATGTAAGGAAAATGCTGAAATACCACGTACAGCAAAGTGCTGCAGCTATTAATATAATCTCTGAAGGGTTACAGATTCTGTCTTTTAAGCAAAAATATCAGTGGCATTTGGAACTGTTTGTTTAAAACTGCAGACTGACAGAATGGGGACATAAAAACATACGGCAAAAGAGAATAGATGCAGTGAAGTTATACACATCTACTCGCTATATTGATTTTTAAAATATATTCCTTGGTGGACATACTTTTCTCTGTTTTCACAAATTAGTTTTCTGTAAAGTGCCTGCTGTGATACCAAGAATGATAATTGGACTTATTTTTAGCATGAAAAAATATACACTTAAATATCTCCTCATAGTGTGATGGTCTTTTTCTGGTAAATTGTAGAGCTATCTGCCAGTTGTCAAAAGTACTTTATAGTCTTGAAAAATTAAAGTAATGAACCTAAGATAGTTTAAGAAAGTTTTACATTCCCAAATTTCATTCAGTGTGCCACAATCTGAGAACATCCTGCTAGTGGACCAGCAGGAAAAATATGGTCAAATAAATAAATGTCTGTTCTTGTACAGGGAAACGGCTCAAGACCTTCTGTTTACTAAGGTTATCACTGTTCACCTTACTTAGCTAGTTCCTGAAATATGAAGTATGGAAAGCCACAGAGATGGATTGTATTATCGCAACATTCCCTTTCTCCCTAGATCCAAGAGCTTGTGGAGGTGTGAGGTTGGTGTAACCTGTGAATTAGTCTCAAGCTATGAGCATTCTCAAAACAGCAGAAATAGAAAGTCAGATTTCTCATAAACCCAATTATTTGACATTTCCTGTTTTCTCTCAGTTTGCTTGCCTCTGCTGAAACCAATTCTTCCACTCAGAAAAAACAAGCATGTTGTAATTTCTATTTAACCTTTAGGAAGAATAACCTATGAAATTTTAAAGACAGAACTGAACTCAGGGTCTGCCTTATTGCCAGCAAACCTCAATCAAATGCAGATTGTGCAAATGTGAAAGATGCAAATGTGAACTTTTAGCTTGAGGCCATGTTTCTTTTCTCCTGATGATCTTCCTTGTGGTTACACTGGATAGCCACATCCTGCACTGGCATTGACACTACAGCTGATAGTGCCTGCAATCATTTAGGAAAGGTTTAGGATGCATTTTGCATTCATTTTTAGCATTCTTTTTTGTTTCTTTTTGGGGAGTTTGCCTTTTTCCTCGAAGAGCAATATCTCAAAATTAAGTTCAGAAAATCCCTGACCATAGGACAGGTCTTCAAGAGTCGTCAGGGAAGCTGAAAGCACAAGAAGTTGAGAAAAAGAGAATGCAGCTAAATGCTGTAACATCATCTGACTCAAGTAAACACAAGTAAGACACCAATTGCAATTGTTTGAAAGACCAAAGGAAAAAGGGATTTATAATAAAATGGTACAGAACCACTTAAAATAAATTTTAAAAATTCTTGATTTACAAATGGAAGGGACAAGAACAGACTCTAAGCCAAAAGACCAGTAGAAAGATTCAAAGAATTACCACTACTTTTGGAGACATCCATTATTATTTCAAAAAATCCTAGTTGATAACAAAAAAAGAAGAACATCTCCAGCTGTCAGGTACCCTCTTTAACAGAGATCCTAGATTAAAGGAAAGCTGGAATGCAACAGATCTATCAAACAGCAATTGATACCACCTAGGCATATCTCACTCACTCCATTATTTTGGCTGCTGCAGATACTTGACAGCAAACGCATCTTGATCCCTGCTACTCAGTGTGTTGTACAAAGTAATATCTCCCAGATTAATTGGCTTAATTTACTTGTTTACTGCAATCTTCATCTGTAAAATGGGGTATCCAGATGAAATGTAATGGACTGTGAGATGTAAAAAGTCATGTTGGATAAACCTAGTAGTTCTTTCTGCTTCTGAGCTAGAAAAAGAGGCATTGTCTAATCAACACTGTTTACAGGGCTTATATAACAATAGTTTGACATATTTCAGCCTACTGGAAAAGTTACAGCTGTTAAAGGTAAGATATAAGCTAACAATAAATACTAAAAGTTCAGAAGTCCAAATGAATACTAGACCCTCTCAAACAGGCAGGGCAGATGCTGGCAGGATTGTAGGAAAGTACCTGAAAGTAGGAAAACCTGTGTATAGCTCATCATCACTCTCTTCTTTCCCTTTTTAATTGTCTCACCAGCACTCTCTTTGACATATTTCTTTTATTTTTGTAATCTCATCAATTTTCTTCCTGATTTCCTCTGACTAGTCCTTAGCAGCCAGTGGGGTATATATCCAAGAGAATGTCATTTTTTCCTTCTGTCCTCACATCACCCCACCTGGAGAACATCTCTCAGGCACAGAATTTGTTTCTGCACATTCATAAAAGTGAGATAGACTTGATAAGGATCTGCAGTGATATAAATAAGGTGTTCATCCTGTGCCTCAATAATTTATTTAAAACTACAGCCATATTTCTTTTATCCCAGTGGACTTTATATACATATTCTATGAATATACATATTCTTTAAACCTCTGCTTTAATTTTCTTATGCTCAATCATCACATCTGAAACAAGGATGTAATTATGAAAAGTTAGCATTTGGATTAACAAAAAACCTAGCAAAAACTACTAACTGAAGAAAAAGTACCTTAATTGAGTACTACTTTTTTGAAGTAACAGGCAGTACAAATGTTTTTCCGGAATTTCTGTGAGACTGTTTAAAAATTCATCAAAGCACTTCCACACAAAGTTGGGCTTTGAAATATGTAATCAAACTCAGTGTAAGTACAGATCTCCCTGCTTGTTTTGAGCTTGATTGCCTAAGGAAGCACAGAAAACATGACCACCCTCTACGCCACTCTCTCTCCTCCAGCCCTTACATTTCCAAAACTGTTGACCAGTTTCCTTCAAAGACAAGAAAGCATTAACAAGGCTCAAAAATAACACTATTTCCTCAAGTTTGAAAAAATGTTTTCTAGGTATAGAACAGAGATTAATGCTGTAGACTGAATCACATCCTGTGATGTAAGTACCTTTTAGCTCTAGCTGTCTGTACCTGAAGTATCTATGCCTCTGATACCTTCATATTTGTTCTGTTGGATATTTAATTGAAACCTTAAACATGTACAGAAGAAAGCAAACCACTTTATGCATAGCAAAAATAACCCTTCATGAAAAAAGCACTGAAAACAAATTAAATACTGAAGGACAAAAAAATCAGTCCTGTTTCCACAAATCAATAGAGTGAAAAACTCCCCACATTGTAGATGAGCTCTCATAAACCACGCAGCTCAGCAACAACATATTAGATTTTCTGTGCAGGAATATACTGAAGCAACCACTTGAAGGCAAGTGCAGCTGCCTCGGATGTTGGAAAAACAAGTTTCTTTAGCAGGACAGGAGGAAAGGTATATTTTAAATTGCGACTGACAATTCCTTTACTTTGAAGGTGTTCTCAAAATCTGAGAGATTTTTGAGAGATTTTGAAGATCATCTACCTAGTTTTTATTGAGAAGAAAGACAACTAAATAAGCTTTTAGAACCTTTTATCTGTTATCTTTTTCCATAGGTCTGATGAAAACTCAACAACAGGAATAACCCGTGGCTCAAATCGAAAGCTACCACGGGGAAGACTCTCCACTATAATAAAGTGGAAGAACTGAAGAGGTTGATACTCTCACATTGTCCAACATTTAGCACAGCTGTAATGCTTAATAGCCTGATGCAATTAATCACATCCGCATTTTCAGAATCAGATTCCTGACTGTGTTCAGAGGTGCTTGGGTTTCACCTTTAATATTCACTCACTGCTAATTTTAAAAACAATTCTTTAACCTGCAAAAACTTACAAATTAGCTTTTGGCCGAAAATTGCGTAAGTTGGATTTCTATATCCTTCTTGTTCCACTGCAGTCGGATTCTCACAGAAGATACCTGAAACTATTTACCAGGTGATGGTTTGCCTTGGAACTGGCAGCTCCCTTTGGTGGGACACAGGTGAAGTAATGAAGATGAAAGGCAAATGAAAGAGATGTACAGAGGAAGAACTCCTTTGGTTCTGATTTTCTTCCTTGAATTCCATGCTTTCAGGGATCAAATCTTACAGAAAAAAAAAAAAAAGAAAAAAAAAAAAAAAAAAAATCAGAAAACCCAAAACAACCACCAACAGGTTAATAAACTCTGCCTACCTCTACCAACTTTGGTTTCAACTTGCTCCACAGCTGTGTCCATTGGCACCCAGTAGCCTGCACTGACTGGAACTCGTGGCCAGGGTGACATTGCTACGTGACAGAGCTCTTTTAACCAACCAGAGATTTCCACAGCATGCTGGTTCGGGAGGAAGGCACTGCCAATCAGTTCAGAAAAGTTTCTCCAGACATAGCACTGCTAACAAGAACATGGGGAAATTTTTTCACCCTCAGGAACTTGCCTGTGACTGTCAGCTGATGAAAGACTTTGTGAGAATTACTGAAGCAACATGTACTCCATGTGGCAATCTGTCCCCTCGTGTTGTACTGAAATAAAACAAGCACTCAGTATGTTTTCACAGAACTTACTATATTTTATCTTTTTTTTTCTGTTAAGCTTAGATTCTTTAGCAACAGGCTTATGCAACTTCTCTGACAACAATATTTATTAAGTTTAAGAGTAATACACTTCCATGTCCAAGGTCTTGAAGTGAAAATAAAATGATGCAGTACTTCTTGCCACCTCCTCCTGAAAAATCCTTTGCTTTGACTTGGCAGAACAGCCCCAGCAAACTGTGATTGCTGGTGTACGAAATGAGAGCATTTGTTCCATGAACAAAGGGAAAACAGAGTCCTGCAAGCTCCCTACTCTGCTGAGCTGTTCTCTGGGTACTACTCAGAAAAAAAGCAACAGGACATTTCAACAGCATCTCAAAGTTTTCATTTGAAACAATGTCATCTATTTCTGTCAGAGGGAGTCATTTAAAGCTTTCACAGCCTGCCCCAGGGTACTCCAGTTCTGAAGACCCTATCCAGGCAAACCAGGATTCTGTTTCAATAAGGACTTTATCATTCACCCTGAAGCACTGGGTCCCACTGCTGCAGCCCCTGTAGATGGTTGTTCCATGAAAAATACATTCTGCTGCACTAGGCTGTCTTACTGCCTCCTATGAGTGAGGCTGCAGGTCTAGGCCATTTGTATTTTGCCTTGCCCTACTTCAAAAGATTTCAATCAGAACTTGAATATTGCCTTCTGATACGAACATGGAAAAATGCCTAAAGCTATCTGGATTAAATTTGGCACAAAACAGCGCTCTGAAAGTATTATTTAACTACTTTTAGCCTACAGCAAGGGCTTTACAGCCAAGCTATAAACTCCCTAATAATAAGATGCCTAATAAAAGTGCTGACAGACCATTCAGAGCTTCAGCAGTGCTCATTAAAATGCACTAGAATAGAACATTCTCAGGATGACGGATTCTCAGTGCCCAGGAACACCCAATACCTTGACAAACGCGCATTTCTCAGCATGTGCACCACAGACTCACTCCTTCTCTCTGGACAGCTTGGAATTACATTACTTGCTGAAAAATAATGACTTTGGCACTGAATATTAATGACCTGTTTAACAACTAACATAAAATCATATCCTACCTCTCTGGAAACTACATGCAACTTTAACCAATATTTCTATAAAAATTAACATCAAATGAATATTTTTACTGAAGGCTTTCATAATGGATTGCTTTGCTTCAGGGCTTTATTTTTTCTGTGTGTCCTAACTCTTCTTTTTATTCATAAATCTGTTTAATTTTGAAAATAGGTCCACATGCTACAGGATTTCCCTTTAATCATACAAGCTATTCCTCTGAAACATCAGGAAAGGCCATAAATATTGTTTGCTCTTCTAAAAGTTACATGTTCAAGCATTTAGGCTACACAAAATACTTCGGTACTTGCTCCCAGAAACAGCAAAATAGCATCCAGACTTGGATTAGTAGTCTGCAAACACAGGGGCTGGGAGGATTTTTAGTTCCTATGGAGGGAATTCCCAAGAAGCAGCAAACAGAAACCTCACAGATGTTTATGAGATTTTTGAAATTATCATGAAATTACAAATTCATAAAAGAATTTATGCTTTTGCTTATTGTTACTTCCTCCTCAGAGCAGGGATAACTTCAACGAAAAGTTAAGGATAACTTGAAGGATGAGTCAGCTTGCTTATTATAGTCTTGTCTCATTAAATTTTGGGTTAGACTAGAGGTCCCTTCCAACCCCAACTATTCTGTGATTCTGTGAATTTGAGTGTCTCAAGGAAAGAGGTCCTACATCTTCCTTTGGAAAAGCCTCTGGCAGATTCAGACCCACATTTTCCCCATCAAGACACAGAGGTGCTCCTAATCCTCTTGAAAACATCTTTGACATACATGTAATCACTAAATCTTTACTGAGCTCTGGTGTAAGGGCTGAGCACAGCACTCTCATGAGAGCCCAGGCCCAGCCATCCTCCTGGTTCCAGTGACTGTGAGCAGTTGGTATGCATCACAATTTAATAAAATGCCAAATTAATCCTGAAACAAGAAATCTCAACCTAAGTCCTGGAATCACCTGCCGCTGGAGCCATGCTTAATCTTTTCATACTCTTGTTAGCCCATGCAGAGCAGGACATAAAACAAAGGAAGTCCCACTGACTCCTTCAGTCACAAATCCCCCCCAGGCAATGATTACCTTAAAACACAAGTGGAATTTTGACACAAAGCCTCGCTGGCAGGACACTGGTCAGCAGAATGCTTCAATCCAATAATATGAAAGGTGCAAAGAACAAAAAAGAATACTGGCCAGAGAGCACAGGTGATACTTTACTACTTAGATCTCAACATAAGTAAATAAATTATTTAATTCAAATGTATAAAACCAAAAATATTTCTTGTTATAAATCTTTTCTGATTTAGAAAAAGTGGGGCTTTTTATTTTTTAATTGTCCATAAAGCATCTGTTTTCCAGCATGAAAACATGATTTTTCATAGCAATTATTGATCTCTACAGAGCCTCTAATGGGACTGGCAGTCACAGAACCACACAATTTTCAACATCATAACGCAGCCACAGGCAATATTTGTGCTTTTACAAGGCACTCTAGCCTGAAGTACCAGGTTATTTGAAACATCATTTCTTAGTGGGAAATAACTGTAACACACAAGGATCCAAGTTGTCAACAACGTTTTTTTCATTTAAGAACAGAGTGTCATGTACAACACATTCCTTTTAACCAAACAAGTTTTCTTTGTTGCTCAGGAATGGCTTCTAGAAGCCTGGACCCAGCACTGCCCAATGCTCATGCTACCACAATTCTGTAGGTCAGAAAGTTCTCCATACATTAACTACTCCTCTTTTATGGTGAGCCACCTATTCAAGCTCTCTTATTTAGCTAGACTGTGTATCAGCTGAGAAAAATTAGACAACAATTACAGAGAATTACAAAATGCTATTAACAGATGTGCTACAGAATAGTCAGAGAAATTGCACCCTCATTCCATGTCATGAAAGACTTCAAGAATGCAGGGGTGTAAGAACAGATCTTCAGCCACAATTGTGGATTTTCTTGCCTTACACATTTCTTCTCTTAGTCTTAAACTCTCAGATGCTTCTAAGACGACAGCTAGATAACTTCTGTAGCCTTTGCCAGTATGTCCAGGACAGTATTTTATGCCCTTTCTCTGCTTTGTGAGAGAGTTCATGCATTCTCTTATAGTTCTATTACAAAATTCTTTGTTAGAAACCAGAATTTTTCCTATACAAAATCAAGTACCCAAGAATTTATCCCCTTATTACCCTATCCATTACCTCATTACAGAATTTAGTTCCTCTTAATGTATTTTCTAAAAACCTTCCCACTTTATTCTCAGAAATGCTTCACCAGGAAAAGATACGAGACTACAGATTGACTGCCTGCTTTTTGCAGCCTGAGGTCTCAACCACAAGAGATTCAACGTTCAGCGGACTCAGATTTGTGCTACAGCTGTCAATTGTTCTCTGGTCCAAGCAATCCATTCAGGTTTTACTTGCAGCCAGAATCACTGATTCAAGGTCAGAAATCTGTCTGTCAGGGCTGAAAAATATTCCAACTGCAGCTGATCACCACTAGAGAAACAGGACTCTTATGCCCTATGAGAAAATGGTGGATAAAGGAAAAAAACTTCAGCCTGTCCATGCATTGCATATATAAAGTTCATTAAAACCTCCTGCAACAAGGGATCATCTCTGTTACTCACATTAATGAAAGTCTAACAATTTAATTAAAAAAATATTTGCAACTGCAATTCAACCACCTTTTTCTTTCATCGTGAATTTTTGATCCTTAATACACTTTTTAATGGCAAAGACCCACCTCTTTTGTTATAAAAGGAAACAACAAGAAAACCCAAATCCATGGCATACAGTGAATCCCAGGAAGCTGCAGTTTCCCCCTCATCTGCAAACTTTACCATGTAGCAAAGTCACAAAAAACAACTGCTTAATTTATCAGACAAATTTCATATCAGAAAAAAAAGCCCTTAAAACAAACAACCAAGACAACGAAAAAAAAAACCCCACCTCAAATCAATTTCCAGTTGATGCAGCACTGTTCTATCTGACCCAGTGTTTCAGAGCATCAGATAATAAACCAAACTCGTTGCACAAAATCTCTTTAATAGCCTAGTAAAAAAGGAGTTGTAAATTAGGATGCCTTAGGGATAGATAAAAGTACAGCACAGCAAAGAAAAGCAAATGAGTATGACAAGTTGATCAGGTTCACTTGAAGTTTTCCAAGACTGGACAGGCCCTCACTTTTACAGAGCTTAGGTTAAAGTTAGAGAACAAAAGAGCACAGAAACTTTGAGATGACCTGTCAAACTCTAAGGATGCATTGTATAGAAAATTGACAAAATCAGATATTAACTATAAGTATTAAAACATACAGCATTTTTGCGAATCTAATCGCTGATATCTTGAAAGGCCCCTCCAGAAAACTTGTTTCAGAGCTGTCACCATTTCAGGGGATCCAGAGACAATTGGCCATGATGAGACATCTGTCAGATACTAATCCTTTATATGAAGTGGTACTTGGCACGTGAGAACACTGAAATTGTCCTGTTACAATCACACAACAGCCCATAGTCCCACAGAGGCAGGGGTTTGTTACAAGCTCAGGCTGACACTGAGATGTCTCCTCCACGATTGTTCTGCTGCTAAACACACACCAGCTACTGTTTGATTATGAAAATATGTCTGTTCCACAATAATACCCCCTGCTCCAGCCATCAAAACACCCCATCTGTACATGCAATGTACTTTGTATTTCAAGTGTCCTGTTTTGGGGACAGTAAGAGTAAAGCAGCAAGATGGTAGGATTACCATGCCAACACATTGTCATATTTAGATTCAGCAAAAATTTACCTCAGAATTTCTTAGCATTCCTTTGTTGATCCACATACAATATGCTAAGGAATTATTGAACGGTGGATTTCTGCTGCATATTTCAGATTGAAACCATCCCTCTTGAAAGACTTTCCTATTATTTTACTCATGAAATAACGAAGCATTAATCCAACTGAAATGAAAAATCTCCTTTCAAATCCTAGGGTTTATCTATAGGTACAGTTTTTTAATATACAGAAGATTAAAAATGCAGGAACACAAGGATATCCCTGTTGGGATGTTTCACTGGCACCTTATTAGGTGGAAGATATTGGAAAGTACACCCTTGCCCATTCCCTTGGTGCCTTTGCATGGACTTGTTGGCCATGGATTCAAATCTGCCTCCACATTCTCCTCTGGCAATAAACCTCAGAATTCCAAGTGCTTTCCCTTAGGCTTTAAACCAAACTCCTAATAGTTTCATCAATACACTGCAGCTCAAACATTGCAGGATAGGGAAATAACAACTCTGTATTCATTTTACCCATGACCTTCATGATTTTGTGAACACTGATCATATCAACTTTCAGCCTTATTATCTCCTAGCTGCCTTTTTCCCCAGCCTTGTCTCTTCCTTATAAAGTGACTGCTCTGTTTCCATTAATCATTTTGACTCCTGTACACAAATATATTGTGAAAATCATTCTCCACACAGACAGACATAAATAATGCATGAATTTCCTCAATACCTCTTGATCAAGACCGTCGGTGCTTGGTAAAAACGGAGATGAATTCTGCTGAATCTAGCCCCCATCCTGTGGCAGGATTTTATCATTGATTTGCCAGCTAAGGCATAGCAAGAAGTATGACAGGATCATGCCACAGGTCAGGAGAACCCTGGAAATTGTAAGTGTGATACAGACCTTTGCCACTGTTGTCAGCAGGAAAAATTTAAAACTATCTCATGAAAAATGCCACCTGGTTCTTCCCTTTCCCACCAGACATTTGTTTGGGTAGTTCCCCAAATAAATCACCACCAAAACCAAGGAACTCTTCTAAAAATAAAAGACATGCTGGTGTTAGGAAAGACAGTTTTGTAGGGGAGCTACACATGCACAGACTTCATTGTTTAATCAAGTGTTTCTCACTCTTATTTCTTTTCTGAGATTCCCCTCATTCAATGTCCTGAAGGAATCCAAAAGGGCAGTGGACACTTCCAAGAAGTACCTTTAACTGAGAAAAATTTCTAAATAGAAGTGAGGTTAACTGTGGTTCAAAGCATTTGCAGAATTAGAGCCTGGCTCCAGAAGTATTGGTGCACAAAAAACCCCAACCTGTGCACAGGAGCTGTAAGGAAAGAAGTGCATCTCTGGATTTTTTTTGTATTGGAATTTACAGGATTGCAATTTCCCTGTGCTTTATATAACAAAAGCTTTAGGCCTACTTTAAGTGCAGTACTGCATTATGTAAGACAGTGTCTCTATACACTTTCTCCAGACTTCAACAGTGGGATGTTGCCCCCCATCACCACTATTTCACTGAAAAAAAAGAATAAATTTGGAAATTCTTGCCTTGCAGAATTTAAATCACAGCAGAACATCTTGCCTTTTTTTTTCCTTGATATGCAATTTTCTCACTGTTTTACATAACATAAATCTGAAGAGGAGCTATGCCTCACTTCAAAATAAATAAGGGATCATTTGAACTGCCAAAAAGAAAATGCAAAACATTACTTTCTTTCAAGCCTGTAAATTGGATTTTCTTAACAGTAGAGTTACATTTTGCTTTGAGTCACAAATATCATTGCAAAAATATATAGACACACAGAATTTTGGAGTTTAGATTCAGATGAATACACCACTACTGATGGTGCTTAGACAAGAGATCACGGCACTCATCCTTCTGAGAATGCCTCTTCAGAAACAGAAGCAGAAAACAGTTATGTTCAACACCCTGTAAACATTGTCTCTATTTTGTAAGAAGCAGTCACTGAAAATTAAAATTATAATGACACACAAAAGAATTTTTTTTTTGTGAAATAAAAAGCCTCAACTATAAACACGTAGAATGTCAAGGGAAGCAATTATTTCCATTTTATTTGCATTTCAGATTACCTGTTCATACATTCTTACTTACAAAACCCCACCACCACAATCAGCTACTTATAATTGGGAAAAGGTGCCATTCTCATGTCCTTTAGAAGTTTTCTTGCACAAATTCTGCTTGCAGCAACCAGTTTTCTGCAAAACCTTCTTGCCAAAAGATCAAACTGTGTAATTTCACTCAAACAAAAGTCCCTGTGAGAATTCTACTTGATTAAGGACAGATTAAAGGCTGCACATTAACACCCAAAGGCTAAAATTTTCAAAACATGCAGATAATTTAGAAACTCTTTTTCCCATCAGTTTTAATCAATGATCTGCTTTGAAAACCTCAGTCCAACTGTGTATTGGATTAAAACAGAAGAGCCAGTTCCTGAGGCAATTTGTAAGTGCATCAACAGATTTAAACAATGCCAAGTGGATAAGGAACTGGCATCAAGGGACAGGGCTTTCAGGAGTGTTTATTCATGTTCTTCATTGGATCTAATCACAAAATTTCCATTTATTGTAACAAAGCAGAGTTCAGACAACATTGTGCTTCTCCAGTATTGACTGATTTATAATGGCTATCTACCCCTTGTAGGATACATCTTCTAACGTGTCATCCCAATCCACTCCTATCCTTGCTTTACAGCATCTTATAGATTCCTAGACCAAATCTATATTATAGTTTAGAACTGCTAATAGCAGAGCAGGATGAAACCCTACCAAAGCCTCAATCAGAGCTGGCTTTGGTGCAAAGCCATTGCTGGCACAACCACACACAGCCACCATGAGCTGAACAACACCAATAATGGCTAAGAATCTGAAAACAGTCAAGTTTGGCAGGAGTTTTTTTTTACTGGTGTCCCACACAGTCACCTAGACCTGTGCTACCCTAGAAGCAGCACAGTGTTTCAAATCCTGATCTGAATCTTTCTTAATGTATTCTTTCATCCAACTGTGAAATAACACAAGTTAAGCCAAGGTTTCAGTTCCAAGTGTTACCATGGTAAACAAACAGCACGTCCTTGTTCCATTTTGTACCCAAGAGGCAAAATCTAACCCAGTATCTTTAAAGAACTCTCATTTCCTGGCCTTCTAGGTTCATATAGGTTAAAAAAAGAGCAGATTCTCAGTCAGAGCTATCAAAAGCTGAAGAAAACCTGGTAAAATTTGCTTTTCCAGAAAACATTACCATACTTTCCTTCTACAGGAATTTTCTTATTTAAAATGGGTCACAAGAGTTTACATGCAAAAACTTTAGCACTTACACAATAAGCAGCAGCAAAGCACCTAATCCCACCCAGCTGTTTATGAAAAGCAAATCACACTTCTCCAATCATCCAAATGTGGAAAACTGCAACCAGCATTCCTCACTGACATCCCAAATGCATCCCAAATGCAGAGTGCTGCTCTGGAGTACTTGGGGCTCACCTGTTTGTTGTGTGTCACGCACACATCTGGGTGCCAGAGCTGCTGCAGGTGTTACTGAGAGGGACATTCATGCAGCTGTGGGAGAGGCACACGTGGCACTGCTTTCCTGAGCTGCTCCCATAATAAAGGAACTGATAAAACTTCTAGAAAGCCCACAGATTGTACACAATGTTCTACTGAAAGCAACACACAAGCAAACCTAAAGACTAGATAAATATTTCCACATTTTCTACCAGTTATAAGCAGTTCTTGGGACAATCATATTCTCTCCTTAAGATCTTGATGAATATGATTGCTATTAGCTTTTTTTGCTTTTTGCATTGTGATTGCAGCTGGTATAATTT
>VXBC01011354.1:148925-176085 GCA_013399945.1 Ploceus nigricollis
TTTTTGTAATCATTACCTTGCAGAGAGAAAATGAATTGGTTCTCTTACCTGAACATGTTAAAATCAGTCACTGGAGCACACTTCAGAATGAAGGGCCCTTGAGGAAAAGGATAGAAAAAAAAAGATTTTAAAAAAGGGTTTAGTATCTAGATTACAGTTCTAAAAAGCAAGAAGTTTAAAAAGTTTTCTGTGAACTATTTAATATCTCTAAGCTCCATGACATCAGCTTCAACTCAAGATTTTACAAGACCTGGCTCACTTAAACACAGTTTTAAATAAGTTTTTTCAGCAACTTCAGCAGTTTTTGGTCAGTCATTCCATAGCTACTTCAGAGGAAAAACCACAAACTGTGGCCAAAATCTCTGAATAAGTCCTGAGATAGAGGCTCAGAGATAAAAAAAGTAATTTCACCAGTGTACATCCTAACATGCAGCATCATATATCCTTACAGATGGCTTTCAGAGTAACACAGAGATTTACATCACTAAAGACACTGCTGCCTTCTGGGCCTTTTCCTTTCTATAGCTGAAGTGGCTTGAAGTAACATTCATTCATGCACAGTTGCACCAACCACCCAGGAACCACAAAAAAGAAGAATTTCCTCACACAACCTTCTTTTCTAAACATTTGAAGAAACACACTTAGCTAAAAATTACTCATTTTCCAATGTAGAGTTTTTTTTTTTTAATCATTATCAGTGCCTTCAATTTCTTTCAGAAACATACTGATCTCAGTGCTTTTTTATATCAGCAAGTCAGTTTCAATACACATTTGTATCAACCTTGATAAGGCTAGGTTGAAATATCTGTATATTTCATCCAACTCTAGTCAGTGACAAAATTTCAGCACAATTTCCTTTTTATCTGGTCTACTTTATTTACTAAAGAGCTTGTCTAAACAGCTCTTTCACCATATTTATATATTGAGAATTATCTACTCCATCACCATTTTATTCCCTCTTGCGTTCGTACCACTTGCACTACTCCTAAAGTGGTCTGTGGTTTCTCTTCACAAAGTTTATAGAGATACTCAAAGATGAAACTTGCTTATCTCAGAAACTGTAAGTTTTTAGTGCTTCCTTTCTGCAACTTGTGCATTCTAATAGCATGCATTCCCTTGGTGTTTTGAGAAAAAACAACATATTACATCAAACTCCCAGCTTTGGAACTTGATCATGTCCCCAAACCACTGTTTGTCCTGAACTGCTCCCTCCAAGCAAAACAAACCCTGCCTGAAGGAAATATTTTCTCTTGTCTTGCCTGGGATAACAGCATTTATTACTCTGTACAATGCCACCCTGACAGGCTTGCAGAAGGCTTTGTGTGACCACTCCTAAAGCACTTGCAATGAAACACTTTACAAGAGGCTATTTCAGCTGTACTTGTGCTTCTGACATTCCTGTTAGCACCTAAGTGTTCCCTGGAATTTTCTGAATATTTAATTGCAGGACAAGGTTATTTGATCTTGGGGATTTGAGAAGGTCTACACGTAACAGGGAATCATGAAAGCAGTTATCTATGAGCAACTGGTAAATGGGAGCCTTTTCCCCTACCTGTTATTTCTCCTATTTGGGCTCAAGGATACAAGACACTGAATACATTAATAATATTCTATTTACAACGACAAGAGGTGATCTCTCTCTATATGTCTAAATATATGTGACTGACTTGTTAAAAAACAACAATTATCCATTGGCTTTTTAACCAAAACCAGGACACATTAACAATCACAGCTGACACAAAAACATAACAGTTAAATCTTACTAAGTTCAAAGTAGTTAAGAACTCTTGCCTTGCCTTAAACACTCTCAAACTCTCTTTTAGCAGTAACTCTGAAGAATTGCTCTTCATGCCACAGATATCAATGCATGAAAGGAAAAAAGACATTGAGAATAGGTGGATTCAAATGCAGGGAAAACAGATTCAAATTAGGTTGAGAAGACCTCATTCCAAGCACACCAGGAAAGTGCCTGGAGAGACATGAAACCAACACACAGATTTTTCTTTCACATTTGAAGCTGATCAAAGCTAAACCGTACAAAGCTCTATGCAAGCTAAGTGCCAGAAGATTAAACAACACCCAGAACAAAAGGAAACACTTTTTCTCCTGAGCTGCTTTGTCTGACCAGAACATTATTTCATTAGGGCTTTTCCATCTCCTAGTTCAATCACACCATGGCCAGAGTAACTACCTGAAGCTGTGCCTTCATGGCAGAGCTGAAGAGACTGATGCCCTTTTTAGAGCTCAGCTGCAAATCATGCACCTAAGACAGCTTTATGATTAGGTGTGAGGGAATGAGGAGGAAAGACAACTAATATATCCACATTTTAATATGGATCTGAGGTGCCTAATGATAACAACATGTTGATTTGAACAGCTACTCGCTTCAATCTTCTAATTTACTGATGGAAGAACTGATTTATTTTATGCAAAAATTCAAAGGGAAGTTCAAGAAGACAGCCTGAGAAGCCTTCTATAAAAAGATACTTTCAAATGATTGACGCTGCTGCAGCTATCTGCAAGGCACTTCCAGCAGCTATTGATTTTGTTGATGTAAGTGCAATTCATAGATAAATATTGCTCCACAGAACACCCTGTTTACAGAATTTTCTATGAGACTAAGAAGAAAAAACTTTGTTTGATCAAGTAAATGACCTAGGAACAAATGTTGCTTTGGAAAAACTGAGAGGATTTTTTCCCCATGTCTGCCTATTTAATGAAAACATGAAACTAATTAGTGAAATATACATAAAGTAAATGCATTTTCAGGGAAAGTCAAGATGAGCAGTGATTCCCTCCCCCCAAATAGAATATGAAAGCTAAGATATCTGAAAAAAAAATTTTGGTGGGGGGGAGAGGAGTAGAATACATATTTAAATTGGATATTTATTTCTGGGGTTTTTATTTGATTATTTGGTGTTTGCTTCGGTTTTTTGAAGATGAAAAAGGAAGCACCCAACAAAGATGTTGGTTTTCTGCAGATGTCCCAATATTGTTTCTGTCAGGAGGAGGGAGAGGTGATGCACACCAAGGCCTCATTATTTCTATCAGAAATAAGGCAATCCCAGAGCTCATAAAATAGCACAACTTTTTTCCCACAGCCTCATCACAGACAGAAAACGGGGAGCACAAGGCACAAGCAATTGCTCCCTTTCGTAGGAAAAGTTGTAAATTTCAGCATTTTTAAGGGATAAGGCCTAAAAAATTGAATAGGAAAATGTGATACAAAAAAAAAAGATAATTTTCCTTTTTTTTTTTTTGGCTTTTGAACCTGTGGAGTGCCGTATTTTTATAAGAACGCCCCGTGCTAGGCCGCGTCTGTGTGAGCGGAGGCACGGCCCAGCCCCGCGGGCTCAGCTGGCAGCTCCTCGGGATAAAAAAAACAGCAAAATCAAAAAAACAAACCACTTAAAAATGGGCACCCAGGGGTGAGGAACAAGTGTGACAAGTGGCCGTGACATCGGAAGAGCCGGGGGGGATGGCACAAGGCGTGACTGAGCAGGGAGTTCCCTGCGGACAGCGCTGGGAGAGCCTGAAGGAGGAGCTGCTACTCCCCATCCCCTGCGCTGCTCGGAATTAATGCTTTAATCTCTCTTTTACCTCACCGTACAAATCTATTTTCATTGGAAATAGCTTAACCTCGCCAAGCTGAGCCTGTTTTGCCCACGACAGAAAGGGGTGCATCCTCTCCCTGTCCTTACTTTGACCCAGAAGCTTTCCCCCCATCTTTTCTCTCCCTGCTCTCTGCTGAGGAGGGTGAGAGAGCAGCGGGATGGGCTCCGGACAGCCGGCCAAAGATGCCCTCCACACGCAGACTGCACCTGTGCTTCCGATAAAAAGGAACCTTAAATCTATAGGAAGCAAAAAATGTAACAGAAAAGAGCTCAAATGCTACCAAGAGTGGGAGAGCTCTCTACCTGCACAGAAGTGTGATCCCAAATAACCTGATCATGCCACTGCTCTCAGGCATGACTCATATAATTGTCCATCCTCACACTGCTTGAAAATTGTTAAAAATAGGTTAGAAACGGTTGTAAAACAGTTGATAATTGTTAAGCATGCACTGTTTGGTTTTGGTAAAAGGGGTTAAAAGGGTAGCTATAAGAAATATGGTACTCAACGTCCCACAATACACCTAAGTAAAGTGCACCCCTCCCCCAGCGAAACGAGCCAGTCTGGACAGAACTGTAATGGGCCAATCAAGCGCCTTAAACCTTCATGCAAATGAAGGAGCCAAAAAGACACCAATCCAAAGGGACAAAACACAGGATAAAAAGGGGCATCTGACCCACTGATTTCGTGCCGCTCCACCTGGAACATCGGGGACATCGCTGCTCAGAAGACCCAGCGCCGGCACCGCAGCATCCTCGACGGGAACGCTCCTGCTCGGCCCGCGGGCCCCCTTGCTTTAGGTCTTTCTTTTTATTATAATAAATGCTGCAATCACTTTTAGTACCGGGAGTGTGGTCCCGTTTTTAACAAAAATGCTGCTGGTCCGGCAGCAGGGCTTCCAAAAAACTTATTGGAGTTTTTGTTTGCTTTTTCTTTTTTTCCCAAAAAACATGTTCATCTTTGTCAGGAAGGCTACAAAGTCGCAGCTTCTAGGAGTAAAGAAAAGTATGAATCTCCCTCATGGACAAACTTCATTTTAACATCTGTACTATGTCTTTTAAAAATGGAAATTTAATCAACATTTAGAGTGATAGGCTGAGAATTTGCGAGAGGTCTAGTTAAAAGCAGAGCTTTACATTTGATTTATTCTGTTTGTGATTTTTTTTCGCCTCACAAAAAAGAGACCCATTTTAAGGGCACTGTCCAAGTACCTACTTTTGTTCAGTTTGCTTCCTTAAAACAGTTTAAACAATATTTATATAAGACTATAGTTGTACATAACTATTATTTCAAAGCACTTAACGTTTTTCTTGCTTTAGAATTCGATGCTAAAGCTCCCACTGATATCTCTATCAGCAGAGTTAGGACAGGGCTAGCCAAGGTTTGAAATGTCTGCTCTTACTTATCCAGAAGTTAATTTTCTGTCATAGTGCACAGCAATTAAGAGAAATACCTGTTCTGAAGGATGAATTAATACCTCCATTAGCCCTGGTTTAATTTCCAGGGAGAGTGACCACTATCTTTCTCCTCTGAAATGCAGCAACAAGTTGGGCAGGAGGTAGGAATGCCTCACCCAGCTCTGTCACTCTGGACACACAGACAGGGAACAGCCTCCAGAGCTGCCACTTTGGGGACAATTTTAATACACATCCAAAGCCATTAAGAACAATTTGGAGTGAAAGTCACAGACCTTGAAAGTTAGGTCAGTGGTTAATTTTATTGCCAGTCATTGCATTTTAAAGTAATGTTATTAATAAGAAATTGTACTTAAAATGAAGCACATGTGCAAGTCTGAAGAACTGGATGCTGCCCAGAAGAGACAAGTATTTTCACTTTGTTCCTCACTGTACATAACTCAGACAAAAAGACAGTTCCTCTGAGGAAAAAAAAAAAAGGAATCCAGCCACCTTTATAGGCACAGCCCTTTATTAAAAATGTAAATTGAAACTCAGCTGCCCATGTAACCTTTACCTCCCACTACTGAAGTATCTGTTAAGCTACTGTCTGATGGGATAAGCAAAAGGCTTGCTACTCATTTACTGGGTGACTGACTAGCAGTGCATACAATTTCAGTCATTATTATTGCAGTGTTGGAGGGGGTTGTTATTGTTGTTATTGTTGTTTTCTTGTTGATTTTTTTAAACAATGCAGAATGATTGATCTGCCAGACACCCTAGAGAGAAAACTCTCTTAAAGTAATGCTTGCATGACCATTTCAAACTCAATTTTAATTAATTGACTATATTATACTGCAATAAAATGACAGCATGAATAAAATATGGAGTATTCTTCTCATGTAGTTCTTTAAAAAAAAAGTATCACGCAGCAATGGAAGTATCGAGTTTCAGAGTTGCACTCAGAGCTTGGAATATTCCTCTTAGAGGTAACGTGGTCCTCAGGATTTTATTCCCTATTAAATGCAAACTCAAGTAATAAAGCACATCATCAGTTCTTTGGTTTATGTATTTAGTCTTGAGGTTATGCTGTCCCTGGGCAACAATCATGTTTCATTCTGTCCAGACTGGCAAAATAACACACACTTTTTATTTGATTTGATGCTGTAATGGATAATTAATCCAGATCAGATGGTTTAAAGCAAAGAACACTTATTTCAGTGATGTACTTGATCTGTTGACAAGACACTATTCTAACTAAACTTCCTTGGAAGAAAGTCTGCCTGCAATGCTGACACATAAAAAAATCCAAATTTTCTACCTATGAAGTTGCATTTTACCTTCCAGTTTTTAAACAACAGCTCAGAAGTGTTGTTACACAGATGAATATAATAGCTAAATTTATCACAAACACTAAAAAATTTTACAAACACAAAAAACTTGAAGCATGTTGTTAGTATGAAGATGCTAGGAAAAATAAAGTGCATTTTTGAAGAAAAATGTTGTCTCATTTTATTTTTTACCAACTTGCAAAAGAATTCTGCATAGAATGGGTTGGGGGTAGAAAAGCTATAAAATAGAATTTTTTTTTTCTTTTTAATCAGTAACTCATAACTTGATGCTAGGAGCATATTCTTTAAGGGGTGATTATAATGGTAGCAAAGATATTTTGATTAAAGAGCTTGGGATTTACTCCACTGGAAATACACAAATCTAGCACTCACTGTGTTGGACACTTCATGTGACAAGTTATTCGGATGGGGATAAAACAGCGAGAAAAAGGCAAAGCAAATAATTTGCAGTCAACTTCTTCTCCTTGCTAATATGCATCTGTGAAAGGAAGGAGCACAAAGGAGGAGGACAGACATTCAGTGACAGATCCTGCGTGTGAAAGTGCCCTGGGAAACAGACTCTCCTCATTGTCAGTACAGTTCCTACTACAAGAGAACTTTCTTCCTTGGCTGGCTTCCTCTAGATGAAAACGTGACAAGAAGTGGAAGAATGTGTACCAGTGATGTTTGACATCACTGAATTCAAGCCATTCTCTGTAGGATATCAAGGAGGGAAAAAAAACCCAAACCATACCATTTATTCATTTTAAAAGTAGGATGTTGTGACCTATTCAAACAACAAAAGAATAGAGAGGATAAACTGCCAGTTTGCCTGTATGGAACAAATGTCAGCTGAGATTCAGAATCACTAACAGTCAATGCTGTAAGGGTGTTTCTTGAAATGACTAAAAGTTGTTTTACAATATAACAGTGGTTTTGAACTAAATGTTTGGAGAGTCTTATGTAACTGTACTTCCTTTATGCATCTGGAAGGCTTTCTTCATATTGTCAGAGTGATTAGAATATGAGCACTACTCAAAGTTCAAAAGCACAAGGAGGCTTTCTAAGAAGTTGTTGGGGTTTTTTTTTTTGTTTGTTTGTTTTGGTTCTTTTTTTTGGTTTGTTTTTTTTTTTTCCCTCTGTATCTTAAGAGAGCTCACTTTCCTCTAATGTCTTCTAAACCCATGAAGTTTTTCACATCACAGCCTGGAAGGACGTCTGTACATAAAATGGTATTCAGAAAACAGTGACATTGAAAAAAATTCCTTGAAAACACACAGAAAAAGAACCTTCAAAGAATTCATGAAAGCATGTCCTTTCATCCTCTTACCCCACCTAAAACTGCCAGCAACATGATCAATCCTCAAACATTCCTGTAATATCAGTTCCTGAAATGGCAAGTATCACGATCACAGTTTGGATTATTTATTAAGATAGAGTCATTCTACATTTAACAACTACTCTTTCAGAATGTTAATTCAAGGACTACTGTAAAAGACAGACCATTCTGATTACTCCTCATTTTAGTCAGAGTTATTTTCTTGAAACAGTTCTCTGTGAAAAACAGTGCAACATTGATGAGATTTTGGATTTGTTAATTCTGCCTCCAGGAAAAGACATTGTGTTAGAAAACATATCCCTCATCAGTTAATGTGCTTGTGTCAGGGAAAGTCAATTAGGATTCTGAAAGAGCATTTGCAGTGTGTTCCACTCACATGCAAAACCATCTCAAAGCCTTTTTAGGCTGACTTGTCTCTATGTTAACACTCACATTTAGCAACTTGTTGATTAGAATGCTGTGTGATGGGGTACATTTTCCCTGGAAAAACAGGCTAATGGGCGTTCCTTAAATATATGTTCTGCACAAAGAACACCTTCACAGAAAAAGGTGCAATGGGAAAGTCACTCCCTGCTGCCTCTTAGGAATGTGGAGCATCCTGTCTTTTATGCCTGTTCTTTACCCTCCTTTGTAATATATTTAAGAATTAATACATGGAAACAATGTCATGGGGTCTTCAACACTTATTAGAAAGAAGAGGGCTAAGTTTTCACAGGTAATAAAGCAACCAGCTTCAGGCATGTAAACAAACTCTTTTTCATATGTCCTGCTATCGTTTCCAAACCTTTGTGTTTCTACAAAGGTATTGAGCTTCAAGTCTAAATCTCATTCTGATGTCACTGCTTCTCACAGCTTCAGTGCCAACAGTGTCTTAGTGCCAGTTCAGAAATTAAGAGACAAAACTACAGCAGTGGCTGGGGCATGAACTAGTTATGAACCCCTCCCAAAATGCCTGGTAACAGAGACAAGAGTAGTCATATTTTCACAGAGCAACATGAGGAGGAAGGTAGCCAGAAACTGTGAAAAAGAAAAGAAAAGGAACTCTGCCATGGCAGCTGTCAATATTTTGGCCTCTAAGGTGGAAGTCTGAATCCCGTCCTTCCCATTACAAAACAGCTGCATAGCTATTTTGGAGACAGCCCTGGCAAATTAAGATGTCAGTCCCCACCAGCAGCTAAACTACCACAGGAGATTACACTGAAGACAGCCAGGTTATTTTAAATTGACAGTTAAGGTATGCTGTGCTCATCTGTTTTGGTTTTGAATCAAAACATATTAGAAGCATTCGAAGACTCTGTTAACAGCAGTTTGACTGCTCAGAGAACAGAATCCAGCTCAGTAGCAGAAATGAAAAATTTTTCCAACTATAATTTGAACAAAATTCTGTGAACCTTCAGAAATGGAAAATAAAAACTAACATGCTGAGCGGAAATGTTCCTAATATCAATACTCTGAGCAAGGCCTGTAATTTTACTGGAAAGCAAAATACACAGGGGAAGATAATTTCTGCAATTCCAACTCACTTAAGACACTTTACATTATGATGACGAAGGCCTCTCTGACATTCCAAGACTAAATCCTAGAAATCCTTCTTAAGTCTGGTCACCATTGACCAGACTTATCATTAAGTGAGAGCAGGGTCACTGTTTTACTAAAATAATTGTCAGAGAAAAACCTGTTGAATCTCTGTTTTAAAGGCAGTAGCAGAGACTATTCAAGATGTGAGAGATAGGATCTGGTTGTCTCTATTGCCCAAGAGGAATAGTATTGAAGGATAATTCAAGTTAGAAAGGACCTCAGGAGAGCTCACCGAGTAAGGTCAGCTGGGAGATCAGATCTGGCTGCCCAGCACTTTATCCTGTTGGATCTTTAAAAACTCCAGAGATGGAGACCACACCACCTTCTGAAACAATGCATTTCAGTGCTTTCATAGGATCCTTGTGAAGAAGTTGTGTCCTTATGTCCAGTGCCTGTACTGGAGGGTTGTTCAGAATTCCTGGAGATGCCTCACTCAACAGCAGCACTGCTGCAGAGTTCTTGCAGAGGGCTAATTTCAGCTTTATTCTCTAAGATATTGAGAATATGCTTTATTAGCATAAAGCAGCGGAGTTATATCCTTTGTTCACAGTTCAAAATCTCTGCTCCAGGATGGAGTAAATTACCTAGGCATACTGAGAAGAACCAATTTCACAACTTATAGATTCTTTATGACAAGGGTACAGAAATTCCGAATTTGCCTTAGGCTACACCTGACACAAATGTGTGGGTAGAAATGTTATTTAGGTACTTAAAATAGGGAGTTCAAGCAAAAGCGTGCTACCTCATAGGAGTCTTTCTTGCATCCTTTCTCAGCAATTTGTCTAAATGGAATAAATTTTCTCCTTTTATGTTTATGCTTTTTACACAGAGCTTCTTTGATGTAGAGGACACGGATGAGGATGGAAAATGATAATATTTTATTTGCTCATTGTACAGAAAGGGAAAATGCTTTCAAGACTTGTAAGTACTAGTAACATTTTACAAGAAAGTATTTTAAATCTTTAGAGAGATTACATTATTTCCCAAAGTCTCCTAGTGAGATAATGGTTGAAACAAGACCAGAGTTACATTACTTCATCCAGTATACCCAGTTCTAACCCATCCTCTGATTTAATTCATCCCATCTAATATTAGATATTAAAAGTTAACAGGCTCAGAGAGTAATGACCATGTTCCTGGAACAGAATCCAACAAAGATGACTTAACACACAGAAACCATTCCTGGATGAGGAAGGCTCTGAGACACGAGGAGTTGGGAGACAAGGGGAGGACTCAGGTGAAGCACGGTCAGTGTTTCCATTCTTCCCTAGCCTCCTCTGTTTGGATGGTGCTGCATAACAAACACCAGCTGAGATGATCTTTGGCCTGACCAGTACAGCTATTTATAATTTACGTCCAGTAAGTGTGCTAAGCATAGAGAATTTGATAAATCACTAAATCACCAACAAAGGAGATAGTGCTGTAAAAATAACACAATGGGAACATTTGGCTATTGGGATATTGCAAGAGGCCAACTGTTTAAAGGGTTTTGCCTCAGATTCCTAGACTTTGGAGTTACTATAACAACACATCAGCATCACCTAAAAAATGTTTTCCCTCCTTTCTTTCTTATATATACACAAGACTAAAGTGTTTTAGAAAATGTGATCTGATTGAGGAACCTCTGAGCAAAGAATAATGTTGACCAAAGCTGGCACAAGTTGGCAATCTCACAGACAGGGCTGTATTGCACTGCTTGGTCACTTCATTTTCATAAAAGGGTTTTAGCCTTGCATCCTATTTCCCAGGATCCTCAACAGCAGTGGAGGTTTCTACCTAGATACAGAGGAATTCACTGATGGACAGCTTTGGACAGCGAAGAAAGAGCATCTTCATTCAGCAGCACTGGGAAAGCTTGGAGCCAAGAATGGCCCAGAATAACAACTCCATAGGGACAGGATTTGCATATTAACAAGGGTGGGTGCAGAGACTTTGCCTTCAGAGCAGTTTTGGCCTCTGAGGAACAGGGTGTTACTCTACACAACTGATTACATGTGGATTGTATCCATGTGCCAGGGATGGCAATGTTCTGCTCTTCAGGGAAATCAAGATGCTACTGAAAATGTAATGTGATTATTTTAGTGTGTTTTAAATACAATATTCCAAAAAATACTGTGGCTGATCCTACTGGAAATGGGAGAAGAAAGACATAAGGGGCTGCCTACATTATTAAACTGCTGTGGAAACTGCAGTGAATTGTCAGAATACAAACAGTATTTACCTTCTTCCTAGCCCTTCTCTAATATCCAGTCTCAGCTAGACATTTGTTTAAGCTCCATGGCTTGGCTCTGATGACAGGCTTATAACTCCTATAGATGGGAGAAGCCACACTGCTGGAGCAGACACAGTGCTGACCTTTCCCTGTGATAGTTCATTCTTATACTTGTGAGAGCCTTACTTGTTATTTTCTACTGTCTTAACCTATTGACCAGAAAGAACTTCCACACAGTCTATACAGATAAATCAACTGATGCTTTAAGGGGGAGTTGGCTGCAATATTATTTTATAACAAAAGCCTCTAACTGCTCTTAGTACAGTTTTACACTCAGGCTAATCGGTTAAGAAAGAGAGAAGAGAAGAAATAGGCTATAAAATAAGATACATTACTAAAACTCACTGTAAAGTTCTTGTGTTTATTTAAAAAAAAATACTCCACTTGTCTCCTGCCCAGATACCAATCTACCCTGGGAACTGAAAAATACATTTTTGAGACATCTTATTTGATGTCTTACTGGCTGTGTTATATATTCAGAGCAGATAGTCTGAAGCAAAGAACAAAGGCTGCGTAATTTGAACTTTAACTCATACTTCACAGGTCGATGCCTCACTCAGCCTGCAAGAAAAAGCAATTATTGCACTTGAGCTAACAATATTATAAAAGGGGGTCAGTGACACACTATTTCATTGGCAAAAATATGTGCAGTAAAACAAATTAAACTAAAAATAATTTATTTTCTTAAAAACACTGTCATTTCAACCACCTGGCTGAAGAACTGTTCAAAAGCACAAAGGAACACACTGACATGACATTAGCTGCTTGAAATCTTGCCCTGAAGTACTTCTGAATACAGTTGTGATTGAGCCTCTTTTTTAATTTCAATACCATATTTTTCCCTCTGTGTCGCTAATTAGATGCTTTTTGGACAAAAATTTTAAACAATGACAGCTTCAAAACAAACAGGGTCACCCATTCCTAAGTAATGTTAATTTAATCTTATCTACTTCTGATTGTGGCTGCTTTCATGCTTGGAAACAATTGCTGTGTCTTTTGGAACAGGTAAATTGCTCCAGTGAGTGACAAGTTAGTCCTCTTACTGTGAGACTGGAAGCTGTTCCTTCCATCAGAAGTAAGCTGGTTGGAAATAACAGATTTTATGCTTCACCAAGCTTTGTCCTGCCTGTATACAAGAGGACATTATCTCACTGCTGCCACAGCTATGGAGAAAGGGAGAAAGGCCCTGTGTGACTGATGTGCAAAGTGCTCAGCCAGAACCTGCTGCTTAATGAGGGGGACAGGGAAAGGACAGAAATCTCCTTTCAGCAGCCCGTGCTTTCTGTGGAGGCAACCACTCCAAAACACAGCACAAAATTTGGTCTTTGGTATAGGCAAGCATCCCCCAGCTGTTCCCATGGGACATTCTTTTCCTTGAAGTTCCTGAATTGAAGCACATCCTAGAAACATTTATGGATTGTGGAAATACTTGACCTAATGTAAGACAAGGAAAAAAAAATTCTCACTTGCAACTCCCCAGCTCAGTCTCATTTTGCATTTTCACCTGTTAATCAAAGTGAGGATCAAAACACTTAATTGAAGCATTTGAACAAAAATCAACTTGTAAGCCAAGGCATTTGCTCATGCTTACCCAGGTCTGCCCCAGTCTCCCATAAAGCACTGCTTTATTTATCAGGACAGACTAATTAGCTGTTTGTGCTGTGTTCAGCTTTGAGCGAAGCAAAGAAGCTGGAGAACTGCTAGAGACACATTGCAGCAAATGGAAAAGCAGCTGGGGCAGCTACACAAATTCATCCACTGTGGGAAAAGAAAAGTTTCAGCCAGTAAATGCAGTATCAGACAGTGCTTGACCTTTGAAACTGTGTGTCAGCCTTGGTGGGAAAACAAATATTCCACTTGTCATTAATGGGCATCTCTTCTACATGTGAACAACAGGCTATTGTGCTACAGAAAAAAGAAATGTCCTCAACATCTTATATTAATCCTCCCTTGGGGGAGAACAGGGAGAAATGCGAGCTGGGGGCACACACACACACAAAAAAGTCCCCAAAAGATCAATGCTGCCACTGTTTTCTTTAAATAAAAAAATAGTAAAATCACTGTAACAACTCAGTTTTAGGTTCTAGGTTCCAGGAGGCTCCAAAAGCAAGGGTCTTTGAAATATTTAGACTTACTACATGTGTATAATCATCTAAAAGCTGTGAGGGTGGAACAAGAATAGCTAGGAACTAAGTGATGCAATGCAAAACCCTGGGCAAGAATAGCACAGAAAAACTATGTCTAAACCAACATTGTCCTTGAATCTCTTCCCCTCCCAACTTTTTTTTTATTAATTTGCAGCTAATGACCAACATCACAAATGCTAATTTCATCTGCAATATTGCTTTGGAAGGTCAAAGACTGCACACAAATAGCTTAAGGTGAAATAGCATAAGAATGAGAATGTTACTCCAACTCTAATACACTTGCTGAAGCATAGTTAGACACTGAATTGACTCTTCTCTTTTTAGAGGACAACAAACACTGTGGGATGTCAGGATAATTAATCATGCTGTATTATTAATCTAGCATTTTAAAAAAATCTTTTACCTGCATCTTGATAAGAAAACTACTTTAAAAATTATATTAGCCAATATGTCCCTGTTGTCTTATCATAGGATATAAAGCAGTTTACTTGTGAAATCAAGCATAAAAGGCAAGTGTCTCAAATGATTAGTTGGCTGTATATAAAATGGAATGCGTGTCTATTTATATTACTTGATAGGTTATATGTATGCACTGCAGAAACCATATTAAGAAATAAAATCGAATCAAATCAGAATATGACAGCTCTTGAACTGATCTTATCTCACACTTCCTAACTGCAGACAGGCCAATCTGCTTGATCTAGAACATTCCAAAACAAGTGTCTTTCTTAGACCCCTCTAAATCAGGTAAACTAAGGATGACACCCTTGCAAGAGCATTCCTGCAGTAAAACACATGGGGGAAAATGAACCTTCTGTCCAGTTTTTACAACAGCTGCAAGGGAAGTAGCAGAGATAAAAACCTGCCTCAGTATGCAAATGCTACCAAACACTCACTGCTGTGGTTTGTGTAACTGCAGCTTCTGCAGCATTTTGTGTCAGGGGGTTCCTTGCCTGGCAGTGTTTATTAGGAGACTTTATATCAAGGCACTGATGCTCTCCATCTGTTTTGAGCATATTGCCGGCGTAAATCAGCTTAAAGCAAGTTTATCCGCCCCGCGCAAGATTAGGAGAATCCTCATTTGGCACGAAAACATCAATTCTCGTGTGGTCCATTTCCAGGGATGCAAAGCAACTTAGAAAGGAGGCAGCAGATGACTGCAGAGTGCCAGTGTGCTGCCTCCTGCCCACAATTCTCCAGTAGCTGTGGGTAAGTGGATTTACACCTCTCACCTCTCAGTGAAGAGGAGGCTAAGGTGCTTTTATTCTTTGTCACCAGAATTCTGAATTACTGCCCTCTGTGAAACTGAATTGTATAAGCCACCCATGATAGAGATGTTACTTGCAGAGTTTTTCTACCTATAGTATGTCTAACTTTTGTCCATTTACAATTTCAGTTAAATCACACTACACCACCATCACACATATCAAAACCTGGCAAAAAATTATAACTAGCAAAGACTCCACTTCGAATTTGATGAATTACAAGAATTCTTGTCCTACCCTATACCTTTTAGATTTTTTGCTTGGTTTTAAACTGAGACTTGAAGGAAAGCAAGCAGAAAGAAAATCCACATGGAATTGTATGCTTTCATTCATATCCACTAAAGAAACAACACTCCAAGGAGTGCTGCAAAGGACAGAAGTTACACCTTCAGCAGGTAAGGGAAAGGATTCATGTCCACTTTTAATGAAGAGTTGGTTTTAAGGATTCTTTTTAACAACTTTTTTTTCTAAGTTTCAATTTTTTAAAGGTGACAAATTATTAAAGACTAGCTAAATTGCTATTAAAGGTTTAGGGACTTAAAATGTGAACATTTTTGTCTATCATCCTAAAATTTATGCCAAATCAGTGTGTCTGTTTGTTCATCAATTCAGAAAAATGCACTGAAATAAAATATTCATGATACAAACCTCTCAATTGGATTGATGGATTGAGCATGCATGGCAAAAATAATCCAAATACATATTTTCAGATTTTTGTACATAAACAAAGGTTTTATTTTTTAAATTATGGCATTTTTAAGGAGGAAGATTTCCTGTCCACTTCAATATTTCTGGATCATATCAGATTTACTACAAATTTTTTTGATATTTATAAAAGCAAACTGGAAATATGTATCATTTCCCTGAAGCTGAAAACAACCACACTCAAACAGAGCAGTGGTGGGTGTTCCATCTTCTCCCACCCACTGCAGGGGCAGAAGACAAACCTTCCTTTCCAAAGTCTCCAGTCCACATGGATACAAACACTTGAGACTGCACTTCTAACAGCCAGACCATGCTCTGTTTTACAAATAAGCAACTTGTCCCATTCAAGCCTCTGTTAATTAAAGTCTCCAATATAGATCTTCCTTCAAAGAAAACCTTCACGCATCTACTCCACTAGTGCTTACAGAATTCCAATTTATGCTTCAGGACCAAACAACAGAGCATTGTAAGCTTTTTTTCTTTAAAATCCACTTCCCTTCTGCTTATCCTCCTTTTATCAGGTTTTTTGAAACCAAATTTGAATTATTTCTTTTTATATAAAAAAGGGCCAGGTTTGTGTATTTCTTAATAAGATCAATGTGATTAAGATGATTAATAACCTCAAACAGTTCTCATCCCTGATAGAAGGGTTGAACAGCAAGGCGGAGATTCCGCAGGAGGCATTCTTAGTTTCCATGTGAGGCCTCAAGTTGCAGTTTAAATATTACTTAATCATTGAGCTCTGCACTGGGAAAAATGTCTTTGTAGGCAACAGACTTCATTTTATAAGGTTTTTTCCCCTGCATATTTTTAGATTTACTTTTTCCCCCTTATCTCACCCTATTTTCTGTAGGACATTTTGTGAAACACCTCTGCTCATACCCGTGTCTGAACTAACCTTTAGTGTTCTTATAGCTTGAGCAATGTTTCCATGAGGTGTTTTATGTCCATTGATACCCCATAAACAACGCTGGGTCCTGCTATTCTGTTAGAATAAATCAGCATAAGCTCCTTGCCTACAGAACTAAACCGGCTCACATTTGCCATAAATTTGGCCTACTCTTTATTTAGTGATATACAAATCTGAATCCAACTGCTGAAACTTGGAGTTGCATAAAATGCAGTGACCATGAGAGACTCAATGCTTCTCAAACTTAGGATTGATATAGTTTAACTCTCCAAGTTTGAGCTCTGAAAGAATCCCAGTGAATTCAGTTAAAATATAGCAAAAAAAAAAATTTAAAAAGCAAACTCCACATAACTTTCTGCCAAAAGCTATACAAAACTTTGATTCAAGATCAAGATAAAAATGGGATTTACTGACTTTTTACCAGTCTGCTTATTCTCTATCTCAGTTAAAGAAGAGAGGAAGGGAGACCAAAGCACACAGAAAGCATCCATGATAAAAGCAGGGGACCACCAGGGGAACAGAGCCCTTGGCATCACTCAGCCATGATCCACTACACCTGGAAATACATAGAAGGATAAGGGATGGTGGCAGCTCTTCCCCAGGGATGATACCTGAGAAGAGTAACAGGGCAGAGCAGGCTGTACTGTCCCCACAGCAAAGGAGTCAGCTCAGAAAGAGCCACCCAAAACACATGAGATACCAGTCTTTTTATATCAATGACAAGTGCTGTTTAGAGGAAGTGTCACCCAGAGAAAGCCCTGGATTCCCACAATCTGTCCAGAATAGCAAATACCTCAGCCTTGAGTGCCTCAGAGTAGCAGCTCTGGAAGGCAAGTGACCAGGTTTGTAACAGGCTCAGCCAAAGCCGCTTCTTGCCACGTGCGTTCTCATTCTCGGGATTTCAGCTCTTGTTGCTGTGAGGAGCCCTGAGCCCGGAACCGGCACAGAAATTCACACCTACAGAAGGACCAAGTGCAGAGCTGATAATCTGATGGGGTGGTGCCTGGATCCTGGTGTTCTGTGAGCACAGAAGGACCAGCACCCCGGCTTCTTCACATGTCCCACCCACCTTGTGTGCACTGCTAACATTTGTCACGTCACACGTAGTACCTTCACAGCAAACTTCTGCTCTGAGATAATGCTGAGCAGGACTCACTCCTGAGTGAGAAACTTAAGGTCCTTTGTGCTTTCAGGATCTCTTCAGCAAGGCCACAGTAAATCAAGGAGGAACTGGAGTCATATTTTTAGATTAGAATAAATATACTAGTTATGGTTCCCCTGGCCTGATCATGCATACATACCCCCACACACCATCTATGATGTGAATAAACAGCTGTAAATAAAGATTTGCAGTTTGAGGAACCTGTGCTTCAAGACCTTGAAGCACTATGTTTCCCTGAGCTTGGCAGTGAGCACACAGAGTTGTGGTCCAGCAGCACAGTTTTTCAGGATCTGTGTGTATCAGGTCAGCAAATACAGAGGAGGAAACCAGGATGTACTGCAAAGTGAGCAAGCAGAAAAACAAGTGAAAAGCTGTAAAAGAAAGAACTTTTGGGGAAGAAATTTACAGAAATTGAGATAATATGCACTTGAATGGAAAGGAACAAGTAAAAATTTGAGACTGTAAATGTGCTTCAAAAAGCTCAGTTAATATATAATGTCATAGGATTTAAAGAAGTGATTTAAGCAACTGTCCCTATGTTTGCTCCATCGTCTACTCCTCCTCAGTTCATATTTCTGCTGATGTAACCCCCTCTTGGCCACTAAAATTGTTTTACTGGGCAATCTTCTCTTCATACTTATTTGATGGGTTAAATACCATAAAGTTTCTACATATTGCATACTATCTATAAGCTCATATATATGCACACCATATTGGGCAAAAACAATGTATGAAAAGCCTACCACTTTGCATTACAGAAATAACTTTTCAGCTTATTCCTGAGTATGTCACTGATGGAACCATATACAGAGACTTTATTGCTTCACTCAGCTCAATGATTTGTGTGAAAATTTTCCTATTTTTTTTTTAACTTTGGATCTTTTCCATAAGTAGCAGCTATTCAGAATACACAAACTGAGAAATGTTGACAAATCTGCCATCAATTTATAGAAAAAAAAAGGACTATCTGCTTCTTCATCTTTTTTGTTCTAACTCTTAACACTGCTTAATCTCAGACTTTTTTCAACAGCTGATAATGATAGCGAGCATACTTCGCTATGAAGTTCTCAGCTGCAATTTCTTCAAGGTTATTCACAGTGTTTTACTGAATCACCTTTAATATTAGTTGATTAGTGCAGTGTAAAATTGATTCCTGACATATCAGTTTCTAAAATGGTCTAGGAATGGTCTAATCAAAGGCAAGAAGGAACCTTCTAGGGCAAGCTCCAATTAAAATCAAAACAATGCAATCCTAGCTCCATACTTAAATGAAATTACATTTCAGCTTCTTGCAAAAGCATGAATTGAAATTACATTTCAGCTTATAAAAAAGAATTATTTGGCAGATCAGTTACTTACAATGGTTTCATTCCTAAATATTGTGCCATTCTGTGTTCTGCTGCTACCAAACTATCAATAAAATCCTCATCTCTTATAATTGAATTAAAAAACTCTCTGTCTAAATGTGATCTTTTTATACCTGGCTCTCAAGTGGACTGCAAATCAACTTATCTTAGAGCTCAGTTTGGGTTCAATCAAACCAAAACTTCAAGGACTGTATTTAAGCAGTACTGTGATTTAAAAGCTCATGGAGAAATAGCATCAAAATCATCTCTGGCATTTGCAATTCTCCCGACATTAAGGCTTGCATACATGTACTGGCCTAAAAGCTGTAGCATCATTTATTTAAACTTTAAAAACAAAAATCTAAGCTTTCTTGTGAGAAAAATTTGATTCAATGTATTTTCTTCTAGTATGAATGGCAGCTTGAAAATAGATGTTATTCAAAGAATATAGGACTACTGGAGCAAAACCAGTTCATTTCACTGAGTTGTTTGCAAGCTTAATAGAACAGGTAGATTATTTTTTCTGAAGAATGTGGACCTCTTCCCCACAAAGAATTGCAACAGGAAAGAAGCACTCAGTGAGCATCCCACTCAAGAGGGCAAATGTGTCTAAGTAATTATATGTCATCACTATCTGCAAAGCCTCAACCCTCAACAAAACAGCACCAAAAAAAAAATTCTTACCAACTCTAATGTAGATGCAAACTCATTCTTCCTTACCAGTAATTCAACAGCACAGAAAATTATTTTCAACAGGAAATAACCCACCATTGGAATCCTAAAAAACAAATGAAGGGGAAAAGGAACACCCAACCACAGCAATAAAGTTTGTGGTTTTTTAGGGGGTATTCATTTCACAATGAATTTCTTTACAACAAAAAGCTCTTTACCTCTGTCCAAAAACAGACAAGGAAAACTGCTTCCTCAAAATCTGCTACCTACTTTGTCACCTTCTCGTTATTCCCTTCATTTTCACGCTCGATTTGAGATTTTGTCCTGTAGAAAGGAAGAGGATGTTTCTGGCAACAACCTGTCTTCGAATTCTGCAGAGACTCAAACCCTTCCTGTCCTGTCATCGTAATGACAAAGCGCCACAGTTTGATGCTGATGGGAAGAGACAAATTCTGTCTACAGAAATATAACTGGCTGCACTATTTCCGAAGGAACTTGGTGTGCTGGGGTTATGTGACAAGGTTCTGGCAGTGGGGGCTGCAGGGGTGACTTCTGTGAGAGGGCAGCAGGAGCTGTCCCACCTTGGGCAGAGCCAGTTCCAGCTGGCTCCACAATGCACAGCTGAATAAACAGAACTTGAGCCCATTTTCCCAAGTTTCCTCCGTGGTCTGTATACCTTGATACAATCTACATACATGAATAATAACCTTCTGCATCTCAGAAGAGGCAGTAGCATATTGAAATTCCAGTATTTCAGGGAAGTTCTTTTCCTGACTAAATCCTGGCAAGAGTCACTGTGGTGCTACGTGAAAAACAAGCTTTTGGAGGTTCAAATTGTTATCTCTGGAAAACTGTAGAAAAAAGAGTGACATCAGTGAGAGTAGTGTAGATTTTCAAAGGAGAAAAAATACCAGAGCCTAGCACAGTTTTACCAAAAAATATATGCACATACATGTAACTTCTACCTCCTCACAAAATTGCGTATTTTCATTCTTCCCAGCAGCAGGGATCACAAGTGTGAGCATCCTTCCTACCACATTAGTGTGAAATCAGCTCTGAGGAGGCAGTGGCAGATGCATCATTAAAAATGTGAACTCAAGTGCTGGCCCCAAGCTGTCCCAGGGTTGTGGCTCTGAGGTCTCCCATAATTAGTGATGAAGCAGCTTTCAGATCACTGGGAGCACATCTGCAGCAAAGCAGGTGGGGAAATCAGTCCCATCACTCCTCCCAGCATTTCCTCCAAGTTTCATATTTACAGCAAAACTCTCCCTCTGCACTGACAAAACAAAATGAACTCAGAAACCCAACACTCTCACACACCACCACCGAGAAATCCTTAAACACTGCATCCAGTTTTGAATCTCTGCTTTGTAAGTCTTTAAAAGTTCATTCATGCCATGAACTGAAATTCATGCATTGAAATCAGAGTTGAGGCACTGGGGCTCCTGAATCTTCTATGTATTTTGCATGAACACCCTTTCCACAAACAGTAACATTAAAATAAAGACCAAACCAAGAAACCAAAACTGAACTGGCAATGATTCCAAAAGATCTATTAATGTCATTAGCAGGAGAATTTCCAAATCAAATAAAAATATGCCAGAAATCTCACAGGATTTTTGGGTGTAGTTGGTTGTTATGGGAGTTTGGGGGTTTTTTTAGCTTACAATCTGCTGAAACAGTTTCATGGCTTACAGGTACTGTAACAACAAAGGATCAAGTTTCCTAACTGGCCTAGGAAACTACTGAAGAATCTGTATCATATCTTAAAGTGCCAATTTTAATGAAAGCTTATCTCACCTCATCATCTTAATGACAGGTTGTATAATTCTATGTCAAAGCCCTCAAAATGTTGCCTGGCACTAAAAACATGTCTCAGCTATCACTACCTTCCACTTTTCAGGTAGTGATTTTTATTCTCATGTTTTTTATTTAGTCAAGACTCAGGCTTACCTGATTTCCTTTATATAAAACACAAGACTTTCAACCACCAGCAGATAGTTCCCTGGGCACATGTTCTGGAATAAAACATTTGCTTGATTGTTTTGATTTATTTCCTCTTGCCTCAGTCAGGTTTCAGGAATTGAGCTGCTTGTACTCCTACCCTGTGGGGATTAACTTAATGACTCACTTTGTTCAATCTGTTTTGTGCATCCCAAAGTCAATGTGATGCAGTGAAAGCCAGATGGGGGCTGGGAAGAGGGGAAAAAGTCAATCATTTCACCAATAGCACACAAGTAGAGACTGTACCGAAACTGGTTGGACTGCCTGAAAGCTATTTTATGCTTGTCCAGGCTCTGTCTCCTGAAAATAATACCCCAGTTTCAGTCCCACTGTTCTGTCACTGAACTTGCTCCTACTGGAATACAAATACACACATTACAAATAATTTTCATTGTATATCCATATTTTTCTAGAAAACATAATAATACATCTTAAATTAATTCATCTCCTCCTCACCACACTTGAATGAAGAATTTCAATTCTTCAGATCATTATTTACTTGATTACAGGTTGGAGCTGGGATATGGGTTTGTAGAGGCCCAGAGAAGTTGACTTTAGGCATGGGGTGGGCTGTGGAGGTGCATCCTCACCACCTCCACCTCACCATGAGCTGAGAAACGCTCTGGAGCTTCTCAGAATCACTGTTCCCAGAATTAACATGTGTCCAAAGAGAACCTGGTTTTTAAACCATCAGGCTTGGAAACTTATTCACACCCTTATAATTCCTGGAGAGCAGCACAACAGAGCAGAGCACAAGTGCAGGAATGAGGCCAAGAAGTGGCTGGGCAGTGTAGGGGAGAATTAAGACCCCCAAAGACCCCCAAAGCCTCTGACCCATTTCCAGAAAGGCCTGAAAGAACAGACTGTGCATGAGAACTAATTTGCACAGCAAGTGAAAAACTTGTCCACAAATATGTGCCAAACCTGGGCAGTGCCCCCAAGACCCTGGACATCTCCTCAGCCAGACCAGCACAGCTGGATTGATGCTGAAATCAGGACTGACATCCCATCAGCTGGAACCAGCACTGGTGATCTCTTTTTCTCTCTCTTTTCCTCTTTTTCTCTCTCTCTTTCTCTTTTTTCCCTCTCTTCCTCTTTTTCTTTCTATTTTCCTCTCTCTTTTCCCCTCTCTCTTTTTCTCTTCTTCTCTCTCCCCCTCTTTAATCCATCTCTTCCTTTTTCTCTCTCCTTTTACCAATAATCCAAAACCCACTGCCATGTGCTTGCACAGCAGCCAGGGACTAATAATACACCAATTTCCTTGCCAAGGGTGTAATTTATCAATAAAACTTCCTGATTGTTTGTGGCCCTCTGATTTTTGTCGTTCCTTTCAATCATGAGCATTTATGAATCCTAGGTGTTTCCTTCCCCTTAAGGGTGGGTGGTCGCAGGGGTTCAGGAGCTCCACAGCTGTTATCAAATGTACAAAATGTAGCTAGGTGCTGCAAGGAATGGAAAAAATAGGTTTTCTGAGCTTCCCCAAACCTTGCTTTTTTATTCTAAGTATATGTAAAGGTACTATGAGAATTGCCTCTTTTCTTTACATCAGCCTGAGCTGGGGGTAGGGAGGGATTAGTGTGGAAAGGCAAAAATAATGGAGGAAAAAATGAGACAAAACTTCCAATAGCAAGCACCTCCAAACAGCTGAATGTATCCGGAACTCACATCCAGAGCTGTAACTGTTCTTACTGTATTTCTGAGTCTTTAAAACAGGAGCAATAGCTCAGGTCCTAAGCCATTCTTAAGTATTAAGAATGTTTATTTCAGCTTTGTGCCAGAAGCTACTCAGAATTAATAGCACTTTTTGCTCATGGCAATTTCTTTTTTATTTATTTTATTACTTTATGAGTAAATTTGTTCTCAATAATTTTCTCTGCAGGGAACAGGAAGACATTTATTCCCACAAGGAGCATTTCTCTTTCCTGGGGGTTCTAACAGTTACATTAAACAAAAAGAAAAAAAAAAGACTGGAAAAAAAGAAAAAGAATGTACAAACTTTTAAAAGAAGGATATATACACTCCTCTCACTGTGAAATACCATCTTTTTTTTCCCAAGTACTGACAACGAATTGGTTCTTTTAATTCCCAGGCATTTCAAGAACAGCATGAGACTTGCAAAGGCAAGAGAAAACAATACAGAATAAAAAGTACTGATTAACTTGTGGTGGCTCATTGAGTCAGAATGTGGTTCCCACTGTGCTGCCTCTAAAAATCTTAAATCATCCTTCCCTTCCAGAAGCACAAAGAACAATTTGATCTCTCAAGGTAAAAAAGTTAATTTCTTCAATCCAAAGTAGAAGTTTTTTAAAGGTGAAGGACCTTGATAAATTGCATTTTTAATTATAAAATCTAATTAAAATGCCTACCAATGTATTACTAGACATGGGTTTGTTTTGGTTTTTTTCCTTTTTAAGACAATCAGATACAGCTATTTCTTACAAAATAGCCCCACAAGTTTATGCTAAGAAAACACTTTCTTCTTGGTCCTGCTTCATTGTTTTATTACTGGCTCCAGTTTTAATTGCCCAGATGAGAAGGTGTTACCATCAGGATCCTTGAAGAATCCCCACAGAGAAACATTCCCTACCAGCTGGCAGCTCTCCTATGTTTTTCAGTATCTATTGGTTTCTTTCACTAGAAGCTGCTAAACTTTCCACCCATTTCTCAAGATCTTTATTACTTCCAAAAAGTAAGGTGTTACTAATTGAATTACTTTATTACCAGTATAATTAATCATGGATGGGATGACACACAACATGGATGGACAAAGAACTTAGAGGCATTTCCATTACATTTATCCCAGAAGCAGTCCCTTGATTCTCTTTTCCTTCATTTTTCTTTGTTTCTTTATAAGGTATTCTGAATTTCTATTTGAAAACCACCAATACAGTCACCATGTCACCAAATCATTCTATTCAATAGGTTTTTTTCCCATAGCTGTCCCAGCCTTTTCCCCAGTTTTAGTTTTTCCTCACTACAAAGTTCATTCTCTTTACCCACTGTGGTTGTCTTCACTCTCTTCCAGGCATTTGAGCTTTGAGGAGTGTAATGCCAGCTCCTTCCCTGTTTATCTGGTAGATGCAAGTGATCTGTCATTTTTGAAGTTATGTTTTTGTCAGTGCATCTCTTCACATTCCCACTGGTCATTCAAATCCTGTCTTTTTGCATCCAGCTGACTCCAAAATATTCAGCTGATGTGTAAATTCATTCCTAAAGTTTTATTCACATCCCCTACAGGATGAATAAGGGAGAATGAAGCCACAAAGAAGAAGTAAAAGTTTCTCTGGATGTTTCCAGACTTTTCTGCAAGTTAGAGAGATTTTATAATGGATTTTTCCCTTTGCAGTAGAGTTACAAACTTCAATGACCAAATCCTGCCTTTTCCATGCTGCAGCTCTCCCTTGCATGCCACATCATCTCTTGGTGTGCACCCAGCCTTGCTTATCTCAGAGGGTTTACTCACAGCATAATGCTTCACAAATAAGGGCCCTGAACTCAGGCCCTAAAATAACATAACCCCAATTAGCCCAAACGCTGAAGAATGAAAGGAGTTTCTCAACTTAGCTGTCATCAGCCATATCAGGAGACAGAAATGGCAAACTTTTGTCTTGGGAATATAAGATTAAAGTACCAAAATATTACATTAAACATTGTTGTGCTTTGGTAAATGTCAACAACTACCTCAGTGGGAGAGTGACAGGCCTCTGGCAGAGGAGTTCAGTATAAAAGAGCAGATTTCAAAAAGAACCTGTTTTACTCTTTAAAAGGAACTGTCAACACAAGTTACAAAGGATGACAGACAGAAATGAGATTAGGAACAGCCTTTTAAAAAACCTGTCATCCTAGGAAATCAATAGGAAATAATTAACTAATAAATTATACCCTCTGCTATCTTGGGATTTAGTGTTCTAATGGAAACCTTCTTTCCTAATTTCATTAAAAACAATTTNGGATGCATGAGTTGTGCAATATACATTATCCAGGTCAAGTATCTTCTGTACAAATAGCACATCATAAAGCAATGCAGAATGATAAGGAAAAATTATGTATCTAATTTACTTCACTACTTCAAAACAGAACTTACAGCTAATCCCTTTGAGATATTGAAACCTCCATAGAACATCAGATTTCTTGACCTTGTTATCATGTTTCCACTTTGTAAATCTACAGTGACATGCATAAATCTATAAAAGCTACTGAGCTTGAATCTAATAATCAAAAACTACATAATGAATTTCTCGCTTGTCATTTTACTCTGCATTTCCTCAAAGGCTGACATGTCTAAGTTTCTACTATGAACAGACTTGTGTAATCTATAAGTGGGGTTAATGAAATAAAGACAGATTAGCTAAAAAATATTCTTAAGATATATATCCCAATAGTATCTATAATTGACCCCTATGTACCACAGGCACATTTTTTATCATATTTTTGTAAGAAAGTGCTGTTCTGATCGTGTGCAGCTCAAAACCAGCCAAAAGCAAAGATGGTTTAAGTCCCAATAAAAAGAGGTATATTTTCTCCATCACTAGTTGTAAGTATTTCTGTACACATATTTATCCACCAAAACAGAGCACAAGCACCTAGAAAAATAAACAGGCAAAACACTCAGTGTGTGGACTACAGGTCTGGTCAAGTTCAAGAAGATCTACAAGAAACCAGATAATGAAATACTCTGGCTTATTGAAACAATAAAAAGGGAGATTCAGGATTGTGAATGCACTGACTAGAGGGTCTTAATAAATATATAGCAATAGGACGAATTAAGGAGTATCAATATATATAAGGAATGCATTAAACTATGGGAGGTTAATATATACAGTAAAGGCACTAACTACCAGAGGTTCATATACACAGGCTCTGTCCAGAGGCCCCACAAGCACAGCTCTGGGCAGCAGCATCTCTTTCCGTGGCCGGAGAGCAGCGGTTGCTTGAGCCCATGCAGCAGGCGATTGTACCCCTGCACAGCCTTCCCGTGGGCAGCGGGATCACTTGCCAGGTGCTGGAAGAGGTTGGGAGCTTCAGCCAGCCACAAGTCCGAGGGCAAACTGATCTCCACAGAAAACCTCTCATTGCCTATGACAAAGTGGTGCAGTCGTGTTGTCTCCAGCGAGCA
This sequence comes from Ploceus nigricollis, assembly GCA_013399945.1. NCBI lineage: Eukaryota > Metazoa > Chordata > Aves > Passeriformes > Ploceidae > Ploceus > Ploceus nigricollis. The sequence goes on from VXBC01011354.1 coordinate 175,779, forward strand.
GCGCAGGTGCATCAAGATATCCTTCGTCCGCTGCAGGAAATCCCTCCTGTGCCACCGTGTCAGGGGGACGCTGCTCAGGAGGNGGAAACCTTCTTTCCTAATTTCATTAAAAACAATTAAGATATTTAGCACTTTGGGAAGACACAGAAGCCTCCAATATATATAAAAAAGTAACTTCCAATGCAAATATATCTCAGAACTAAGAACTATCTCAAAGAGAAAGGCATTAATAACATTGTAGGCTTTATCCTTACTATTAGCAGGACAGCCAGTTTGTGTTCTGTGTTGGTGTCTGTACAAACACTAT
>VXBC01011354.1:179619-220998 GCA_013399945.1 Ploceus nigricollis
GCTCCAGGTGGAAGGCATGTCCTGGAGGAGGACTCAGGGGTACAAGCACCTGGTACACAGCATCTCCTGCACAGGGACTCCAGCCTTCAAAGGCGCTGCCCACTCTGATGGCTCCTTGCGGCACTGGGTAGAAACTGTGTGACAAGCCTTGTCCAAAGAAGGCTGTCAGTTTGTCCATCAGGTCACAAATCACCGAGCAGCCTTTGTCCCGCTCCACTGCAGACAACTGGATGCGCTGCACTGAAAGGCCTCCAAGGTTACTTTTAACATTGTGGTCCTCATCTTCTTCAGCTGCATCCTGTTTGTCTTCGTCATTTCCAGCAGCATTGACTTCCTCTGCTTTCTCTTCCTTGTTCACAACCTCCTTTGCACCATCGCAGACTTCTTTTGCTTCGTTTCCAACATTGCCTTCTTCCTTAGCATCAACGCTGCTGCCTTCATCATTTCCATCCTTGTTGTCTCCTTCCACATTGGCATCACACTTTCTACTCCTTTCTCTGCAACAACCTTGTCTACTTCCTCCTCCGTGTTGCTGCTGGAGATTTCCTTCTGGCCACTTTTGTCTAGATGGTGTCTAAATTTCTGGAGTCCAAAGCACAGCACCAAGAGAAGGACAAGGATTGCCAGAGTAGCCCAGAGCTGCCACAGCAGCAGGGCTCCCCAGGCGCCAGCGCTCTGCTCCAGGCTCTTGTGCTCCAGCTCCTGTGTCAGCCGAGCCATCTCCTGGCTCAGGTACTCAGCCCGCTGCTGCATGCGCTCCCGTGTGGCCTCATCCAGCCCATGGCCGGCCTGCTGCGGGTACTGGAGGAGGCCTTGCGCAAGCAACAGAAGGAAGCTCGTGGCAAGCATGGCCTCAGCAGGTGANGCCCACGGCCGGCCTGCTGCGGGTACTGGAGGAGGCCTTGCGCAAGCAACAGAAGGAAGCTCGTGGCAAGCATGGCCTCAGCAGGTGAGAATGTGAGATGGGAGATTCAGTGGGGATGGCAGGGAGGGAGGGGGCACTGCCAGGGCAAGTGGGGACAGGAGCAACGGGGATCGGAAGGCGGCACAGAGGGCCCAGGCAGCTGGCAGGCTGGCAGGCCTGTCCCTCTGCCCCAGCAGCAGCAGCAGCAGNGCCCGCCCAGGCCAGCCCCGCCCTCCAGCTCTACCTCGGCTCCCTGACTCACAATGGCCCCGGGCCACCAAACACCTGACACACACCAAGTGCAGACCCACGGGTCAAAATCGAGCCCCAGGGCTTCCCTGCACAAACAGGCAGAAGCCCCCTGAGCCCTTTTCAACTATGAAATTGGCTGACATGGCCCATGAATGCTTTGTTCCTGGAAATCTCCTGCTATTAGATGCAACTGGTTCCCTTGGTGCTGACCTCTGTGCTTGTGGGGGTTCCCTTGGCACCTAAGTGGCAGCCCTGGGTGCACAGGGGTGAATGCCCTGGCGGTGGCATGGGGCTTCTCCATGGCAGGATCTCTGTCCCTGCTGTGCCACCGTGAAAGGACCTCGATTGCACAGAGACATTTCCCAGTGGGGATGAGCATGTGTGGTGGTGATTTCCCATGGGCAACTCCCACTGGTGACAGAGCACATTGTGCTGCATGTCCTACGAGCTCATTTGTGCAGAGCCAAAGCCCTGCAGAGTGTCTGGGATGAGCAGAATCTTCATTTTCTCCCCAGTGAACACAGGCAGGCACAGCAGCGCTGCCTCTTGCTTGCTCCCTGCCCCACCTGAGCTTCCAGGCACTTTCAGAGCCTGTGTGAAATGGCCAGCATGGCCTGAGAGTGCAAGGGGAACACAGGCCAAAAATCATCTTTGTAGGCATCATGTTCTTCAGTGGCTGCCTCACCAGGGAGAGCATGGAGAGGAGCACTGAGAATTCTGTGCCTTTGTTCAAAATGGCTTTTTAGAACAGTCCCTAGTGCCAGCCAGTCACAAATTCACAACTAGTACAATTCTCCTATACTGCATCTAAAAGTTTTTTCTGATTTACACAAGCATTTACCAGTTACATATTATTTTGAATAATGCCTTTTTTCCAACTTTTACTTTTAATATTTGATAATGAAATCAATTTTTTTCATGTATGTCACTGAATCACGACTGTTTTTGCAGTGATACTAAATTGGGCAATAATTTTTCATATTAACCATCAGATCTTTGAGACTCTCAAGCTGAAGATGAATTAACGCATGTTTTAGGTAATACCAAATGTCAGATCTCATCCACCCTCAGGTAAGAATTACCAGGAAGAAAATTCTGCCTATGCAAGGCATTGTTTGAGCACTAACTTGTTCACTTCATTTAATACTAAATGCTTTGGGTGGATTTTTTGCTTTCATTAACAGCTCTGATTTATTGAGGGATTTTTTTCCTTTCATTGTGTTAGGAAGACATCCCATGATCATTTTCAGTGTGAGATCTATAGGGAGAAGTGACAGCAGGAAGTGCAGTGCCAGCAATATTATCAACCTATGCAGCTGTTTCTATGTGCCACCACACAGAAGAGCAAATGGCCTTTTTATCCAGCTTAAAGTTGAGCCAGGCTGCACATCTAAATATATTTTGCTTTTATTTCCTCAGGTTGTCAACTTTAAAGGATGAACTGAGACAAACAAAAAGGGACAACACTAGTGGTAGCCTGTTACATTTCAAAACACACACCTCATACACACGACCTCGTAAAACGAATGTCACTCAATGCAGGAGATTGTCAGCTAAATAGCATTGTAATTGCTAATTTGGCAGACATATAGTTTTAATGAGGCTGGAAGAAAAATCCTTTTCTACTGGTGTAGTTGAAAACTATGAGCTGAGAAACAATTACTTAATCTGAAACGAGATTTGTTACATAAACCCATATAAAGCCATTGCTAAAGGGTTTCTACTTCTTTACCCTCTGTTAGTTCTCTTACATCAGCCTTCTTAGGGAGCTCTTATAATAGAAAAATCATAATGTCAAGGTAATTATCAAATGCCAAGGCCTTGGAAAATGTCCTGCTTCCTCAGATACCACTGATTTTAATTCTTGGGTTTGCTTCCTTTTCTTCTAAACAATAATCCATTTGCTGAATGAGACCTTTCCTTGTCTTTTCAAATTCCAGAGAATTTTTGCTAATTACAGCATTCCCAGTGCAGAGAAATGTGTTTGCACTCTCCAGACTAGAAGTTCAGCCTAGAAGAGGAGGAAACAGGAAAAGAGAAGGGGGGCAGAGGGGCTGTGTGAAAGAAAGAAAAAGATGAAAAAATCCTCACAGTGTATGGCCAAGCCAGCGCTCCGGCAGAAGGCTCTGTAAAAAATACTTCCCCACAGTGTGAATGCTGCACCCTGATGATAAAATAAAGCTCTTGGAGCCACACAAATTCCAAAAGCTTATGCTGACTCCCTTTGATCCAGACATCTGACAAAATCAGCAGCATCTCTCTTAGCTGAAAGTAAATTTTTGCAAATAATTGAACAATTCCACTGCAACAGTTTGTCTGCTTGGTGGATAAGGAATTGGCTGGATGCTCACACACAAGGAGTTGTGGTCAGCCAAGTAGAGATCAGTTAAAAGTGGTGTTCCTCAGGGCGTGATGTTTGAACTGTCACTGTTTAACACCTCTCTTGTCAATGTGGACAGTGGGATGGAGGGGCACCCTCAGCTGGTTTGCCAACACCACACTCTGTGTGCAGCCTCTGGAGAGCAGGGATGCCATCCAGAGGGACACTGACAGCCTGGAGACCTCAGGAGAACCTCATGGAGTTCAGCAGGGCCAAGAGCAAGGTCCTGCACCTGGGCTGGGGCAATCCCCAGCACAAACACAGGCTGGGCTGAGAATGGGTGGAGAACAGCCCTGAGGAGAAGGGATGGGGGTGTTCGCTGACAGGAAGCTCAACAGGACCTGGCAGTGTGCACTGACAGCCCAGAAAGCCAAACGTGCCCTGGGCTGTAGCCAGAGCACCGTGGGCAGCAGGGCAGGGGAGGGGATCCTGCCCCTCTGCTCTGGAAACCCCACCTGGAGCTCTGCATCCAGCTCTGAGGCCCCCAGCATAAACAGAATGTGAACCTGTTGGAGCAAGGCCACAATGATCCGGGAGCTGGAGCACCTATGGAGACAGGCTGAGAAAAATGGGCTTGTCTAGCCTGGAGAAGTCTCCAGGGAGACCTCATTGTGGCCTTGCAGTTCCTAAAGGGGGCCTAAAAGCATCTTTTTACAAGAGCACACAATGATAGGACAAGGGGGAATGACTTTAAACAAGAGAAGGTAGATTTAGATTAGATGTTAAGAAGCTCCTCATGTGAATGTGCGAAGACACTGGAACATGGCCTGGAGCAGCTGTGGCAAACCCATCCCTGGAGATGTTCAACCAGGTGGGATGAGGCTCTGAGCAGCCTAGTTAAAGGTGTCCCTGCCCAAGGCAGGGAGTTTGGAACTAGATGATCCGTAAGGTCACTTCCAACCCTGGCCATNGCAGTTCCTAAAGGGGGCCTAAAAGCATCTTTTTACAAGAGCACACAATGATAGGACAAGGGGGAATGACTTTAAACAAGAGAAGGTAGATTTAGATTAGATGTTAAGAAGCTCCTCATGTGAATGTGCGAAGACACTGGAACATGGCCTGGAGCAGCTGTGGCAAACCCATCCCTGGAGATGTTCAACCAGGTGGGATGAGGCTCTGAGCAGCCTAGTTAAAGGTGTCCCTGCCCAAGGCAGGGAGTTTGGAACTAGATGATCCGTAAGGTCACTTCCAACCCTGGCCATTCTATGATTCCATGAAATGCAACCTGAACCATTCCTTGTTTCCTTGAATATCATGGTCAGAGAAGTGCTACCCCTTTTTACAGTATAAGATGGAAAAAGATGAAATGTTCTTGTCAATAAAAATGACATCTTAAAAGGCTGATGTCAGTGATCTTTAGGCTGTCTCCCGATCTTTTAAGAAATTCTATGAGAAAATGGGGAAATTATTGAACACTCGTATAAATATAAGGTTTACAAGGCAAAAGTTCCTTCTGCCTGTTTTGACAGGGAACTGGAATGCCAGGGCAATTTTTAAAAATGCCAGGACAGTAGAAGAGGATGTGTACAGCCATCATCCCTGATAGAATACTGCCAGAGAAAAAAGATCAGCAACAGCTTTGAACTTTGATGAGGTTCAGACAAGGTAATTTCTATATATTGCTCTGTATGTTAGGAAAGAGGCACCAAAAGTTGGTTCCATGCAATATTGAACTAGAAAGTCAACTTAAAGAGAATAAAAAACAATTATCCACCTCCTGCTGTCCCCTCACCCATGTAAAGATACCTGGCATAACCCTCCAACTCCTTCTAAGCTCAGAGAGTTTTGCACAAGCAGCATAAATGTGTCATCCTTTTTTGTGATGACAAATTGGTGTTTAGCCAATTATCACTACCTAGCAGTCTTTTGCAGCAATCTTTTCAGAATTTCACCTTTATTTCAAGTAATTTCTCCCATTTATTATGTTCCTTTTGAGCTATAAGTTAAGAAATTAATAAAAAGAACATATTATACCTAGGACAGACCTCTGACCTCATGCATGCAATTTTATTAGAGTAACTAGAATAGTAATAGCTAGGATAGTTTGAATAATTCAATAATTAAAATTCAGTAGATGGGATGATTCACTAAACCATTCAATAGTTAAAAGAACAATTCAATAATTCCATAGTAAGAATAATTAGAAAATTCAAGTAACTTTTACCTTCAGTGCATGGTCGGGTCTAGGAGTGCACACTATTTGAAAGTCTTGATGTGATTGAGCTAAGCAAGAGCTCCAAACAGGAAAAGCAGCTGCTAAAATTCCTACAGATAAATGGCATTTGTTCAGGGGATCCACTGCACTGATGGGGCCCTGGACTGTGATTTTCTGACACATGGCAGGTCCTCACTGCAAAGAACCATGTTGAAGAGATAAAAAAACCCAAAACATCAACAATAAAAACTAAAAAGGTAAGAAGAAAAGTAAAAATACTCTTTTTGGATATAATTTATATTGATACTTCTAGCCATAGTTAGAAAAAATAAATAGAATGGCACTAAGCCTAGGGAAAAGAAGAATTTCATATATTAAAAAGTAAATTAATGTCTCTACAGCACCCACAGGTGTTGCAGTAGCTGTCTCTCATAGAAAATACTTTAAATGTCCTGCATATTTCTGCTGTTACAAATGCACCTTATTTATAATGTTCTATGGATTTTAATTGTATCGCTCTAGCTCAGTGCTTTTCCTGGACTTAAAAATTATAATTTTTCTGTATCTTTCCTCAAGTGCAACACGAGCCTAAAGCAAGTGAACTGTTTCTATGGGCTCCTTCACCATGTACAAGCATGACTCAGTAACTACAACATAAGAAAAATCTTTTTGTCAAGGTCTATGGGTGACTTCACCACAGCCTCCTCAACAGTCTGAAGGAAGCAGTGCACCTGTTCCACAGCCAAAGCTGAGTCTGACATTCCACTATCTCTGCCCAAAATTAATTTCCTGCTTTGTTTCGTTCAAGTTGATTTTTAAGGGGCCAATTTTCCATGTGGCACTTCAGAAGAATAAAAATTATCTCCTACACATATAGCTGTTTTCTCTTTTTCTCCATTGTTTTTCCCTATTCTGATAAGAAAACTAATGAAAATAAATTATTCCTTCATAAAGAATAGCTGGAAAGTTCTAAATACAACAAATTCCACTAATTGCAAGCCTTGAAGTCAAAAATATTTTTGAAATGTGTTAAAAGAGCAAAATGGTTGGTTTTAGTTCTTAAGCCAACATAAAGCAGCCATAGGTGCAAGATGGAAAATCTGAATAGAACATCAGCATGGTCCTGATCCTATGCAATACTGTCCACTGAGCTAAAGAAAAGCATGACTTGGGGGAGAAGACATTTTCTGCCATTCCAAGTATAGCAACACAGTTGAAGAGCAATGTGCCAGGCAAAGATGGTACAATACAGAGTTTTTAGAACATAAAACCCAAGAAAAACAAAAGTTTAGACACACAGTTCAATGTTCTTTCTTTGCCACACTTAAAAAAATTCTTTATATGTTGTGCAGAATAAATATTAAAATACTGCTTTAAAAAAAAAAAGTTACTGAAAGGAAAACTTTCTTCCCAGTCTCCAGAAATGTCAGGCAGCCCTGTTGTGGCCTGTGCACAGTCTGTAACACACAATCACTAATGACTGGTGAGTGGTTCCATATTCTCACTAATTTTTTGCAAAGTATCAAAGAAATTACTGAACTGAGAAGAAAGAGATTAAACTAAAAATTAACTTCATCCATCACTCTTTATGAGCCATGAAAAAAGTCTTCAGAGGGAATAAATCTTTGTACAAGAGGCTACTGCTGTTGAGAACTTTCTGTGCTTGAAAAGCGTGAATACCTTAAAGCTTGTCAGCTGTTCTGTTGACATTTTGCTCTTTTGATTAAATTTCCTGTGCTGTTGTGTATAATATGAAATGGTGGCGAGTTGTTGTTGCATTTCAAAAATACCTTTGCTGTATAAACACTTCAGCAGTCTATTTAAATTCTTAGATATATTATTACTGGCCTGGAGCTCTTCTGAGTAGCAGTAATAAGCTTGAGAAGCATGTTTATTAGCACTGCTAACATACAGCAGTAATTAGCAATTACAGCACTCTCCTCGGGTTCTAAATGTTCTAGAAGTCTCAAGGAACGCCTTTTTTTCTCCAAAGCACAAAGAGGAGTTCAGTCTCCTTCTTATTTGTAAAAGACATGACACACAAGATTAGAGGATAAACAGGGGTGTTTTACAAACATGGACTAAAGGGATTTGCCAAGGCCACAGCTAGAATCACCAGGACAGTGAAGTCTGAGTTCCTTGTTTTCAGTTCCATTGTCAAGGGTGATTTAAAAGGATAAAAATAAATAAATAAATAAACAAGCATTATTTTTCTTATCCTCTTGACCAGAAATCTCCATGCATTCAGTCAAGCATTTTTCATAGGTTAGGTGGCCTGTAAAGCTGACAATCATAGCAGATACTCTGAATCTTTACCTGCACACAGAAACTCTATTCTCACTGAAAAGCCACAGACTTTTGAACAACAGTGATTCTTGACAGAAAAGGCATCCTAAGGATTTATTTCCGTGGTTGTCAAAGCAGACAGACGAGTTTTCTCAGAAAAACACAGATAATCCACCTTTCAGAAGTACAATTCACACCTCATCCCCCTCGCTTTGTCGGAGCTTCATTGGGATGTGTTTAGCAGGGTGAAATGGGTCGAATTCCCAACTTCAGTGACTGCAGAGCCTGGCCTGTAACATCCTGTGCATCTCCAGCTCTGACTGAGGTCAAGAGTTGCTGAGCATCCGTGCCCAGTGAGAGGAAGACTTCCACAGGGTATCACCATCCACAGTTTTGGCAGGACTGATGCTGTCCATCTGAAAGTCTTAGATGAAGACCATCACATCCATGGAAACACTGAATTCATCTTTTCTCAGCTGAAATGTGAGAGTTAGAGGGCTTTGGACCCTTTCCAAACATGAGCCCCACTCTTTGTACACACTGTTAATTTCTTTTCCCTTGAACCCAAAGACAAATATTTGTTTAATAAGGCTGCAAAATTAAACTTAATGATTTATCTAAAAACAGATGAAGGCTTTGGGCACTTACTATCAAAAGAGAAGAGGGGAGATGTCCTTTAGCAGTAGGTTGTTTTGCACAAAGTTGTAAAGTTAACTTTAGCCAAAGAAATGGAGTTTTCTAACAGCATTTGGCTACAACAAGTGCCTCATATACAAAAGCAGATGAAGAACCACTACAGCACTGCTCCTGGCTTGTTTAAACCCAAAATGAATGACAAAACAGGTGCCCTTCTGTGTCCTTGGCCTCTGCTCAGGGTTTCCCAGGCTAACATATCCTAGCAGCAGCCAGAGGATAAGTCCTTCAGATGCTTCACATTTTAAGGTGCTTGGGACTGTGGTGACACAACATAAATGTTTGACAAAGCCAGTCTGGGATTATGCATAAATCTCAAGGAAACCATGACTTTACTGGGATAAAAATCTGGTTTTGTCAGTTCTCAAAAGAAACTCTGCTTCTGAATTACATCTCCTGGCAGAAAAATGCCCCAAAGCAAAACTATTGCTCACTTCACATCCAGATGGAAGAAATGTGGTTATGGATGAAGGGATGGCTGTTGTAAGATGATGTGTGAGAAAAGCATGCTTGAAACTGAAGTGTCTGTATAATCTTATTTTATTCAGCATTTTGAACCCACATCCTAGAACTAAGTATCCCACACTGCACCAGGGTTTGCAAGTGGCTGAGGTATGAGGGAAGTACTGTGCTAAAAAAATATATATAATTTTTTTTTAAGATTCCTTTTTCACAAACTGCAGTAGTAAATTACAGACATTTACAGCAATTTCTCCTCCCACCTTCCTTCAGCTGTAAAGTTTGAATGCGGATGACAAACATATCTGAACAAAACCTCAGGAACAATAGAATCAGCACTTGGTGACATTGTTCCTCCCTTCATATACCAGGAGGCTTTGTGGTGATCCATTTCTGACATTTCCAGCAATAAAGAAGAAAGAAAAAGATGCTGCCAGCAGCCCTTTGCAAACTTTCAATTGATGGCCAAGAATGTTAAGGGGTGACCTCTAACTCTTGTGTCTGACAGGCAGCTCTTCAGTTAGGAGGGGTGAGACTCATTCCTGTCAAGCACAAATGAGGAAGGATTGGAAAGAAAGAGGCTGCTCTGTATCAGCTTTAGAGTCCTCTCTGCCTTTCTGTGGCTGCTGAAGAGCCTGGTTTTGCCAGGACTTCCAGCCAAGAGGCATTACCTGGAGGGAACACAAAAACCTGAGCCTGCTCACAATGTAACTCCCCTGCACAAAAAAGAGTAAAGAGTCCTCTTGAGTTCAAGGGATGGAATATGGTTTAGTGTAAAGAGCCAGGTCCATGCAGGAATTTTCTCTTTCTCCCAAAATTTGACAGAGCAGCAGTCCAACTGAGATGTTACAGGAAAGGGCAGTTGCACATTCATCAAAATATCAGGAGTTAGTGGTTTTGCTGAATTTGAATTCAGTAAGTCCTGCCACAACCTGCAATGCAATAAGAGAAGCAGATGGACAGAATTAATTAAGGAAGAACTTCACAAAAGTAGTGGAATGAGATATGTTAGGTGCCATTTTTCCATAAAATGCTAAGAAATCTTCCAATTCCAGCATCTAATTCCCTCGTCACCTTCTCAAAGCTGCTTCTTGTTTCACAGTAATTTCCTAGCATTTTAATTTTAAAAAAAAGTTCATTTAAAAAATCTATACACCATAGTGTTTGAATATTTTTAAGTGTGCCTCAGTGTAGATGTCACTGACTACTGTTCTTTAATTAATAATTTTGCTTTTATACTACATTCAATAAGCATCTTACTACCTAGCAGAGACAAAGAGAGAAGGGGTAAAGAATAGTGAAAATAGTAAAGAAATAGTAAAGAAATCAGAAAAAGAACTACAAGAAAAAAAAATCTACTTTCCAATATAAATTTGTACTTCATGTCACACTATTTAACTCACTATATAAGCCCTATAAAAAACAAATTATATCATGTTCTTCCCCAATAAAGAGCAGAGAGAAGGGAAAACTTCTCTACCATCAGTTCAGTCAGACCAGAAGAAAGTAAAAATGGGGACTGTGCTCTGCACAGGTGATTTTTGTTTCACAGTGGTAAAAATTAGGCATAAAACTGCAGAGGATGTGCCTAGCTCCAACAATCCATCTGCCACATAAACTTGGCTTCAGCTGGAGCAGAATAAATTACAGAACAGAATGTTTGGAAAGCATCATCTCAGACAAAAAAAATCTGATCATAATAGAGTATTGTAGCTGTCTGCAGGAAAATAGAAACAATTCTTCTGAATAGCTGACATTCTGGCAATAAAATACAAGGTTTCTCAAAATTATATGCTGCTTACTTGATTTTTGACTTTTTAAAATATTTTCTGTAAATTATCCTCGTGCAACAAACTTTTTATCCATCCAGTTGATAGATGCAAACTAATATCTTAATTACTTTATTGATGTATTTACTGGTTAAGACTAAGATTTATGAATAAGAGTAAAATTGCTCCCTATTTATCAGTGTATTAAATTTTGATTCATTTGTGTTTTAATCTGGCCTTTTATTATATTCAGTAGCAACACAGTCTGTAAACCTAAAAATTGAAAAAGCAAATAATGTATGTTGCTGTTCCTTTATCACCAGCTCACTTGATTCCACATCAGGTTTTGGTTTTAAATAAACATCTCTTCAGAAAATCCAAGCAGCAGTAAATTATTTGTTTCACTAGACATTTATAAAACAAGATCTTCCAACCCATTGTATTAACACACATTTTAAACTGAAGCTCAGCTTTTAGGATAGGTGACAAGAAGAGAAAGTAAAAATATGTGAACTATCAAAATGTCACAATACTGAATCAGAAATGAGTTAAAATTCTGAACACAAAAAAAAAAAAAGAAAAAAAAAACAAACAAACAACAACAACAACTCAAGTTTCTTCCACAACAGGCCTGTGTGGGCTGTTAGTATTTGTGAGAATCAAGCCTAGAGCTGCTTTAATATTTGCATCTAAATTCTCATTAGACAGAGCAGAAATCCAGTTTTGAACAACCGATCCTCCCCTGCTCAATTCCAGTAAAAATTAGAAGTCATAGAGGAACCTTTGATATATCCCACTTCCATAAATCCCTCAGGTATTTTTTTCCAGGAAAAGTTATCACAGTGAGCTTCCTTTCCCCTGCTGTGCCTGTTCCCCTTTTAGAGGGAGGGATTTCCCAGGAGCACAGGGCTGTGCTGGAGCATTGCACAGCTGGATGCAGGGGGAGAGGGGCCATAAATGGTACATAAAAATGGTAAATGGTGGATAAACTAATTGTCAAGGACAGCATAAACCCGGTTTTGCTGTTGAAGTGACACACTGATGATGTTCATGGGAGTGAGAGACAAAACCAGCAGAGAAACATCAAGCTCATGACACTCAGGCAACTTTAAGACCAAGTAAAGCCAAAACTCCCAAAACTGAACTAAAAATAAACTCTATCCTGTATAAAGATATTACTTTCCCCCTGGGCCTCAATCTATTGATTGCTGTCAGTGTAACACTTTCTTCCCCTTTCTTTTTTATTGACAATTTGCATTATAAAGTCTTCAAGCCAGTAAATTATTCTTATCATTCCAGTTGGTTTTCTTTTTCATGTATCAACTTATTTAAGATTTTGAGTCCAGCTGCAATACATCTTCCAATGAAAGGGCTCTTCTCCTCACCTCAGGAGATCCTCTGTCCTCAGAAAACCTCAAGCAACCACAGGAAACTGTAGGGAGGGAAAGCAAGGAGAAGAACAAGAGGAAAAGTCTCCTTCACTCAGATATATATTTATAAGCAACGACCAACCAACCAAAAAAACACAATAAGAAAAAATTCTGCAGACAAAGTTAATTCTGCAAAAGCCCTTCTGCATTATTGAAAATCTATGCAGCAAATTGATCTCACTGAAAAGATCAAGGTCTAGGCTGAGGAATGAGAAATTAGTCTCCCCCCTCCTCACATGAACAAACAAGTTTATTGTTTTACTGAACACACTTCTCATTGGGAACACTCACAGGGTAAGATTTAAAAACCATTGAATGTATACAACTAACTGACATTCTCATTAACTTTCTTTTTTCCAGGAGAAATAGTTATTACTCTTCACTGCTTCCTGTAGCATTCCAACTATTGCCACATTTCATTAACTTTGGCTGTTTCAGAAACTTTGTCAATAACATGGTGGGGAAAAAAAAACAACCTTAGCAGAAGTATTTTTAAAAGATAATCAGGTTGTTGGAGTTCTTATGATCATTCACCTGCAAGCAGAAAAAAAGCCCTCTTTCTTCTGCATAATGCAGCTGGGCAAGCTCCTGTCTAAGAACTAAAATTAACAATACAAGAACTCAGGCAGCACACATGGGAATGAATGAGGAGCAGGTCACAGGATCATCAGAAAATAATATCTGCTGCTCTTATTTTAGATTTAGGATGCACAACTCTCTCTCTACTCAAGTGCTGGGATTCTTTTTCATCCCCTTGAAGTAAAATGCAGTTATTCCCCTTGGCACAAAGCAGGTAATTGAGACTACAATGAGTACAATTAAAAAGACTGCAAGATGCTGCTCCAGGTTCTCCCCACACCTCTTAGAGTGGCCAAGCCCTGGCAAAATTTGCTCTACATAGTTCTGTGCCTGCAAATTGGGCCAATTCTTCTACCTTTGAAATGAATCTCAACAGACAATAACAGAGAAAGGAACCCCAATGACAATGTGAGCCTCTTCACAGCAGTAGGGTGGGATGGCAACAGAGCCCAGGCAGGAGTCAAAATGAAAGGGGTTCAAATTGGCCATGAAAAAATACTTCAGCATTTTACCAGTAGAGCAGAGGACCCTTCCAACCTCAGTTATCCTGTCACACCCTGGAATGGATCATGATTCTGCACCTGGTATTTTTGGGGTTTAGTTTCATTTGAGACCTTGCACGTTTTTGACCTTACACCACCCAAACATAGCATTCAAGAAAGAATAATTGGTTTCTTTGAGGGTTTTGGACTTAGATCTTTGCTTCAGCTACAAGTGTGTTGTACATTTCAAATTTTTTTTCTGTATTTGACAGATGGATGCATTAAGAAAGACTAAAATATAAATTGGAAACATCTCATCACATTGCAATAAGACCTAATTTTATCAAGACCAACAAGTTTGATGTATACCTGGTCTTTTATTGCAACTACAACTATAGTTGTCTCAGTAGACTTTTAATTGCAACTATAACTGCAAGTCCAGAATGGATCCACAGAGTGAATATGCAGGAAAGGAAGACCACAGAGTGGCTAACTGTGGAAACTGTGGTTCAGTCCTGCATAGTGATCAAGGTAATAGAAGAAATTTGAATGAATTTAGAATTCTTTGTTTTGAATTCAAATTTTTGTGTAGCCTGGCTCTGAAAGTCTCAGTATCTACATTTAGTGTAAAGGGCTAGGCTTGGCATCCTGTCATGAGCTAGTCTTAGCCATCACTGGACAAAATCTAGCTCACCACATTTTACCACTAGGCCACATTTAATCTTTTAAATCCTTGCCTCATTTACTGTACTTCCAACTTCTTTAATTGTGTTGTTGTCCCATAGATGACAGCTTTCTTCTCTACTCCTGATTTAAATCCAAGGCATGTCCCCAGCCCTGATTTAGCTGCAAAGCACCCCAGTAGACAGCAATTTGGTGGGAATACAGTGCATGCTTATCTAATTACAGGCAGTATCATGGTTCATATGGACAAGAGAGCTAATTTGACATTGGAAAAACAACAGGAAAGGAGAAGCCTGTGCATAATCTTCTCTTTTAAAGACCATGAATAACAGAGGTTTAATTGCATCATGTCGTATCTATATGCACATAGATCACCAACAAGGCTGCTCCAGGCAGCACTCCACCAGATACATTAAAGATATACTTTTATCTCATGCAATAAAAGCAGTAGGTTGTCAACTTCCTCATGAAATAACCCTGCCAAGAGTGCTATATTCTGGCTGGAGGTTGTCACAGATATTTCCTGTCTAGACTGGAAAGGAAGGTAGAGGATTCCTAATGTCATTCCACATCTCAAACAAATTCTTTAATATGTTCATTTTTTCACCCCAGCAAAATAATTTCTGTCTTTGCAGCCAACACAACCCTAATGCACTTCTTCTCTTTTTCCTTTGGTTCTTGTTCTAATCTCATTTTCTTCTGCAGCTTTCATTATTCCTATTCTACTTCCACTCTCCTTATCCAAGCACTATTGAAGTTTTCTCTCCAGAACATTCAATACCTTAAAGTTATCAGTCCCTCCTACTCAAATCAGCCAGCATGAATGCATCCCTTATTTATTCATTTCCTGTTTCCTCCTCCCTCTGCTTCTCCCAGTCCGTCAACATTTTCAGAATTCCCATCAATTAAAGGAATTTTGCATCTATAAAGCACAAAATTATCTCTGACATAGACATGAGAGAGCAACAGCATGGGATGAGCCATGGAAGCACACAAGGGACCAGCATTTTGAAATATTTTGTCTCTCATGAATATCTAGGTTTCATTCCCTATTTATCATAATTTAAAGTTGGGGGGGTTTTTTTAAATTAAAACCAGATTTACCTGTGAAATTCACTGTATTATCTATGGTTCCTGTAAAGTATGGTATAAGGAAAAGCAAGAAACAGGCACTCAATAAAGCAGAACTTGTTCTTTAATTAATTCATGCTGACAAATTTCGAAGTTCTTTTACACATCGACCATCCAGATGGTCTTGTAAATAAGTAAGAGCTTGGGATGGCATTTTTAGAAACAAGTAGTATGAAGGATGTAAAGTAGAACATGCACTGAGATGGGTGACATAATTTATTGACAATCCTGTGGACAAAATCTTTTGTGATGCAAGGCACAAACTAAGCTACATTGTTTCCAACACAGTTACTCTTTAATATTCTGGAATTTGTTGGGAAGCCAGAGAAAGATAATGCCATCCAGGACTTATTAAATTATTCCTCATTAAATACTTGAGGAATATTAGGCATGAATGTATTTTTCCTAATTAAAATAAAAAATTTATATGATATAGCTTTTTAAGATGGGAAATCTAATTTCTTTTCTTTTTCGTGCAGGCCACGCTGCTCAGATGAGCTTCTCTTCCTGGAAGAGCTATCAGAAGGAAAGAACTTCTATTATTTCTTACATAATAAAAAAGGTTAATTACTTGATAAAACCATGCAAAGAACCACCAGCAAAGCAAAGTTATTAGAGAGCATTTTACATGGGAGAAGAGAAAATGCCCCATCTTAGTCATGTCATAGCTCACAAATCAAATGAAAGTTAGAACACTTTGGATGCTTCTAAGAGCTGCTTTCCAACAATCCTCACATTTCACAAGGAGGGTAGAATTGTCCTGATCTTGTTTAAAAAAAATTCAGTCAGGAAAGGACCTCAGCATACCTACAGTTATTTTTTTTAGACCAAGCTTGCTAAATCACAAACTGTGAGGTTCAAAATAGCTGCCACATAAGCAATTTGTTTTAACAATGTAAGAGCTGCTTATTTTGGTGATAAAACATAAGGGAGTCTGTATTTCAAATCTTTGAATATCTCTACCTCCAGATTTCCTGTTTCTAGTGGAGCTTAACTTTTGGTTAACTTGCAAAGGCATTCATTACTTGAAGGGGGAGATTTAATCTACAGTGAAAATTGGTTGCTGTGCCCTGGCCCTCATGGCAGTGCACCTGAACATGTGCTACCAACTCATCAATGAGGTGGGGAACATTTATCAAGTATAATGTTTGATTTACGCTCTCTAGAAGAGCCTGATACTAAATACCCATCAGCAGCCCAAAGGGGATACAGTCCATGAGAAAAAACACCAGGGAAATCATCCATTTTCTGTTTGTGCAATAGCAAGGGAGCTCTCAGACAGGAATGCTCAGGTGACCTTTGGGAAACAGGTACAAGGAATGAGTTCATTATTTTTGCTTTCCCATACACAGAATTCTGTGGGAGATTGGGTACAGAAATGCCCAGCCCTTGGGAAAAGGGGTCATCCCTTTGACAGGCACTCCTAGAGACTCTGACACAAGTGGATTGAATTCCCTCCTTGGCCTGGTGCACATCATTACAGGACACTGCACTGCCTAAAGGTGAGTGATTCTGTGAATATCTGACATCATCACTTCGTGCCCTACATCTAACAATGTACATGGATGGCAGTAATAAACACAGAATAGCAATGTTTGCTGTGGCAGAGCATGAGGATCAGAAGTATATTTATCAGCTTATTCTCTCTCTTTGTTTGTTTGCTTTGGATTTTTTTCTAATGCACAAGGAAATACTCTATAGAAGGAGAGGGGAATTGAGACACAGCACAGCCTCTGGGTAAAAGCCTTTCCAACAACTATTTATTCAAAGGTATAAAAATTTAGTTCTATTACAGTTGTTTTCTAATAAGATGGGTTTTGTTTGTTCTAAAGTGTTAAAATCTTGCACAAAGGCTGTGGGAATAAACATTGTCCTAATTCACGAGGCTGCATGCAGGATTTTGCTTGTCTGGGATAGTTTAGATGGATATCTGTCCAGTTATTCCTTAAGACAACAAACATTCTTACTAGGTTTTTTCCTTCTGAAGGTTAAGGATCATTTGGTTGATATATCCATACTTGTAAGTATATGCAATGGGTAACTGAAGGAGCTCAAAATCATTAATTTATAAAGAAAAGTTGATGACAATTTTTCTTCATTTTCTTTTTCCTTCAGCAGTGTTGATCATAGGACCAGAATAACCTCGGTTGCTGATGTCTTAATGCAAATGAAACAGCTCTGCATTATGTGCTGTTTTCAACAAGGATTCTGTGTTATACAGGAGTCCTCTGTCAAATCAAAATCTCAGTGACAATCTCACTGCCCCTGTTCAAGGTGATGAACACACAGTGTGACTCATTACCAACGTGTCTATTTAATTTTTATCCAACAGAAGACTGACTGAACTTAGGTAAGCAGCTGGCACCAGTGAAAAGCAAAATTCTGACATTTCTTTTGCTGAAATAGTGGAGAGCTGTATTTGTAATTACAGCTTTTGAAGCATAAAGAACTGCTGTCGCTTCATACAAATTTTTACAGGAAAAAAATCCTGAGGCTTCTTGGGATTGAAATGAAAAGATGAATCTTAAGCATACACAATGGTATTGGGAATTATGTAAAAATCCAGGCATCACCTCAAATTCTCAATTAAAGGAGAAGCAGTCAGACAAAATTAAAAAAATAAATAAAAATCAGGATGTCTATTTATTCAGATGCAACGTATAGGAAATCTATATGTATAGCAAATCTATATCTATTGATATAGGATCTAATCTATATGTATATATAAATATAAATCTATATATATATAAATCTATATCTATAGGAAATGAGTGCCCTGTTGCACTGCAATCTTAGAAGGAACGGTAAGATTTTTTTATTTTTTAAGTTCAGAGCAAAGCAATAGTGGCAGGGCTGCAGTCACACAAACACAGAGTCTACATAGGCATAAATTTACACTTCAGCTTCCTGATTTTTGTGTTCACCATGCAGACCTATTTCCAACCTTTTTTTAAGCTAAGCCTGACATTTATAGAATGTGTAAATAAAAACAAATCAATATGACCTTGGGTGGGTATCCCTTTTCCTGGTTCAGTACTCCTCTTTCTATCATTCATTTAATGCATTACACTGTGAATGCTTTCAGAACAAAACATTCACTTTGTCTTCCAAGGAGACAGTAATTTAATTCCAGAGTATAAAGTTTCTAAAAATTGCCAAAAAAAAGATGGCAGCCACTTTGGTAATACCTCATGAATGTGCTAAATAAGTGTTTATTGTGGTAAGGATTACAATTCCCTTGAAATGTGTCCTTTAAATATGTTTGTCTTTCAGTTCTTCTGGCAATTCTTTATCTGCAAGTCAACACGAAGATGCTTTCTCAAGACTGCCTTGTGCCCCCCTTCTATGTATTTTTACTCCCAAAACAGGATTAAAGCAGAGCACCAGCCCTTAGCATAATTTTTTTTTGTTTTCCATTGGCCATTGAACTGCAAACCTGATTCTCTCTTTGATGTATTTATATTTGCCTGCACATACAGATTTAACTGTGCCTACCTGCTTCATTCTCATACAGCATTTAAAGGACTGCAACAGAGGCTACACATTAATAATCTGTCATCTTTGTAGTAAACATGTGTGGCTATAAAAACACATTTTAGATGTCCCACTGAAGGTACAACAGTTTCAGGAGAATAATATATGTGCAGCTAGTTAGAGCTTTATTTCCAACTTTCCATGTCCCAGACCGGATTATCTGTTCAGTTAAATCATATCAAACAAGAAAAGCCATCCCACAAACAACCTAGAGCTGCCTGGGAAATGACCATGGCCTGGCACAGAAGCACAGTGACTGATCTAACCATGGCCATGTTTGTTATATACAATGTATGTCAATATACATATAAATTTTCAAAATACAGCTTTTCTTACTCCAGATTGAACTCCAGTTACTATTTCCACACTGTTTCAGGTTATTTTCATTCTGTTCAATTGAAAGGAATTAAAAAAAAAAAAAAGTATATGGAACTAGTTCTGAAATAATTTAAAAATAAATACAGAAACATCCAATACATTTTTATATCTGTCAAGCAAAGCCAATTAAAGTCTCCCTGTGGTGAACAGAGCTTTAAAAGTCTGAGTTTTCTCCTGGATTACACTGTGAGCTGCCTTCTCAGAATGATTCATCATGATCCTCATTATTTCCAGCTTCCAGTTTCCCTGTGCCTGGCTGGGTTACCCCAGCAGATGACCACTCATTTGCAAACAGTGCAAGTTATGCATTGCTATAAACAGATCATTTGTGGCTTTCCCAAACTCTAATGGGCCTCCCAAATCCAACAATGCCTCGTAGAGCAGTAAAAACCTATTTTTAACTCTATTTTCACTTTTACAAAGTCAGCTTGTTTTTCAGTTAGTTTTACTCATGCTCTGCAGTTTGGATTCCACAATACTCTTCAGGAGAAGAGGAAGAGGAAGAGGAAGAGGAAGAGGAAGAGGAAGAGAAGAGAAGAGAAGAGAAGAGAAGAGAAGAGAAGAGAAGAGAAGAGAAGAGAAGAGAAGAGAAGAAGAATAAATGCATAATGATTGGAATGGAGAGCTGCATTATTGCAGAGCACTGTCCATTAGCCTTAAAACAAGAACAACATATTTTCAGGGCTTGATGCCTCTTGAGCACTCCAACAAAGATTTATACTTTTGATAAAGTTAGTAAATTGCTATTGCATCTTAATAAAGATGATTATTTCATTTTCTTTCCCTCAGCTTCAATACTCCTTTTACCCTTCCATATCTACAGAAGACTTTACTTCCTGATAATTAGACTATCACACATAGCCCAAGAAAGAACAGTTTCATTAAGTCTCAGAGAAAAGTGCAGGAAATTGTGAAGAACAGAGATTAAAAAATAGTTACAACACATGCAATTCTCCTTTATTATATTTCAAGGAACACGTAAGAAGAAATAATTAGAAGAGAAAAACAATTTTAAAAATAGTTTGTATAGATGTATTGTATTTTGTGCCTGTTGCAAAGTTCTCCAAAAGAGTGGAATATGCAATCTCTTACTTCATCTTAATAACTTCAAAGATGATTTCATCACAACTCCTCACTCCTCAAAACACTAAAACTGCTGAACACACTTCCCCTCACCCCCACTACCTGCCCAACATAACTCCTTCAATATCCAAATAATATGTGTGTATCTATATATAAAATTCATTTTCTTCCACATCAAGGCGGGTGATTATATTTTATGAAGCATCAGGAGATGCTGATTACCTTATGAGAGTGTTGCACACACCAGAACTGCACACTCCTGCAGCATGGGTTTTAATTTCTTAACACATCTCTGCTTTTGAACGAGGTGGCATTTAATAACATTCCCTGGAAAATGGCACTAACAAATGCTAATGCTTTTTTCCAATCAAAATGCCTGTTCACTTGAAGGTAACAGCAAGTATTTCCTTCAGTGCAGTAACTGTGCACATGACTCTGGCATTGATGAATTCACAGTGCTTTTAACTATTATTAACTTTTTCCAGTTTTGAATAAAAGCTTCCTTTTGCTGAAGATAAAATTAGTTTATAATTTACAATGTTTGCTTAGCACAGTGCACGCAATTTCAGGCACTGATAAAGCTGGTGCTTTCTTTGCTGATGTATTTTCTTTGAAGTGCCTCAGCAGAAGTGATTATCAGTGCAGAAAGCATCTGTGTGCAGTGCCAGAAAGCACATTGTCGTGCCAACTAATGTAAAATATTATTTGCAAATATTTCAATGTAAACAGCATTAATAAGATTCTTCATTATAATTCAGATCAGGAGTAGGTTTTATGTTATATGTTTAAGAAAACTTATTTTAAATAAGGTTTTGGGAGAAAAAAAATGCCCTTCTCATGACAAAGTACACCACTAGCTAAAAAAAAAAACAACCAAAAAACAAAGCCTAAAGATGTTACAAAATATATAAAGAAATCTACTTTATATTCTGTCATAAATTCCTTGGCAACTATCACGTGTGATTTCACATCTCTGCAGCCTATTTACTCACTGAGGATGTTGTTAGTGGTTTTTATTAAATATGTGAGGATGCCACAATTGCACCGTTCATCCAAAAGAAAAGCACAGAAAACAACTTCTCCTGGTTAATCAATTAATTTAGTGTTAACTTCAGGAAAGGAAATGTTGAGCATGTGGAGATATTAAAACAAATATGTATTTTAAAATATCTGACATAAGCTAGGGCAAAAAACAAAATGAAACATCTCTGGCATGTGTTGAAGAATGAGTAACACGAGGCAATGCTATATGTTCCACAAACATATGTTCTCTGATGGGGAAATAATTATGTTGGTGTCTACACAGCACATGTCTGAATGTCCTTTGAGTGAAAAAGCAGAGCTTTAGGAACGAGGGGAGGTAACAGCTGCCAGCTCTGTGAGCTCCAGCTGAAGCCATTGAAGAGCAGGGTGCTGCAGAGTCACCAAAACACAGCAGCTGACAAAATGAGACAATGAGCAGGGCAATAATTGCTGTGAAATCAAAGATATTTTCACATGGTGCACTGATGACAACACAAGTGGAGGCAATGCCAAAATCTGAAATTTATAGAAAAGTCAGAAACTCAGGTGAGACAGATGTTGGTTTACAACATCATTACCCCACTGCCTTAACACAGAACCAGGACACTGCACTCAACACGGAATTAAACTTTAACACCTAGATGCTGCAACTGCTGCCCAATGTGACGTGGTGCTGTAAGAAACCATTCAGTGTCTGCTCACAAAGACAGCTCAGCCATGCCCCAGAAAACTGGGTCCAGCTCAATAAAATATCAATTCTGTGTCACTGTTCACATGCTTAAAGGAAGTGCTCACATGTTTGGGGTTTTGTTTTCTCCTCTTCCACCTTTGCTTTGTTTTTTCGCCCTGTCTGGAGCCAAGAACTCACTGCTTTATAACACTTGAGGTCAGCAATAAACTGGTTTTAATTTATTTTAAGTAGCTTTGAACTTGGACAAGTCAAGTTCAAAGAACAAAAAGTTCAAGAACTAAGAGGCTGCCCACAAAGGCTGGGGAAACAACCACCTTAAACTGAATATTAGGTAAAATTTCTTCCTCAAAAGGATTGTCAAGCACTGGAAGAGGCTGCCCAGGGCAGTGGTGGAGTCACCACCCCTGAGGGTATTTAAAAAATGTGCAGGTGTGGCACCTGGGGACGTGGGTCAGTGGTGGACTTGGCAATGCTGGATTAATGGTTGGACTCAAAGATCTTAAAGGTCTTTTCCCACCTAAATTAGACTGTGATTCTAGCAAATTAAAAGTAAAAAGCCTTTCTTAGGCAAAATGAGTATGAACTGGCAAGAGCACCTCAGCTTCTCTATTTTGGAGCAGTGTAGTTACTGCACAAAATGATACACTAAATTATTCTAGTTGGCTGCACCATCCTATACTGGAAAAATAATCTTTTGTCAGAAGGAGATATATAAGAACCACAGCAATAATTATTGTGTACGGATTCAGTCTGAAAAAAGAAATTGTTTCTGATAAATTTAATAAGTTATGAAAAAAGTAATTAGGAATTTCCATAAATAAGTGATCAATTTAAAACTCATTTGGATTCTAGCTGACAATAAGTTCATTTCTCTGGGTGAATTTTTTTTTGTATGATTGAAAATATATCTCCATTAATTTCTCTGTGCCAATGCCTTTCTCTGTTGTTTGTCTCTATTGCAGAGCAGTTAAGATGTCAATTGTTTTGTGTTTCCTGGACAACAGGAGTTTCATTTCACTTTATTTTTTAGGGCTCTGCCAATTCAAGGGATACAAAATCCACCTGAAAGCAACTTGGAGGGAGGCTTAGAGCAAGGAATGAAAAAGCCAGAGTCTCACATAAGATGGCAGCTTTTCCTGATGCAGCATGACAGTAACTTTCTGAACACTGAAAAGTCATTTTTTAATATCTGCTCCATATATTGATAGAGTGTGTGCTGTACAAGACTCACGGGGACCAAGGTATAAAGTAAGATCATTATTTGAGGTGCTAGAAATTAGCTGAGCACTTCATTTCTTTTGTTGGTCTTTTTGTTTAATAACGTTGGAAAATATCTTCTAATTTAAAAATCCAACAAGCCTGGTTTTATTCCTCTATGAATCTGAGCAACTTTGGGTTTATTTGTTCTCATACTTTACGCCTGTAGGACACATCACCTGCTGTGCTTAGAAAAGATGTCAGAACAATGGAGAAATTCATGTTTCCTTCCTCTCTCCCAGAGAGAGACTAAAGTGGCTGCACAAAAGTGTCTTTCCTCCGTTTTATTTCTTAAATTTTTAGTTTATTTATTAAATATTTTTATTTATTTATTTAATTTATTAATTTCTTTATTCATTATTTATTTATTTTATCTATATTATTATTATTATTTATGTCTTATTTAGCTCTTTTTTTCTTTATTTATGTCTTTTCTTCTTTAGCTCATCCAAAATAGGGAGAAGCTGCTTCATCTCAGTTTTCTGCAAGGTTTTGGAAGTACAGTATTTACAGATTTAAGTTCTCTTGGAATGGGAAGGAATCAACATATCTTCCTCACAAAAGCCATTACATTTTAACAATGGTGATCACCTACCAGAAACCCTTACTGTTTCTGAATTACTTAAACTATTGCAATTCTTTCTCATGAGCTAAAGGCCCATCAACAAGCCAAGGACCAGGCATGCTTATTATGCATTTTTATTTTCAGAGCACACATATATTTTAAACAATATTTTTACAATAGCACATTGTTTCTGCCCTGAAAATACAAAATATTTTTGAGAATTAAGAAATATTTGGCTAAATAATTTGCAACAAATAATTGTTCATTTTATGCTTCTGTTTCACAACAGCACAACCTTTTTGAGCACTTTTAACAGCACAAATTTCAAGAAGCTGCACTTTAATTATTCTTCAATGTACTGCCATGAGGTAAATAAAGGGTCACAGTACTTGAAAAAAAACCCTCTCACAGAGGAAAGGAACTCTTACTGATTGCATAGGTTTGAAATATTCTTTAAAGGCTGATGTCCTCCCTTCTGAGGCTGCAAAACCTTTTTAGAGAGAAACCTAAAATCAAAACAAACTAAAAAACAAAAAAAATCTAATATTTAACAACTCTTCTTTTACAAAAGGAAAGCTTCACTCATACAAAATGCTTTTGCAAAGTGTAACAAAGTGCAAGTCAGTATTGAAGAGTTATTCATGAATGCATGTACATGGAATTTCACACACTTCCCATGTGTTTTGAATACATTTACAGAACCTGTAGTGGTTACCCTAAATAGGTACTAAAATAATGAGCCAGAAATTGATGATTTTGCCCTTTTGTTGTTGTTGTTAAATAAAATAAACCACAAACAAACAAACAAATAGTATCAGAGACAAAATTTGGTGCAAATCATTAGATAAATATTTTCCCCTGGAGCATTATGTTAATCTTATATAAGTAACGAGTCAGTGAGCATACAGAACAGCATCTGAAATAAGTACAGCATATACAAAATAAAGTGTATTGCAGAGCACCAGCTATAGACAGAACCTGACATGTAGCTTAGGAAACAGAATGAAACAAAAAATAAAGTCTGAGTTGGGGTTTTGTTTGGTTGGATAGTTGGGTTTTGGGGAGTAGAAATAATTGAAAATTATTTTCAATAATTACTGCTTTATTTTCAAATGTAACTAGAGTTTAAAAGTTACTCATGGCTGGGTATCCCTCACCAACACAAGCCTGTGCAATTTATATTCTCAGAGGTGAATTCTACACAAGCTTTACGTGGATGTCAGCCAGAAGTGTCTGTCTGATCACCAGGGCAAGTTCCATTTGGGCAGAACAGGACAGCAACACCTTCAGAGCTGAGCTGTCTGGCAAAGATGGGGGAATTTTCCTCTCTAGTGTGGGACCTGACCAACCTTTGCTCTCTCCAAAACATCCTACTGAATGGGATGAGTGGAACCTCTGAGCTGGAGCTCTCCAGCACAAGAGAGAGCTGTCAGCATGGCATTGACACTGCCCCAGTGAAATCCAGGCTTTCCCAGCCTCCTTCACACACTCAGTACAAACCTGTCTGCCCAGAAATTTGAGGAATGGATGCCCTGAGATTTTTTTGTTTTCTTTTCTTCACCATGATTAACATTGCATTTTATAGCACATGCTACTTCTAGGCCCCAAGAGGAACTAAGCTGTCTCCCCCAATGCAATAGAAAAGGTTATTTCACTCTGTATTTAACTGTTCCACAACAGCCACCCTGGGCTCATACACAGCTTTCCACACCAAAATAAAACAGGTACCTTATTTCTCCCTCCTTTTACATCCCCCTCTCTAGTCACTGCACACAACATGTGCTGTTCCTGGCTAATTGCCACCAGCAGTAATTCCCATATGAATCCCTCAATAGGCTTGCATGGCTTTCCTCTCCAGTCTTCACATTATATTGAAATAAAGATTCAGCATAACACATCCTGCACAGGCCATTAAGCATTATTTCTATACGAAATAGAATGTAAACCATCTCCTACCCTTCCAACTAAAAAATGTTACTCTAACAGTCTTTACTTCTGCCTGTGAATTAGCCAAATCAACCTAAATTATTTGTAAATTATTTACAGTTTTAACTGCCTGACTCAAGACAGAGGAATAGAATACTTGAATCAAACAGGGGTAAGAAATTCTAAGTTAATAATAAATAGGGGATGATATTATTCTCCCTTCCCCACCAATGCCTCCATTTCCAGGAGCTTCAGGAAAGCAGAGACATTCTTGTAATGGAAGAAAAAAATTTTTGAAAATATTTAGTAAGGTGTACAAAGATAGCTGTGCCCAAATCTCTACATTTGCAGCCACTAGCAGGGTTTTTATTTCATAATATTTGCAAAATATAACAGTGGGAAAAAGTCCTCCTGTTGAGACTTTTTTCTTCTTTTTCCTGCAGATTATTTCTCAGGATTATCTATGTTACATATTGTGGTTTTAAGCCATTCATAGTAGAGATAAATGAGTAGCCACTGAAGGACCCTGTCCATATCCCTTTAAACTTAATGGAAAGGTTGCTGGAACTGTCAGGGGGGAAGGAAAAAAAATTTTGATTTTACAGATGTGGCTAGTAATCTTTTCTTCATGGATACATCTATAGCCATCCAGGGCCTGATTGCTTTTTCTGTTTTCTCTTACTGGATTTCATGAGCCATTGATAATATATGAAGATTACAAAAGCAACGTATAGCAATTTCAGATGCAATAGTGCAGTATTTCAGACACTGGCATGAGAAATCGAGAGATAAAGTTAAACCATGTTTATTACAAAGAAAATGACAAATTTTAAGATACTGTGTTTCACTTGTGATTTTATGCATTAGTTTGATTTGAAGATACTCAGCATTCCCTCCTATGCCTCATTTATTCAGCTGCTGATAATACACAGATTCAGCCTGCTAGTGCAGCAAAAACAACCTTATCCAGAGAGGACATCAGCATGAGAATTAACCTTGAGTGGCAGAAGCTGATCTGTGCTTGGTAACTGCTAAAGAGTTTGACTTCCTTAGGAAATGCAACTGTGAGGAGTCAGACAGGAGGTCTGGGCTAAATTCCCTCAAGATCAGATCTGAACAAATGATCTGAGTAGCAGGATTATTGTTTGTCTATTTTAGTTGATAACTTGAGAGTTTTTACTTTAGTTTTATATGCATAACAAGAAAACATTTTTAGCTTAAAATATAAAATACTAAAATTGATGCAATCTCTTTATATGGGAGAGAGTATTATAAATGCTGTTAAATCACAATACTTCATGTGGATAGATGGATAAATAGACAGACCCTCACAAAAATTTCACAAGGCAGTCTAGTTTTATACAAAAGCTCTGAAGAGGTAAGAAATCATGCCAAAAAAATCTAATCCTTTGAATACCCTGCCTACTAAAATGGAGAATAAAAATCCCACCACTTCCAGTAGCTAGCTCCAAGGTAACTCAGTGAAATTCAGTAGGAAGCATAAAGGAGACGGCCCAAATATATTTTGCTTTACATTTCAGCTGGAAGACACTGGGTGGAAATCTCTTACAAAACCTGGCAGTAAAAAACCAAAAACGGGGATAAACAAGCCAGCACTGAGCAACTTCAGTTTGTTCATTAAAAACTCACAAATATCTGTTCTACTATAACACCAACTTCTTAAACAAAGAACACTGATCATCTGAAAAGCAAATGTTACTTCCAGATTTAGAATAGGAGAGTTTCTGGAGCTACTTTAAAAAGCATAAATAATTCCAAGAAGAGCAAGCTAGCAACACAAAGCAAGCAGAACACAAAATGGTCAGAAAGTGTGTCTTAGAAGTACAACAGAAAACCTAATCTTCTATTTAAAAAATCCTGCAAAAGCAAAGAAATAATGAACTCCTAAACATAAAATTACCTTTTTTATGTACCACATAATCATACCTTTTTTCTCTGATTCTCTGTAAATAGTGAGATAACATTTTCTCATCCAGTCCCAGGATATCATACCTAAAATAATCAAGGGAAATTACATCATGTGAGTCACAGTTCTACCCTTCAACTTGCAAAAAATATCTCAAAAATCTCCTCAGAATACATGCTGCTAAAGAAATAAATGTGTCAGTGTATGAAAGTCATCCTGTTCAGCTGGAGGGACTCATATTTAAAGAGACTGAAAAATTATTTGGTCCACCACAACATACAGTCCCCCAAGATAAAGAACAAATTCTCTTTATACCTTGCTGCCATTCTCCTCTAATTCAGAATTTAAACAGTAATTAGGAACTAATGATAAAATAGCTTAATAATAAAAAAAAAAACCATTAAAAAGTTTCAAATATGAAATATGTGAGGAAGAGTGAGAGGAAATGCAAAAAGCTGTAGGCCCACACTCAGAAAAATACTTAGATATTTAATGCACATACTCCAAAAAAAAAAATATTTTATCAGTAGATCACATGGCTTTATCCAAACTTTAAAAACACAGCTTTAGGACTGAACTTTAATTTCCTTGAATGCAGCCCTCCCTCATTGGATTGGATAGGATAGGATGAAAGGAAAAAGGAAAGAGGAAAGGCTGTTTTGCCATCAGTCCAGGGAAGTTGAATACTTCTTGCACAGTGAGACGACTCACTCAGCCCACCTGAAGCTCATTAAACCATTCTGGCCCTTGATACAAAGCAAATAAAGCCCAGGGAGAGCAGCCAGGGAGGGCTTTTTCCCCCAGAAGGGTTAATGGTGATGTTGTGGCAGCAAAGGACCTTGGTGCAGTTTGATTTCCTTCAAGACCAGAGGAGCTGCTCCCTTTACCACAGAACTTTTGTTCCTTGGAGTCTCTAATTCTATATTTTCTTCTATGCACTGGCACTGACAAAACAGGGATGTGACATAGGAAGTGCTCAGCTGGCAGAAGAAAATTCACAATATTCTCTCCTTTACCCGAAGCCATTGATTTTGACACTGGGAATTTTTTGCAGCCGTGCTGTCTCTAACCTCTGGAAATAGCAAAACAATTAAAAATTTAGGTAATTACTTGGAATACACTCAAAACAATTGTCAAGACCTTATGAGAAGACTAAACACACACATTACTGTATCAGTGAATTCTGAAGCAAAAAATAAAATGTTCTTATAACCCACAAGTGACCTGGAAGCCCATTCTAAATTTTGGTATTAAAAGTTCAAGGGTTGAAATTACATTTGTCAATTAGAATAATTTGGTAATTAACAATAGCAAGTTAATAATATTCATTAGCTGCCAGATAGAAGCAGGTATTTGTAAACTCTAAATTTGTCTACTCCTGGTTCTCTTTGAATAACAGGGCTTCTATTTCTCTGGAAATATTGTTTCTCTTAAATTAAAATAGGAAAACTTACAAGTAATATATTTAAAAGAAAACAATGACTCTGTCATTGACAATAGAGGAATTATTCACACTTCATTAACAGAAACCTACCTTCACTTTCAGCCTTTTGATGAGATTGTGCCA
Source organism: Ploceus nigricollis (assembly GCA_013399945.1). NCBI lineage: Eukaryota > Metazoa > Chordata > Aves > Passeriformes > Ploceidae > Ploceus > Ploceus nigricollis. The sequence continues at coordinate 208,775 of VXBC01011354.1, forward strand.
AATTTTATGGAAGTATTTACTAGAAGAATGCCAGGTAAAGGCTGTTCATTTATTTGGAGAAACACACACAAAAAAAGCACCTGAACTACTACAACAAGCAGTGGAAGAGATACAAGAATATTTTTAAAAGTAAAGAACCATACAATAAGGGAAGTTTGTCAAAAAGGGAAGCAAATCTTAAAGCTTTAGCAAAAAACAGCTCCTTGAAATGAGTCAAGGATCAGCTGAAATGATGAGTAAAAAGTGTAGGCACACAGTTGTGTGGTGGGACTGGGAGAGGGGCTGAGCCTCATCCCCATCCTGTGAAAAGCAGGTGAGCAGCACTGACAGCAATGAGCCCTGGAGTGCCCAGGTGTGCTGAGCAACCACCCAGGGAACAGAGGGCACACAGGGGCAGTGCATCAACAGGAGGGGATAAAAGGCTGGGCTAAAGAACACCAAGGGCCAATGCTTGAAGTCTTCTGGAGTGGTGTGGTGTTCCTCTGTATGAGTTGAAGCCTTCTGAAATTGTATGGTGATACTGTGTGTGTGTGTAGATATATAGATAGATATATATTCTATGCATGGAAGACTGCTGGCTGTATTATTAGGCCAGAAAACAGCAGTCAAACATGAGAAATTCACTTCACTTCACACATGAATAAAAGCAGGGAAGACGCTTCTGAAAGTCTTGATTTTTATCACTACTGACAGAGCAGGCAGGACACTATGCTGCACTGTCTTGAAGGTGTTCTTCAGGCATCAAATTAAAGGTATATGTTGAGAGCTAAAAATTATTTCAGTCAATAACTCCTCAGCAAGTAAACTTGCCGATGAACAACATTTTTTAAAAATATGTACCTCATAAAGCTGTGTTATGGAATAAAAATGAAAATAATGTATTTGCCATTAAAATAATTTCCCTTTCTTATGAGACATGATTGATCTACTTGTATAGAACAGTTAATGTTTTGCTTTCAGCCAGTGATTGAAGGGGTATCATTTTTAGGTAAATAATATTAACTCATAAGGAAGGATTTCTAATTAATTTTTCACTCATGTTTTGAAATCTGATATTTCATAGAGCTTTAATTTTGTTCACCAGCATATTTAGTACATAAAACCTCCCTTGTGATAACTGCTTTTCTTCTTTCCACATAATTTCTGTTGTTTGAAATGTTAAGGAGCCTGAAATGCATAAAGCATTGCAACCAAACACCATTAAATGCTACATAATGTGACAGGGGAAAAGGATCGCAGAAAATTGTTCCTACTTGAAATAAACTCCATTAATAAGCACTTAATTTCTTTATTTAGAAAACAAGAACTCTCTAGACAGTAATAAAATAGCATTTTTAATGCTGCTAACTGTGGAAGCTCCAAACTCCTAAGAGCTTTGAGCCACACAATTTCTGTTTTCTTCTCTCATGTCTCTGAAGCTTCTCTCTGGCACAGCACTGAAGGAACTATAAAAGCATTACCAGTCTTTGTGACAGACTTACTTCTCTTTCTTGTTAGTGAAGAAGATAAGATTTATTTTACTGTCAGAAGATCAAAAAATGAGGAAACATTTTGATAGCTGAGGAAAACAAGTTTTGATTCTGTATAGCCAGCATTGAAGTCACACCATGAATTGACAGAAACTCCTTTGCACTTGACAGTTTTTATCACATTAGGGAAAAGAATCTCTCAGCAGTTTCAGATGTAGATTTTGATCTCACTTATATTGCTGGAAACTCAGAGTAATTCCAGCAAAGTGTTTAATCCTGCCAGAACATCTTGGTAGTAATGTTATAATCCATATTTATTTTGGCCCAAATCATTACTCCCACTTGCACAGCTCCCTACCAGGAAATAACCAAGGGTTCAGAGATGGTTTTTGAAGGCAGAGGGAAGGAAAAAATCAACACCAAATCAAAGAGGGGAGGGAGGGGTCAAATGGACACAATGGGACACAGACAGAAAAGAACTAAAATATCCCTACAGCACCCCCTCTGAAATAAGCAACCACCAAAAAATATCATCAGCTTTGCCATCTGGCAAACCACAACAGCTTCCCTCCAAGGCTGGCACAGATGCCTTCATTTAAAGGTCAGGTGCTGGTCAATATTTTAAAAAAAATATCTCTATCCCAGATTAATCAAGGAGGATTGCTTCCCAAAATACCCTTCCTGAGAATCAGTGTGAAATATTAAAGGAAAACTTATAGAGTGCAGCATATTTTGACATTTGCTATGGGACTTGAGGGAGGACGACAGAGAGAAGAAAAATATGGTTTTAATCCCACATTTTTCCTGTTAAAAGAGAGATTACTTAAATTATTATTTAAATTATAATTTTATTAATCCCTCTTCATAGCAATGAATATTACAAGAAGAGCAATTTTTACTCCCATTTATACTCTGACCTATATCGCTTGCACATGCACATTTTTTAAGAAATAGAACATCAGAGTAACAGGAGACAGAGGCCTATTTGCATATTAAATACATATTATTTCACTGGCTTTGATGGTAAGAAGATTTTTCTCACCCATTTTGGAAGCACTGAAGTTAGGAGAATAGTTATGTGAAATATTAATAGCTGATTAGAGCTTTGTTCTGGTCTTAAGACTTCCCAGAAGCTTGTGCCAGGTACTTGGTTTTATTTTCCATGTGCCTGATTGTGTTTTCTACACAAAACCCACTGGGGCACCAACAGCTTTTATTCAGATTAGTTTTTCTTCCTTAGGTATGTGGAGGAAGGAGCAGTTTCTCAATAATTTTGTCCACCCATCCCATTGCACACCCTTTTTCTCTCCTCTCACTCCCACCAGGAGGAGCAGCTGGGAAAATTGTGATGATTAATCAGGGTGGCAGCACACCTGTGAAATATGGTCACAAATCCCTTCTCTGGAATGGACATAATCCTACAGAAACAAAAGCAGAAATCCAGTTTCTGGCAGAAACACCAAGCACTTGGGAGCTGCAGATGCAAAACTGATGCTTTTTTTCATGTATCAGAGACCTTAGAATCTCTTTTATCTCTTTTTTTTTTTTTTTTTTTTGAAAGTTACCTAAGGGACAGCATAAAAAACGTGGGTTTTGTCAATCAGCTTTTATATCCTTATGTGCAATTGCTGAAGTAAAAAAAAAACAAAAGTAATTTTCTGATCAAAGTCCTTTCCTGGGGAAGGCAATTACCTGAACTGAAGAACAGAGAAGTGCAAGAGAATCTTGGGCTTATCCTAAAATCTCATGAGTCCTCCATAATTTTACAGGGATCAATAGGAAGAGGAAGAAATAGAAATCAATTGGAACAGACCAATAACCAGGATACTCCCAAGAACTACTGCCTGTCCAAAGGAATTTCCCTTTCCCCTTTCTTCACCTTTCCCTAGCTTCAAGCCCTGCTACCCTGGTTGACTCAGGGTTTTGAGATGCTGCTAATGAGAATTTTATCAGTCTTAAGCATTTAATTGATTTTTCCCCTCAGTATCATGCAGCCCAGTCTCCACAGGAGGGGAATTAAGAACTGCCAATCCCACACACTGCTCCTACTTATCCCTTACAGCCCTTGCTCTTCTGCTTCCTTCTTTTCACAGAGTGCATTTATTGCCCTGCTCAGCACACAAAGCCTTTTCCCAGCCACATCAGGGAAAGCCAACAGAACAAATACTGTTTAAGACCCCCAAAGTCTTGTAAAAGTGCAGGAATAATGGTGAGTCTCATTACATGCAGATGGAAGAAGGAAGAAATAAAGGCTTGAACAATCAGGATCTCGAGCCCAAACTATTCTGCTAAGACCTTGCAAGAGCCTTAGGTCCTTAATAGATGTCAGGAAATAAATTCATTCTGATAATTACATTCATCACTCTGTATGAAATTTTAAGCCCTTTCAGAGTAAAAGAATGATGTCAATGGATGACAGGATTGTGGCAGGTTTCTGTCCTCTCTTACAAGGCAGAAGGTCACTGTGAATTGCTACTCAGAAAAGTTGTACAATCTCAATGCATTGTCAAAAACAAGGTGTTGGAAATTGGAATTCAAAATAATTTTATATACACCAAAGATGTCTTTGTTTGCAGAATGTCTTGACAAAAATCTAGTGTATGCACAGGTTTATTTTCCATAAAGTTCATAAAGGAGACACACCTGGTTCTCTAACAACCCTTAAATCTCATTTCCACTGATGTGTTGCTATCAGATTAAAACCTGTGAAGAACAAAGCAAAAAATATGAATATTAAAGCTTCCCCAGAACTCGGGAGCACTTTGCATAAGAAAGTTGCCACACTAAATTAGAAGTGCTTTTTCATTTCAGCAGAGTGCTCTGCAGCATGTTGTCAGGCAGAGAAGAACTCTGAAGTACTGTCCAGGAAAAATGAAGAGTCCAGTTAGCTGATATAGTTTAATTAGAATCTAGATTTTCCTCTCAGTGAAAAGCTTTGAGCAACTCAATTAAATCCATACTGATCCCACACCCTGAGCTGTGGGCTGGTTCATTTTCAAACCACAGGAGCTAGGACAGAACTTAGTGTACAACAGAAATGTGCATTCCCCTTTAGAAGGGCGGAAAGATCACTTGGAAATGAGATCAGGCTGTCTGTTCAGACTCAGGTTTTGCCACAGGCATCCTGTGCTCTTTGGAGCTTTTAAGCAGTTTATTTTTATGGCAGACACATGGTAAATAGCACATTGCTGATTTAATTAATCCCATAAATAACCTTTGCCAAGCTGAGCACTGAGGCTACAAGAAGTGGCATTAATCACATATCTTTGTTTGAATAGTTACAAAAGTTTTTTTGAGCCAGAATTTTTGGTTTAATATGTAACTGAGCCTAACAAGAACATTTAGATACCCATTAATCAGACTATTGAATTACATAATGCATAGAGAACAGAGGCTAAACACAGTTTAATCTAATGTATTTGAAATGTGATAGAATAAAAACCAGAAGATTATCTTATTTCTTGGCCATAGAGATATGTCATGGAATTATCTAAATATCTTAAAAATAAGAAAAAAAAAATTCAAAATGTATCTTAAGCCTCAAATTAATAGCAATAGCACATAAATATTTAGCAGAAAAACTAGAATGCTTTTACACCAATTGAGAAATAACTTTACAGGAATCTGCTGTTTTCAGAGCCAGCTCAACAGCTCCCAATAATGTAAGCAAAACTGAGTTTGCCAATTCAAAAATAAGAACCAGTGAGAAAACAAGGTATAATCACACTGTCCCTATCCCAGAAAAGAAACAGCAGAGCTAGATGAAGTTCCTTGGTTAATGAAAGAGGCGGGGAAAGGCTCATAATCAAAAAAACCTTTTGGTTATGAGAGAATTTCCTCTCTTTATACTGCCTAGAGAGTCTCTATTTATTGCTATGATTTGCAAGACTAATATTGACTGTGCCACATGATTCAGAGCCACATACAACCCATCAGGAATTGTAGCAACTTTCTGTCTACAAATGTTCACACAGAAAGGTACAATGCACTAATTGACAACCTCAAAAAAAAAAGTTTTTACATGTCTTGCATATAAAGCAAAAGAAAAGCAATTATTTAATTTTAGAGCTTAATGTACACTACTTACATTTTTAATTTATCCCTTCATTTTTCTTTTTAATGCACAACATCTTTCTATTTTAAGACTGCTCTTGAATGTCAAACTCTTGGTAATGAATCTACTTAAAATGCACATGTTTTGACCTAGCATAAAAATATAGCAAGGAAAAAAAATATTACTGAGTCTACTGTCAACTAAAGTGAGCTGTCCTCTTCAGAATACACATGGGAAGGATGCAATGGGGACATTTCATCCTTTTAGTAAATGATAAGTTCAGTGTGCATCTCCCTTAAGAGTTCAATGCTGGTATAAAGTCATAGAGAATCTATCGTGGAAAGGGAGGGACTTGCAGTAGATGTGATTAAATTCAGGAATTACACAGCATCTTCAGGCATGATGCATCACTGAGAAGTTATAAAGCAGTTTCATTGGCAAAATCTTGCAGGAAAGTGGAACACAGCTGATGGTTTGATATCACACATCTTGTTCCTCACCTATAAGTGGTTTACTCTACACACAGGCCTTTCCAAGATTCTGTAGCATTCAACCACTCAAACGTGGACCTTTAGCACAGTAAATCATTAGCTTTATTATTGTGAAATACCTCGAAGGGTATAGTAAACCTAAACATTTTGAAACAACAGATGTTTATTTTGTAGGTGTCACCAGTGCAGGCAGCAGGACGAAATTCTACTTCCAATTACACGAGAAGGAGTTGAAGAGGAGATTGCACCAATGAAAGAGAGCTGAATGAGGACAGGTTCTAAGGGATATGAAATAGTAATTCTGGATGGTGTAGGTGTAGTTGTCATCTCTCAGAAGAAACCATCTAAGGCTGCATTGAGGAAAAGCTGTGCTCACTTGTTTCCAAACCTAAGCCCGTGGGTGAAACACTCACAGGAGATGAAAACAGACTTGAAATAAGAGTTTCTTTCTCCCCCTGAAACACATTTGCTGTCTGTTTCTGGGAGCTGGAGCACTCTGAGGAGCACACAGCAGATTCACCCAAACTGGCTGTTAGCAGGCAGAAAAATGTTCTGTTGGACAGAAAACATTTCTCCTTGAGGTTTTCCAGGCTTTGAAGCAGGAGCTGCCTCAGCCAGGCTGAGCAGGGCTCCCATGCCTCGTGCTTCCTCTGAAACTGCTTGGTGGACCAGATCAAAGCATTTCTAACACATAGAGTTAACCTGCCTACACTTTGTAAACAGACAAGTCCCTGGATATTTAATGTACCTAAATACAGATGAGTGAACAGAGCTTACCAGTCGCCAAACAATATTCCAGCATCAGGGTAAAATAACAATTTGGCTTCTTTAACGTTCCCAAACATTCCAATTTAAAAAGCACCATAGTTTCCAGTACTCCCATCACCTCTTCTCACTCTGTAATATTCTCAGACACAACTTTTTTTTAGAAAAGAAATTTAAAAGGCAGAACAAAGATGTGCTACATGGGAGGTAAAGAAGTATGGAGTTTGCTCTCCTATGACTGTGTTCAATTAAAGAACACAGCAAGAAACCACAAAAGCACCCCAAGGAAATTAGTCAGATTGACTTAGATCTGAATTATTTGTAAATAATTATAAATTGGAATATTTTCAATAATACCCTTCCTTGATTAGTGAAAAAAAATAATTAGTGCATTTATTGGATATGGAGGTGAGTGCAATATTTAAACTGTGGCCTAATTGCTTTTAAGAAGTCACCATTTAATCTTATTGATGTGCATCTTGGAAATTTGTCACTGTTCCTCTACGCTTTATTACATTCAGGGGACACAATTACACCAAATGTGGTTTTACACAATTGCTTAAAAAGTGTCATCCAGCCCACACCCAGAGTGTAAAGTGACATCAGTTGATTTTTACACCCATCTGCCCTGGTAGAAAGGGCTACAAGGAGTCCAAAAGAATGGAAAAAATCCATCTCTGAAATTTGTATGCAGTGACTTGTGAACATAAAGAGCTGGGAAAGTCCATTTTAAACACATTATTTCTCAGTAAAATAAACTGCTTCCCAATTGACTTCACCAGGCTCAGCACGGGGTGTGCAGACTTTCTCACCTCCAGCTAACCAGGGTTGGGAGCAGCATTCCAGAGAAAGAATACACTTTTCTTCCTCAGATTTCTCCAGGGAAGAGAGAAAAGTAGTGAGCTTGATTTAGCTGGACAGAGTTGAGAAAGACAAACATTTATTAGTTCAGTTCAGGAAAAAAAATGTCAGTGTATTCCAAAAGAGGTAACAGGCACTCATGAGGCAAATGATCTTGAAATGAAGTCTCCATCCAAAATACACTTTCAAGTATAATCTCAGTATTCTTAGTTCTTATGTATGGTTTTGCTTTTTTTTTCCTTTGTAAATTTGTCTTTCCTCTTAGAAGAATGCACTTAACTAACTTGAAAGTAAAAGCAGATAAAAAGCTTAGAAAACTGAAAAGTGCTGATTTTCCAAAATGCAAGGGAGTAGGAGGAAAGAGAACCCAGAAAGTTGTTCCTATCTGTATACACATCTGTCTGTATATAGGGATACATGCAAATAGCTGCTGTCAAATTACAGATGACACAAAGATTTGATTCCGTTTTTAAATTCAAAATTTAAAAAACACCTCCTACTCAATTTTCCCAAGAGTTGTTTCTTGATATTTAGCTAAAGCTATGATTTAATTTTTCAACTGTTAATCCTCTTCCCTCTCTTTTCCTATGTACCGCAGGAAAAAACCACTGTGGACAGCTTTGGCAGAACACTGGAAATGGAGAAATGAAAAGTTACTGAAAAACACTTGAATGCTTAATACTACGCTTTTGTGATAACACACGGAAATTTCAACAGTGGTTTTGTTTACTTAATTTCCTTTTTAATTTCACACACACACAGGATATTATTTGGCATGGGAATACCCTACTGTAGTTCTGAATTTATATGCTATGTATTATATATAATTTATACACTATATATTCTCATTTCTCCTGCCCTTGGTGCTTGGCTTGGGGACAGTTTTCAATAACAGGTTACGAGGCAACAGCACATTAGTCCATAATGTGAGAGTTACAGCCTCCACATCAAAGAAATCTTCTTTCTTGCATTAGCACTAAAATGTCTTCAAGTTTCCAACAAATCAATAAGTATTTCATTGTGATATTCTGGAAAAAATAAAAGTGATCCCAAGGGGACTTGGCAAAAAAAAAATTCAAACACAAAGAGCAGCAAGAAACTCCCTTACAGCTGAGTTTTAAAAAGTTGTGACTCTTCTGTAGGGTGTGAGATGACTCTTGTTCAAATTCACCTTGTATTTAATATGTCCCCATGATGAATTTTATTCTCCCTCTTTCCCAGGATGGCAGGAATGTTGTTTCCATGCTGCAGAGATCTCCCAAAGTCAGTCCTCTTCACGCTGTTCAATTTTACATGAAACTCTGAAATATTCATTGGGACAAATAGAGAGCATTGAAAATGAGTTTATAGCTTTGGGGTCAGGGCACTGGGCTGGCAGGGGCAGCACCTGAGTGCCAACACCTTTTCCAGTGAATATTTAAATATTTATACAAAATTGAACAGCTGCAAAAAGAGAAAAAGAGAGAGAGAGAGGTGTTCTAACCCATCCTGCCAAATGGGTTAGAACACCTCCCAGAGATGATTTGAGGTGAATGGTTCTAGAAAAAGCACAAGGGCTATTCAGCCAAATCCAGCAGCTGAAGGAATTTTCTTCAATGAAGAAGCCCAATAAAACCAACCCTGGAATTAATAAAATAGTATTATAATAATGATAACAATTGCAATGCTGATTAAAGATTTTGGTGTAAGAGCCATTCTATTATTTCTTTCTTATACAAGCTGGGATAAGCATTTTTCTTTCACCATAAACCTGGTTAAAGAAAAGAGAATTTCTCTATATAAGCTGTTCCATGTTATGGAAAACCTAAAAAAAAACCCCAGTGAGTGAAGTTTTCATTTTACCTATTTATCTATTCTTTGCTTTTACTCTTACAGTAATTCATAATGCTTCAAAACAGATAGATTAAGTATTCCTCATTTTAAATACTGTTTACTTGGTTATCTTCCCAATTAAAATTTTAAGTCTTTTTTGCCAAAATAATGTCTCTTTTTCTTTGAAATCCCTGATCATGTATAAATAAAATCACACTGAACTTTTGACCAGTGTTTGAAAATTTTTTGCTCTCAAGTCAATATTCTGAGAAATAAAGGTCAGGTGTGTCACATACAAAATCATTTCTGTAAATTGGTTTTGCAGTTGCTGACAGCTTCAGCTATCTACATTTTTTTGCAGGTCCAAACCAACTTAACCACATTCTCAGGAAGGTCCAAGAGATTGTGTTCAGTTTCTCTGGTTGTAGAACCATCCACAGACAGAAAGAGTAACAAAATCTACTTCCCAGAACTCAGGAGATGGTTTAGCAATCCCATCCCTAATTATTTTACTCAATCCCTTCTTGAACCCACTGCTGCTTTTGATCTCCACAGTGTCACATTGCAAGGACAACAATCACATTGCAGTTGAATTCACTGCCTGGGATTTTGCTGGCATCTTGTTGTTTCATGGACCATGATTTCTTCAACACAAACTCTGTATGTCAGATAAATCACTTTGAAAGAGTATCTTTGTAGAATATTCCTTCAGCAGATCTGGCTCTGTTTTCTAACACTAAAATCAATATTTAACCTACCCTCAAAAACTAAAATACTGCATAGTATTAAAATTTGCTCATTTGCCACACAGATCTGAGGGGAGCAATTGAAAAACTAAAACTGGCTGAAACAAGTTTTGGGGAAATGAAATACAGATTAGTGCAGCACAGCTTTAAACTAACTGAGCTAACATGTACATTTATAGCATTGAAAATGGATGGCAGCATATACTTTACAGTTTACTGAGCCCTATCGATAAAAGCATCAGCATTTTTCACCCAGACAAGGTTTCATGTCCCTGTTAAACAGCTGGCTAAGCACACTCCATCTCCCCTCACGGGGTGCTATCACAGCCAGCAGTACAATTCCTTTCCCCAAAAGCCCACCCTGCACAACAGAGAACCTGGCCACTTGTTTGTTTTGCCATTTCAGGCAAGCAGCAGAAGTCTTGTCTCAGCAGCAAACATGCTGGAAACAATTTGTCAGCTTTTGCAATTTAACTGGCTCTGTGGACCTTCCACTGTGCACTTTGTGAAGCAGCACATTCCCACCAATCCATCAGCATCCACCAGGTTTCACTCTTATGGAAAGCTATTTAGGAAACCTAGATCACACAAAGCTCTGCTAACTCTCCTGATCTAAAATGAGCGTTGAAACTATAAATATCTTTTTTATTCATAACTCTTTTTCCTCCTCACACTCCACCACAAACTTACTTTCACTCATACACCAATTTTTGCCCTTTTTGCCTTTAACTGATTTTCATGCAGAATGGGTAAAGCTGTGAAACTTTCTACAACTGCAGGGGATTTCAGGATGGCTTCTCTGTACAGCTGCAGACAGAGGTTACCTTTTTGCTGGCACCCATGTCCTGACAAGCTAATTCAGGAGCAGCTGCTCCATTGAAGCCTTTTCTTTGCTACTCTCCCCTACATGAGTTAACCCAGACTGCACTGAGGAAACCTGAGGGCTACTGAGCTTGACAAAAACATGAGAAAGACATTTTCTAATAAAGATTCATGAGAACTTTGTGACTAATTTCAGATTAAACAGTCAGTCAGCACTGTAGTCTTGGTGCAAGTCAGTTCTCCATCAGAGCAGAAGAAAAGATGGTTTAGGTAAGTTGCTTTGGGTACTCTGCTATGCATAATGAAAAAAAATAATATTGCATAAAAAAGGATCCCCAAACACAGGAAGATTGGATCTAAAATGCCTCAAAAAATCCAAACATCTGAGACAGAATGGCCCATCTTGTTGCAAGGCAGAGACAAACAAAAGCAGCCTTTACAGACAAGACAATCAGTGTTATCCACAAAAAGGGTCGAGACATGCCATTGATTTCCAATTGTTTGCAGGTAGAAACAAAAAAAAAATTGGCACCACCTGCTCAGATAAATCACTGACTGCAGCAACTGAGTGCTGCTGCAGCTCCAACAGTGCAATAAAACCCCACCAAACCTCTGCTAGCTCTGATTAGTGACTAGAAAAGTCACAGACTGCAGGTGATAAATAAGAAGGAGAAAGGATGTGCACAGGAAAATTATCCTTATTAGAGAATAAGCAAACACTCTAATGAGGTGAACTCACTGGAGCCAACACAATTTAATAGTACAGGAGAAGAGGCCATTTGTTAATGGGTTGGAAATATGACAAATCCTCAAGTCCATTGCTAGGTGTCACCAAGGGCAGAGAACTGAAAAAATTCAGAGTTTGACAGTGCATTCTGAAGAACAGCCAAGTGCCAAAGAAGTGGAGCTAACCCAAGATGTGTGACCTCTTAGACATTTTTTTAATTTATTTTTGAGCAAGGACTGGAAGCTTTTCAAGAAAGAGCTCATAAAAGCTGGGAATTCTGTTCTGGAAGTCTGGTTTGGGTTTGCATGGCAAGCTTAAGGTAGCAGAAGGAGCTACTGGGGTGGCTTCTGTAAGAAGCTGCTGGAAGCTCCCCCTGTATCCACACTGGAGCAGGCTGTTCCCAAAGACCTGTATCCCATGGAATAACTAACATTAGCCATTGGAAAAGACAAACATTATTTATGCTTGTGTACTCCA
>VXBC01011354.1:221029-248464 GCA_013399945.1 Ploceus nigricollis
AAAAAAAAAAAAACCAAAGCTGAGAGAAACATTGCAGTGCCTCAAAGGGGAAAAAAGTTTATTACACAAAAGCATTTTCTGCTGCTGAGAATACTGCTGTGCAAAGAGAAGCAGCATCAGCATCTTTCTAAAGTGAGAAAGCACAATCCACAGATAATGCCCAAGGAAATGACTAACACAGTTGTATTTTTAAATAAATACATCAGGACATTTGTATCAGTGGTTGATGCATCACTATTTCCTTAAATGCACCTCAGCAACCTCTGGCTTTAGAGTGTGGTTTTGGAATTCTGTTCTTTAACATTCTTCTAGTATTTGGTCTTTAATTACACTAAGGTTTGCACAGCTCTTGAAGAGGATTTGTCCCTTGGGCGTATGAAACATGATAAACCAAAATGTCCTGGCCATCAGTCCTCAGGCCAGAGATCTTGGGAAGATACAGCAATCAATTTAAAACACATTATAAGTCCTCAGTGGTTTTCTTAAAGGAAAAACTCCTTACAGTGAAGTATTTTCCAAAACTGAGCCTTTGTATATGTGATAGCTGACACTGAGCCACAGTAGTTCACAAAATTCAAGTTCCAAAACAATTGCCAAGATTATTTAGCCATCTTTCACACAAAGAAAGAGGCAAAAATCATTTAATGCATACAATTGTACATGTTTCTTTTAAATTATTATCTTTAGGGGATTTAGAATCCAGGAGAAAAAAAAAATCTGTAAAATATTGGAGGTTTTTTTGGCTGGAAGTATAGAAAGAACTGTTATTTAGTGTTATTAAGGTCTACTAATACTTTCATTATAATTGTAAAAAAGCCAAACACTTAATTTTTCAAATGCTGAGAGGACTATCATTATGCTGGTGATCTTCATTTGCATTGTTAAAAAGCCATTGTTGTTTCCTTAGTAAGAGCAGGAAAATTGCATCTGGCAAAACATTTGCACTCCTGCAGCAGAGCAATGGATCACTCCCAGCACTGTAAAACCAAGTCAGGGATTCCATCAGCTCTGGCCAAGCAGCACACATCCTCACCTGGAGTTTGGGGACAGAGGGAAACCTTCACCCTGTGCAGCTTCATGGGTGACATTATCTGATGGGTGACTTCAGCAGCTGCCTGATTCAGGTTTGTGAGGAATCTCCTGGCAGCCTGAGCAAGGACAGAAAAAGGGAAAAACCTCAAACTGACTGAATTGTAAAAAGATAATAAGAAAGAGAAGGCAGTCATTTAATGGAGAAAAGAGACAATCACCACAAAATCAGTGAAACTGAGACACAGCAGCACCAAGCCAAACCAAGATTGTGGAAGTTGGAAACTGTGTTCTATGCAATGTTGATGATGTTTCTTAAGCTACCTTCATTTCCTAATTTTCCCCAGCAGCTAACCATTCTCATGGTGCAATAGCTTCTTAAGAGTAAAGATTTTAAAATGTTTATTTTCAAAGCAAAATCTATAATTATGAAGCAGAGAGACAGAAGCAATGAATAAAGTGACTTCATATTTTGCATGTTTTGGTTCCCCTCTGCGACTGCATTTTCAGCTGAAATATTTTACCTGGAAAAGGAAAGGAAATAAACCTTTTTATGTTTATGTTTTCCTCAGTAACTGTTTATGGTGGCATCTCCAGTTTGGCCATCAGAGACTAGGACAGTGGGACTACTGCTCAATGTTCCCTTTTTTCCCCCAAATGCTGATGATGTGACAAGAGTGCATTACCCAGAATGTCTCAAGAGCAGCTCGTGACGCCCAGGTAGGAAAGACTACATTGTTCCACCTGAACAAAAGGCCAGGAAGACAAACCCAGCATTAACATAATTCAGAGATGCTGTAACCCTAGCAGGGAATTTTTCTAATGATGTAAATTTGCTTTTCTGTCACAGAGATATGGAACATTGATTTTTTTTTTTCCCCCTTGATCCTAAGGAAATCTGGATTATAAATTCACACTGTTTATCTCCTCCAATAGCTTTGGAACACATTCCTCAATTTTAACAAAATTTGACAGAGGGATATGGCCTCAGAGATATTATGTTCCCACAAGTTTTGTGACACTAAACAGATGGGAAGAGGAGAGAGATCTTTATGTTATCACATTGCATATTCCAGTGAGAGAAAAGCTTCAGAGCACACTTCTGCTTTTTTAAAACTCTGAGTGTTTCCAGGAAAGAGAATTTATGCCCTATCTGGAGAAAAAAACTTGAAACAAAACATGCCAGCAGAGAAAAAACAGACATGCACAGGCAAAGAATTTCTTATTCTGGTGTTTGTGAAGTGAACTCGTTCAGAAGGAGGAACAGTGCTGGAGACATCATGTTTATTTGTTCTCTCCTTCCTGGCTTAGGAGATTTCCACTTCCCAGCAAGTCTGGTGATCTCAGTGGCAGTGAAAACACTGTCAGGTACAACTCATGGCTCAGTGGTGCTGTTCTACAACATCACTGTGGCAAACAGGGATCAGAACAGGATTTTATGTCATTTTAGATTGGGGGGGGGCAGTTTATAACTCCTAACTGTATACTGATATCTTTTTAATTGTTTTTCTTTAACAGTGTTGGGCTTCAGCAGCAAATGGCTATTTGAGTGTTTACAGCACACTTAGGGAAGTGTCAGCTTTGCACACCTTTGTCCTCCTTTTGCTGGGGTTACTGACCAGAATTGCCACAATTTCTGCCAAGTTATCCTACTGTGTGCTATTTTTAAAGAGCCATGTAGGAGGCAATATCCCAAAGGAAGCCCTGAGGAGCCATGTATTTCAGAGATGTGTTGTTCCACCATGGAGAATTACCCCATGACTATGAAAGAGGTTCGTACCCGACACAAGCTGCCTACCGCAATTTATTTTTCAAAAATAAAAACTTTAAATATTTCAGTTCTTAATCAACACTGGGCTGTGGAAGGCTGGATGATGTGCATGACAAGGCCAGTATACAGCTGAGTCTCCTCAGAGTTACACAACCAGAGCTGGAGGGAACAAACTTTCCTAATAAACTCCTTCCTTTCTCTTCCAAGCAGGATGCATCTGCTTCACTTTCCCTCATTCATCCCAAGTGCACAAAGACACAAAATCCCCTTCTCCTCCTTGGCTGATCTTTGCTACATCTTCCTTGTCAGCTCTAATGTCAAAGCAGGTTAACTTTAAAAAAAAAAAATTAAAATCTGCTTTTAAAAGAGAACTGAAAGCTGCACTTACAATAAGTACTGATATTCAAACATATTTAAATTATAAGAAATAGTTTTCATGCATAGCCAGATAGTATTAAGATAAGCCATTATCTGGATTTTCTTTGTAGGCGAGGTTAGAAGGGAGAACCACCTAGGATGGTAAGTAATTTTGTCTAAAAAGATAAATCAAATAAAATGTTTCATGGAAAATCAGGCACTGAAGTCTGTGTAAAACTTGATTCTACTGAATTAGACTAAGAAATGTCAATATTGCCAAGGCTTTCATACTGTACACAGGGACATTATTCCCATAACCTTCTGAGCATCTCCTTGTCTCTGAATATTAGGCCTCTCTTCAAATTTCTAATATATCCTGTGCCCCCAAAACTTTGAAGAAAAACTGCCAAAGTTCTTCAAATCCAATTTTATTTTCTTTTAGGTTCTGAAGTACATTTCATCCTTGAATCATTTGTTAGGAAAAAAACCTTAAACTGTGTTTTCTTTCTTGTCTTTCCATGCAAATGATAATTAAAAATTACAAATTCCAGAATAAAGATGGTGAAAAGATGTCTCATGGTCTAATGGTATACAGCCAGCTTTGAGAGCTGCAATTACAAGAGCTGGAAAACTGTAAACAAAAAGAATATTTTGAATACTAAAAAACAAACAAACAAACAAACAAAATCTGCATTTCCTAATGAATACCCTGAGGCAGCTACTACAAATATGCCTATACTGCACACAAAATGAGTTACCAAAGGAGAATGAGATGTACGAGCTAATTCTGAGCAGTTTAATCGGGATCCCACCCACGATACAAGTTTTGCTCCATCATGATAAAGGAGCTCGAGTTTTCCTGCCCCAAAGCTCCTCATTTAGGGGGGCCTTTTGAAATTCCAAGTGTCAGGAATGTCTTTATTTCCCACTGAGCACCTCCTGCCCTTTCTGCTTCTGCTGTGTAACCTTGGTGTTAAGAAAAAGCTGTAGGACTGTAGCTCAACACAATTCGTGTGTGGAAGAGGTTTTACAGAGACTTCTGTGAGCCAGAGAGAAGTTTGATAAGAGGATCCATGTTTACCCCTGCAAGAATTTCCTACCAAGGTCGTTGACATAGAAACCAAGGAAGGAAGAAGGATAAATAAGAGAAACCTGCAACTGCCTGTTCCAATGAGCACTTTGTTTGTCTTTCCTGACCAATGAGTAAAGTGTAAACTTAGGAGTTTTGTAAGAATGTATAGAAAGCATGGATGCTAGAATAAAACCAGGTTTGAAGCCTTCTGAAAATGGGGTGTTGCTTTGTATTGTCTCTGTGTCAACTAGGACATTCGTGTTCTCATTCTGAAATGCAGAATTCTGTATTTAATATACTGGCAGCACACATGGGGAGTGAAACAAACGCACCTGGTTCAGTCTGACAGCTAATCTTCTTCCAGCTCTGCCTGGATATCTTGCTTCTACCAAGATATAGCTTTTTCTCTTTCAACATTCAAGCTCCTGCATGTCGTCCCACCTGCTCTCACCCCAAGGTTTTGCACACCAAAGACTCAGCAAGTCTCAGTCTCCAACTTCTCTCACAACTAAAAGCAAAAGTATTTGAAAGGGAGATTCATAAATGCTCTGAGCTGGGAAGTCTCTGCTCAGAATTAACGCTGTCTCAAAAGCAAGTGCAGCACTTCTGCCAGCAGAAGACAAATTTGCTCTCTATTTTGAGCTTCAGATAAATCTCAAGCACAGCTGAAGGCATTCAGGACCTCAAATGAGAGAGCATGCAGCACTTGCATAATATCTGTCAGCATACAGACAGCAGAGGCTGCTTGGGTCACAAGGGGGGATCCTCTCAAAGTGAATGAGCACGGTTTGTTCTGGTTTTTAGGCTCGTTGAAAAGAAAAGATCTGTTTCAATTCCAGGACTGGTTATTTTCCTGTGTGAAGTCCTGGCAGCAGACCATTTTCTTAGAAGCTGTAATTTGGAACAGAGGCTTTTTCCCACTAATGGGAAAATCTCAAAGGTTTTGTGAAGATTATATAGGCACTTAAAGATTCAGAGGGTTGTTCCAACTGCCTGAGCTACCTGAATTTGGAGTATTTGTTCTTATCTTTCACAAAACCAACTGGTAGGCATGGCTGAATTTTTTTTTTTTTCTTTAAATCAGGTATCTCTTACTGCTAATTTTCTGAACCTTTTTCTTTTTCCTGTTCTGTTACAGGAAGAAGAGGTTGTAACTGATTTCTCTATTCACTGATTTATCTATAAAAACACTTTCTCATGAAACAGTAAACGTGAAAAATAGGCCTCTCTGCTTTTCTAGACAGCGTGTTTATTCCTAGATATTTTGAAAACACATTTGCACAATTTTGTGCTCTCTCTTAAAACCTGAATTTAGCCTCCAGCTGTCTAAGCAAAACAACCCATAAGAGAATTGCTGGACCAGAGAGATCTTGAAGCCTGTACAGAAACAAATTAAGAAAGAGGCCACAAAAATAAACTATGGGCAGACAAGCCAGACAAACAATTAAGGCAGATCTAGTATGCCAACTATCCAATTCAAAAAATGAAAGGATATGGCTATTATATGTCCTGTTTTGCATGGATTTGGAATAACACCTTTTATTTTGCCTAATTCATTGTAAATATGAGACTGCAGCAAAGTACTGTCCTCCAAAACATATCCTCAAAATCAGTTATGAGTGTGTCCCATGCAAATGTTCCCTGCTCCCAAATCCTTGGAGCAGCTTTCAAACTCTCATTCAAAATATTTTAATAACTATTCTTTTCCCAACTTTCCTAGCTGAGTATGGAAACAGCAGTTTTGAGGAGGAACAAGGTCTACCCGGATAAAAATAAATAAGATAACAAGCATTAAATAATAATAAGCATGTAAATAAAATAACATTATAACAATAACAAGTATGTAAATGAAATAAAAAAGCATTTGATTAAACATGGAGGAGGGCAAGACAGGCAATGCCCTGAGTGCATTTTAATGCAAGTTTGTGGCTCTCCCATGAAGCTGAAGAGCTGCTGCCTGTGCTGTCACAACCAAACACACCTCAAACTGCTGGAGTCATGTCTGACAACACATTTGTGCATTTTAAGTCTTTGTATTTAAATAACTGCTCTGATAATGAAGCATCCAGCAAGCAAAAATCTCGTACAGTTCCTGTGGGATGCCTCTCAGGTGTTGGGGACACTTCCCACACCTCATCCCAGATGGACACAGGGATCTTGTAGCTCTGCACCTGTAATTTGCATCCCATTTTTCCTGACTACATCAATTCTGTGCATGTCCACCCAACTGTACCTGTTGGGTGGATGGTTCTGCTTCTTGGAAAAGCAGCATTTCTTAGAGGGGTGACAATACCTTTCAAGGCTATGGACTAAATAAAAAAAAATTATGTGGCTTTTTCCTTATTTAAAGCACACACCTCTCCCTAAATGCTTCAAATAGTTCCAGTTTACTGCAGAAACTTTGTTTTTTGCAGGTGTGGATACTCCCCCTTTGTAAGTCTCTTTTTATGTGTGCACTCTACATGGTAATGCCCCACAGAGATTTTCAAGTTGAGCTGAAATTATAGAGAAGAACTCAAAAAAACCTCACTGTCTTACAAATTAATTATTGAATTAAGCTTCTGGCAGCACTTGAGCTGCCCTGCAAGGTATGGGTACATAGGGTAGCTGATATACCCTCCACTACATATGGAATTAAAACCATTTTACTGCACCATTCCTGCTGTTTAATTTTAAAGCATCAAATTAAAGCTTAATACAGCCCTAATTAGGTTGCTTTATGATAAATTATTCAAGAGACATTTCACATTTTCCACAGTAAACTGAATTCCCTCAGTTCTTTGGCACACAAATATCTCATTTCAAATATTTACAGAGGAACTTGCCAGAAACCTAGTTCAAAGAGGTTTTGACAAATCAGAAAAGTTTTACTAAAATGTAATCCCAAACATATGGTTTCTTCAGCTCTTGCAATTTCTGAGCCCAGCTGAAAATGCTAGCTAATGAAGAATGAAAAGAAAAAGCTCCAAATTTAATATGAAAATTAAATACTCTATGGAAAGATTAAGTTTCATTTCCACCAAGGAAGAAATTTTTCTTGAGCTCCGGTGGAAGCAAGATTGGCTTCCAAGTGGTGCCAGATTTCACTGACGCAGAGCTTGACATTACAGACACAGTGAGGAAGATATAATGTTCTACAGAAAATAGGATTTAAAATATGCTTTCTATTTGCCACTCATTTTTAACAGCCACCTTGAATCCAAACCCATATTTATACTTCCCAATATAAAATGTATTTACAAAATATATTAAAATATTTATAAATTTTTATTTATAAAATATATTTATAACATATACTTATAAAATATATTTATTTTATAAATATAAATCAAATCCAAACCCATTTTATATTTCCCAATATAAAACTCAAGAGCTAAAAGAAACAAACAAAGCAATCAGTGGTTTTCGAAGAAAGTTTGAGAATATTTGAACTTCTGGTTATTTTTTTCATTACTTTTTTTTTTTAAAGTGAGAAAAGTCAGACCTCCTTAGTGTTAGCTGTTCTGGTAACAGATTATTCCACTGCAAAGTTCTCCTCTTCACTCTGCCTTGCTGCTTTATGCCCAGCAGCGCTTTCAACTCATCACTTAATGTCAGAACACATAGCAAAATGTGTCAAAACATGTCTTCTGGAAAGAAATCCTCATATTTTATTGCAGCATCAATGACTTCATACTTCTTACAGTCATACTTGAAGTTGATAACTGCACTGGATTAAAAATGTGTTCTTAATAAACGTTACAAGTGATGGCTCCCTATAAACTTTACAGCCTATTGTGAAGTAAAACTTTTTTGTGGTCCTAATTCAGCAATGATCCAAACCCACACTAGAGAATTTTTCCCAATTTGTTGTGTTTCACTTTATTCTGTAAAAGCAAGGGGCCTGATGGTGTTGTAGCAGCTGAACAGCTACTTTATAATGGCTAATAAAAAATAGCACATTTTCCCCTCATCCCATCACCAACTGCACTCAAAGAAGTCTGGAGCAAGCTGTAATTCTCACATTATTTATTTCATAACAGCAGGAGCCCTGTTCAATAATTTCTGTGAAGACTGCATGAAATACATGCCCGGAAATTGGTATCTGCTGTTCCCAAAAGCCAGCATGGTATTGCAGCTACATTTGTGAGTTGGTTGTTTGGGTCTTCCCTTTGGTCCTGAGCCTGGACTAAAGATGATGCAAGGGTTTGCTGAAAAGAAATTGAAAAGACCTCACACACAATGTATATGAAGAGGCACAAATCAGTTATGGGCTGCAAACAGCAACACTGGCAGCCACTGCAGGTGAAAATATGCCATTAAAGGGTAAGTGGGTTTCTGAACAAACAATATTCATGCCAGCTTCCTGCTATGAATAGTATATAGGGAAAAAATTGCTATATTTAGATCACCTCTGTTTTAGCATATCTTTTCTTCTGTAAAATGGCCTGACTGCTCAAGTTGGCAGCTGGCTTTATGAATATAAAATTTGTTGAAAGAGTCTGACCTTTCTGGATGACACTACAACAAACTTGTAAGCTCTGCTCTCAGTGAGCAGTTCAGACTGCCAACCCCAGTCCCATTTGTTCCATTTGTTCCATCAGCTCATAGGTATTTTTATGAAATTCAGGGATTCAAAGACTCACATCAGAAAATAGCATTCCATTAACTCAGCAAAGCACACCACTGCTCCATTTTAGGATGCCTTAGTTTAAGATATATTTCCAAGGAAGCAGTTAGAATAAATGAGGTTCTAGAGACCCACAGAATCATTTTAGCTGGCAAAAACCTCAAAGGCCATCGAGTCCAACCAGTAACCCAGCACTGCCAAGACCACCACTAAACCATGTTCCCATCCACATGGCTTTGAAATACATCCAGGGGTGGTGGCTCCACTCCCTGGGCAGCCTTTTCCAGTGCTTGATGACCCTTTTGGTGGAGAAGCTTTTCCTCATACCCATAAAACTCCCTCTAACCTGTCCCCTGGATGCCCAGGTGTAAAAATAAATTAAGAAATCATTGTGAACTCTGATCATACTTAGCCCAAATGCAGAAAAGGCACTTTAAAATGTTGGTAATCAAGATCTAGCCTCAGTAAGAAAACTTGTTTAACAATCTCATAGTTTTAGGTGAAGATAAAAAATACCCTGGGGATGAAAACAGATGTTACTGGAGTTGCCTGAGCTGTCAGAGAAACACCAATTACACAAGTCAGAGAACCCACCTGACAACCAGGGCAGACCTGACACAGAACTCTGCTCAGTAAGAGAGGCTGATGGGCTGAGAGGGAACACTATCAGCTCTGGCAGGTTCCCTCCTGCTGTCAAAAAGTTTTTTCCCAGAAAGGAGCAGGCACACCCCATTCCCAGGGAGAGAGCAGCACTCAGGAGAAGCAGTTTTGGCAGATGCCTGCCAAAGGAGAAGGGGTACAAAATGCAACTTACAGGCAGCAGCTCTTCAGCCAGAACTGCTGGGGACACAACGTGGTCACAACTCCATGAAGTTTGTCCTGCCTTTTCTGTCAAACAGCTTCAGAGGAACTCGAGTCAAAGGAAGGGCCCCAAACTAAGGAATCAAAGGAACTGTTCCCAAAAAGTTGCACTCCAACTTAGCTACACAGAAATTAAGAGCAGTGTTCACACAGGACTGGAGATCAGGGTCTCTGATAAATATAGTGCTACGATTGACAGGTATTCATGAGGTAAATTATTCTGCAGTCTCTATTAACAAGCAATTTAAATATATAGGATATATTTAAAATATGTGATACATTCATCACTCTTCTTTAGTTATCCTTTTCCAGAGGGTTTGGACAGGCTTCAATAGAGGGAAGAAGTACAGATCCACTATTTGGCTGGATGTTTAAAACACATATTCTGGGTCTCATTTTAAGTCCTTATGAAAGAAACCAAGACATACAATTAGAAAAACTCCCCAATTTCTCTACAGAGAAAATACCCTTCTTACAGGAATTTGCTATTGGTAATTTTTTTTCCCTTTTTATTTTCCTTCAACTTTTCTCTTACTGTCTTTTCTCCTTCCTCTGTTGTTTCTGTTTATATGGTGACATAATTCCCCCAGAGAGCAGGAAAAAACAAGATTTGCACTAGATGTGGAAAAAGGGTGTGCTACTCTTCCATAGCAGGGCATAACAGGAAAAATTCTAGGATACAGGCAAGACCTTCCTGAAAATTACAGCTACTATTACAGCTACCACTCCCTCCTTTTTCAGCTTCCTGGCAAAATGATAGGTTTTGCCTTGGATCACATTAAATTGAACTGTGCTTTCTCCTTCCTGAAATACAACATCAAGCTTCCCTATTGACAATAGAGATCAGAGTTATAATAAAATAAAACTAGATACTGAACATTAATAAGGTATAATTTGGCAGAAACAAACTATTTTGGGGTCATCTGCATAAATAAAATAGAGCAATTACCTAAATTTAGCTTTAGCATTAGGTGAATTACACCAGTATTAAATTTAATCATATTCATGGTCTCTGTGTTCCTTTCCCAAGCCAGAGGTGGAAGCTGCAGTGCATCTGAGGTGTGTTACTTCATACCTCATTAAAACCAAATAGCTTCCAGCTACTGAAACTCACATTTGCATTATTCCCAAAATTGCATTCTATCATAATGACATTTGAAGTGAACTTAGAAAGAATTGCTATTGTTGGAATGAGCTGCCTTCTCCTAAAAAGGAGAGACTGCCACAAGCATAATTAATCTCCAAGTACATCAGACAATATTTCTCCTACTTACTGGTAGTATTAATGAGATCTGGTGTAGATTAAATTGGTGAAATTGGGACTAGCAGGTTCACAAAGCAATGTATTCATGTGTTCCAGGAGATTTCAACAGACTGAACAACAATGACCTCCAGAATATAATTATGCAAATATTTTATTCTTTTCATTTAGTTTAAGTTAACTCTATATTCAGCATGCTCTCAAGAGCAAGAAGTCAGATGTGAAATGTAATTTTTCCTTATATCAATCTTGTTATCTTTGGATCTTTGCTTGATGATAAGAGACAGAATTATTTGACACTTGTTTGCCATCTTTTAAATCCATTTACTTTTGTGTGAGGAGAAAAAGCAAGCTGTCCATCATCCCAGCAGCAGCAGACACAATATTGGTGCAGTTTCATGTCACTTGGAAGCAGCATTGGCTATAAAGGTAACTACTTCTCTGTCATCCAGTAAACTGGAAGCCAAAAAGTGATGATTGGAGAGTTTCATATAGAAGGAGATTAAAGTAGTGAAAATAACAGAATATGGTGTTTCTTTTACTGTTCAGGGGTTCCTGATGATGCCTCAGGTTTTAGCTTTTATATTTTTCAGGTTCTGTGCTGCTNCTTAGCTCCTCCATTTCAGTGAAGCTCCCACTGAATTCTACAGTCACAGAAAATATCTCTGAAACAGGCCTTAAGAAGCCATTTATTATTTCAGCCCCATTTCAAGGCAAATATGTGTCGTGTCCAAGTCCTTCCCAACTGGTATTTATCTAACCTGACTTTAAAACCTCAGAAATAAGCTTCAAAAATCTACTTTGTTCTTTCACCATTAGTGAGATGCTAATGATTAGATGCCTCCCTTTTGCTTTCACTTAAGCTTAGCAATTCTTGTTCTGTCAGTCACATGGAAAACAAATTATGTCCTTCTGCTAAATAATTCCAGGTCATTAAGGCCAAAGATAGCTGGGTTTCTAACCTTTTGTGGCTCCCTCTTTAGCTCTTTTTAGATGGGAATTATTTTTCTTTTTTTTTTAATACACAAAGACAGATGTAGCAGCTGAACTGCTGTGCAAAGCAGAGACATTATTTTATACATCATCTAGGCTACAGTCATTTTCAAATACAACCCAGCATGGCTCCTGTTCTTCTTGCAATAATTTAAAACTGTAGAGTCACATTCAATTTGCAAACCACTGTAGCACCAAGCCCCTTTCCTGGAGAATTGGTACTAACGAATTTGTTTTCCCACTCTTGTTTGTGGTATAGGACAGCACCTTGCAGGTGTTATTCTCAAAATTAATATTAATTTTAAAATTTTGACTTCAACTTGCAAAAATCATTTTTCTGTTTAAATGCTATTCTCCAGCACATCTGTACACCCTCTCAATATCCACAACGAGGAAATATTTTCAACAAACTCTCCACTCTGCTGCAAGCAAAAGAAACCACATGAAATAGCAGAGGTTTGGACACTCAGATGAACAGGCCTAGGGTCAGGGATCTGACCTCAGATCCTCCCCCCAATCATGATCACATACTCAGCAAGCAAGGATGGGCAACATTCCTCCCAAAAATGCTTGCTGTCATCTGGGAAAATAGTGATAAACAATTCACGTTAATTTTGAGGAACCTTTCTGATACAGACACAAAACTATACATACAAGACAATATTTATGAATTATATGCCATGAAATTATTATGTTTATATAATAAAGCACAAAATTACTGCAATACCATCTGGACTGAGCAGGGGAAGAAACATTGAAGTTGTGATGGAAATAGACTGAGATTTTAAATTAATTTTAAAAAATCAGGTTACAGCCTCAGATCGAGGATTTGAATCAGAAAACCACATTACTGTCAGATATTCTCATTCCACATTTTGAGAGGGCTTTGGGATCATGTTCTGAGCTCAGGAAAACACTGCTTAGGAGTTGAAATCCATCTCTGTGGAGCTGACTAAACAACATCTGTGTGACCACTGGACTAAAGTGCTCCCTGAATGAGCATGATTTAAAGGGGTTTGCTTAGCAGAGATCCATACAAATAAAAGAGAGAGGGAATCAAGATACAATGACTTTCCTGCTGTCAGAAGCAGCACAGAATTACAGAACGATTATCTGCCAAAGGCTGAACATATGAACACAACTAAGCTCCTGGTTTTCCTTCACAGTGTGACAAAACCTAATGATCCTTCTGTGCTTTTGCTTTACACTGTTATTTTTCCAATAAATAGTGTGAACTTGTTTCTTCTCACCCCCTAAGTAATCATTTATGACAATTTATTTGGAATGACAAGTTGGTTTTATTTCTCCAGTTCCCCTGCAGGAGATGAACTGGAACATCTTTATCTCACTGAGTCATGTCCAAAAAAGTACAAAATTGAAGAACCAGGGCACAAGAGCTTTCCAATTGTCTGAAGCATTTATTCTCTCAGGGAAGTTCTGGAGAACTCACACATCAAGTATGACAGCAATGGCAAGATTTGTGGTGTTTGGGAACTTTTCATAAGGAAAGTTTTAAAGTTCAGGCACTTGCAGTGAGGCAGCTGTAACTGAAGTATTGTTAAATATTAAAGTGGTAAAAGAAAAAAAATCTAAGGGACTCTCAGGTTAAAGCAAAGGAGCACTACTGTTACATAAAACAATTTTGAACCTGCTCATCTGTGGTGGGTTGGCATTGTCTGGCTGCCAGACACGCACCCAGCACTCCCTCACTCTCCCTCCCTCCTCTGCTGGAAGGGGAAAAAATAAGATAAGAAATCTTGTGGGTGAAACTAAAGGTGGGGACATCACTCAGAAGTTACTGTCGTGGGCAAAGTGACTTGGGGGAAATTTAATGCATTGACAATGGCACAAAATTAAGATAGCACACCCCCTTTAATGCTATGCTCAGTCAAATCTGCTGGCATTCCCTAGGAATTCCCTAGTTCCTACCAGTTAAAAGATTTTCCTCCTTCTGCCATGAAAACTATCAGAAAAAAAAATTTCTCTTTTCTTACAGATCAGCCATTGCCTAAGTGCTGTTCTGTTCAATAGGCATGGATTTAATTTTGAATGTGCTGGGCTGTGCTCACATAAAATGCATTTATTTCTGCCCCTGATTCTACACAAGGGCTCCCTCCCCTAAAATCGTTGCTACACAATGTCTATGTACAAATCAGCCGTGAAGGGATGCGAGAATCACTTTTAGCGGATATAAATTTAACAGCAAAGAGTGAACCTCGTGCTCATCTCCCACAAGCAGTGGGGAAGGCTGAAGGACTTACATGCTGTGCTAAAGACACTGTAAGACCTGCATTTATTCATGCTCTTCAGAGAGTGCTTCCCCAAAGATTACAGCAGTGAGGAAGATGTCTCCCTTTCTTGTAAAGTCATGTTGCTACAGAGGGCAGCCCATGCCATCCTGGCCAGAACAAAGGTGCCAGTGCATTTTGTATTTCATCACCCACAGGAAATGGTGAGATACAGGACAGCTTCTGCTTTACTCCACTTGTTTTCCATAAATTATGGAAATGTGGCACAGAACTGTGAGCTGTACAGGAGACACTGCACTTGGCAAGGGAAACCTGTCAGTGATCAGCGGCTGGGCTTGTTGCTCGGGCTCAGCCATCAGTTCATTTGAGGAGTTGATTTTCAGACAGCAGTGTTCCTTTTCTGGGGTACTGAACTCTAAAACAACCTTTATTGAAATGGAACGTGGCACAAAATGAAAAGAAAAATGAATTGTTACAGTAACTCAGAAATCTTCTCGTAGAGTTGAAAAAGAGAACCGTATTTAAGAGTTGTGGTTGAGCAGAAGTCGTTCCCACGTAATTACCCATTAATTTTATTATTGCATTTTATTACATTATCTGCAATTACTGTGCTTAGATAAAGCAAAATAAGATGCTGAGACTATCTAAGTAAAGATGCCAACAGCTGCAGGAATTCAGTCTCAACTAGGTTTTCTCTTGCACTACTAACAGTCTACAACTACGAGTAAGAATTTAAAATGCTAGGATCAGCCAAACACGGATATCTTCAGTTCTCTGTAGTATTAACTAGGAGAAGACCAAAGTTACATTTATTCTTAAAAATTAAAACTTTGAGATTCTAAAATGCATTTACCAATTGGTCTACCAAGACCAGGAAAACATGTAGAAGTCTTTAAAAGTCAACATCTAGAGGAAGAGTCTTTCATTTTTAATGGAAAAAATGTAAGTATATCCTGTAACCATATTTTACTCATCTTTTCCCAACTAAACAAGTTGATTTAATCTTTAGATAACATTATTTATAGCAGGGGTGGAACAAGATTTACTTTCTCTTTCCTACCCTCCCCCCATTTAAAAAAAAAAAAAAACAGGCAAGCAAACAAAAATGATAATATTGATTTGGCAGGATTTCTGCTATCTTTTCATTTCTGGACCTAACACAAAATATTTTATCTTATCTAGTATTACATATTCCATGAAAAAGTAGAACAATTCAAATCTTTAACTGAGTATAAAAGATAATCTAGTCCACTGAGACCAGAAAAAATTTAATTTAGTATATTGCAGGAAAGCCATATTTTCTTTCTTAAGGTCATATTATGCCCACAGAATGCTTACACTGAGACAATGCAAAGTTCTACTAAGTAACAATGCAGAGCTGAGCTTTTCCCTAGGGACTTTGCAGATGGATTTTGCCTTAGGGTGAGGGGCACGTAGCCAATAAACAATAATCAGAAAATGCAGGAGAAATGGTACTAAGCTTTTGTATCAATAGAAAGACAAAGGAGAGGAAGTTGGCTACTCAGGTGAGGAATCAAGAACACGCTGATAATAAATTTTTCTCATGATGATACATCCAGTAAAAAAGTAAAAGGAGAGCTGTACTCAAAAAACTCTCTTAAATGCATCACTACCAGACTGGCTCTGTGGCTTTTGGTAAAAGGAGAGAGACAGCACAGGGATGAACTCCAAGCATCAGTCAGTCTTTGGAGAAATTCCCCCTCATTGACTGGAAAAGCTACTCACACAAACACCTTTACACTGCTCATATCACTCAAAATAAGACAAAAGTTACAAAACAGTAAAATTTCTTGAAAAAGATCCATATTTAGCAGTTTGCCTGTCCATATTAAGAAGGATAAATTGCAAACAAATAGTAAGCTACTCCTAATGTAAAGAAACATTATTCTAGTTATAGCAAAACTCTAGCTCTGGTCTAAGAAAAACCATCTTTGAAGGCCTGGACTAGCAAAAAATTGTATTTTTAGGAAAACAGAAGCTATGAGCTAGAAATAAACAGCATCTTGAGGTTGATAGAGTGGATTGAATAAACTCAGTAGGAAGAGGAAGGCAGAGAAGGCAGGAGACAAAACACCTGACTTGGATGACATCCAGACACCCCCATCTGCACCTCACCTGCCTCCACACACACTCTTTGCTTCTTATTCCTGTCCAGAAGTCTGAGCCTGAAAAGAGAAACCTCAAGACTTTAAGCCACCCTGCAGCTCTACTTTTATGAGTGGATTATTCTGAGTAATCAATTGGCTTTTTCCTACCCTGGGAGATATCAGTCTGGAAAAGTTTCTCTCCTTGGAGGCTAAGCTGGAAAATCAATTTCCCTGAGTTCTAAGCAGGACAGTAGGAGCTGGAAGACAAAGGAGATCCAGGATAATCTTTCCATCCTGGGGTGACTGCTGCAGCCTGGCTGTTACGTGATTTGTGGCACAGAGCCTGACCAACAGGGATTTTATTCAATTCAGTTGCTGAGTGCTGAAGCTGAGATCCACCACAAGAATCTAAAACTTTACAGAGCTTGCTCTCCACTCCTCCTGATGCTCATTGTTTCTATCAATGTCTGTGGACAACTCAAACTTTAAGAAAGGGGGAGAAGGTGGGAATCAGATTCCCTGGTCACAGTAGGTTCAGCTTTCCCTGCAGCCTGTTCCAAGGGAAACAGCAAAACCCACATTCTGACTGTTTAGAGGTATTTCCAGAAAAAAATCATTCCACAAATCACAAGGAAGAAAATTTAGCAGGAGGCTCTGGGATAGGAAATAAGGCCTGAGAGGAATAACGAAGCCAAATCAGTTCACAGAAAAACGAGGAGCATTGGAAAGCAGCACAGTGACAGAACAAGGATCTACAGATCAATGTTCTCCAAACTCACAGATCTTTTACATGAAAGAAGCCCCTGAACTCAAGGTTCCAAGGGCAATGGTTACAGACAACTCCAAAGTATGAGAGTACATCAGGAAACTGAGATTTTACTCTGAAACAAGCAGAAACTCATGACTCTATTTATTGTAAGTAAATTTATCTCAGGATTATTCTCCTGCATAGCTCAATTTTTATTTCTTTCTAAAAGTAGCAGCATTTAACAAACAGGGAGTGCTCACACACACACACACACAAACACACACACACACAAATGGAGACAGGCAGCTTTATTTGGAATCTTTTCAGGCTGGTTTATACGAGTTCTGCCTGTTAATTTTGGCTATTTTGGTTTTACTCACACAGCAGGGATGTGGTCATTCATATTAACACCAACACCAGGCAAGCTGGGGTTCAGGTCCCATTCAGAAAAGAGTGACAAGGGGACACTGTCATTCCCACAAAAGTGGCACTCAAATCTAAACATGAGATGAAAAATGTTATGTAAGCAAAACCACCAGCACAGAATCCAGTCTAGACAACAACAAAATACATGGGAAAAAGTCCACTCCATGTTCTTTCTCTCCCCTGGCTCCACTCCCAAGGAAACTGCAGTTTTCTGGTGCCAGAACACCATTATCGATTCTACTGCTGTCCTTAAAACTGCCTTGCCATCAATTGCACATGTGCCATCATCACTGGGCAGAAATTCCTGATAATTGGCTTCCCTGTGCCTGTGAAGAGGAAGGAGAAAACCCATTTTTTGAAATTGTACACAACCAAACCTTAAAATGCCTCCTCCCAGCACTGCAGCCATGGCACCAGCACTCACTGACTCCTGTTTGAGTGGGCCTGCCATGTCCTTGTGGGAAGAGCCACATGGAATTAATTTTATTTTCTTTGGACAGGCCCCTTTTGAGCACTGGAACACTGGGAAGGGTTTAAGTAACTGATCAGGTACTTTGTTTGTGCTTGGTGAAAGAAAAAAGCTGAGATTCCTTCCCACCATCAATTTTCCTGACAGCCTGTCTTCTTTCTGTGTTATCTCTTTCAGCCTTTTATGAGGAAAGCTTCAGTGAAAGATGTTCCAGTTAAAGGTCTGCTGTCACTGCAAGACTATCTAAAAGAAAAGCATCACCTGGGACCCGTATAGAGCCTAAAAATATTACTGGAGTCTCTTGGGTTGCTTCCTTTGTGAGTGGATATGGGGGAAAAATACATATATCAAGACCATTTTTCCCCCCTTTAATAATTCTGCCCAGCCTGAAAAATATTTTTTCACCCTGCACTGATATCAAATGAACATGATTGTGTGATTGCAGCAAGCAGGCTTGGCTTGCAGCAGCAAGGATGCTTTTAATAGACTCCTGATGGAATTCCTATTCATTTCTTCTCCCTTATTTGTGATAAAACATTTAGCTTTCAGTCTCCATTAATCTGGAGCTTGGTGCTCTGAGCCAGCTTTTACAGCATGCCCACGTTTCTGGCTCTGCACAGCAGTGTGACCCAGCACAACAGAGAATTTGGGGCCTCTCCTAAAAGCTAAAGGTATTGCCTGAATTCAAGTTGACATTTTGGCACACAATAGACTATTCTGATGTTATCAAGAACAGTTAATTGACCCAAAAAATCCTTGCTGCTGTGTGATCAGATGTTGTGATGAATGGCAAGATTTGGGGGATATTTTTTTCATACTTGCTAGTAGGAAAATTGAAGAAATAAGGGGGATTTCTGTCTTGTTTATTCTGATAGATATGGAAAGCAACAGGGTTGGGAATTGTTTAAATTTTTTAATAGGGTATATTTCTGAAGATGTTAATTTGTTCAATCCTTCTTCCACAAATTACTAAAATATTCAGATTTGTGCCCTGGGTAACGTGTGGAACCTTTGTTAAACACTTCTGCCTCTCATTTCAGTAAATTCCCAGCCAAAACTAAACAACAATTATTTGAAATTATGCCTAAAAATCTTTTTGGCTCCTTGGATTCCAGTGAGACCTTTTCACTGATAATTTCATTGCATTATTTCTTTTGACACCTTCCAGACAAGGCTGAGTGGGCAGCACCTGTACTACCAACTTCTATTCTAAACCTTCAGTTTTTCAGTCCTTCTGTGTTTCAGCAAGGAACAAAAAGTGCAACTCAAAATTAATATATTAAAAAAAAACCTAAAAAAAAAGATGAAGTCATTTCTTCTGCCCTTTTGTAGATCACTTTTGTCAGGTACTATATTTAAGATAATAATGAATTGCACACAGACATTCCCCCATATTCAAGAGGGGACCACAGAACTTCTCAATAGACCCTTCACCCTTTAAGATGCATTTCTCCATCTCAAACAATGTTCTGCAATCTCCCTTTCCTTCACTCACAACAGACAGCTTCAATTATAAAACCTGCTGAGATAAGGTCTTTGCTTCATGAGACTAATGAACACTTGAAATGATGCACTGAACTAATGGGTATTGAATACAGAACAGCTATTTGTTGTGTGAATTTCATCACCTCTTATTCCTTGGATGTTATTTTCAAAATGCAGTAGTTTGTAATGGAAAACTATTGATATAATAAAAAATTTAACTCTCTAGAAACCAGCCTGAAGTATTCATTTAAATGAATGAAGTCTTAAAATATAAAAGTATAAATTTAAATTCATTTAAAATGTTTGTTTTATGGTATTATGTTTGAAGAAGTGATTTTGAAACGTGGATTTTTCAATTCAGATTATATTAATGTAAAAATCGTGTGGACAAAATAATTTTCTTATTTTTAGCAATTTATCATCAAAATAAAAGTCTGCAGTAGGAGGATGATACCTCAAATTTTAAAAAAGGGTATAAAAACTGCACAGGATGAAGGTTCAGTTGGTCAGCTGGAAATGGGCTAAGCCAGGGATGCCAACACATCAAAACTGACTCCTCTGTGCTATTTTTTAAAGTTTTTTAAAGTTTTGCCCCCTCCAGCAACAAACAGTCACAGAATATTAAAACAAAAACCTCTTAAACTGTGAAATAAGTCTAGAAAATATTTCATACTTTTTTTAAAAAAACTTCTAATTTCCAACCTATTTTCTGGAATGGCAAAGCTGGAATTTTTTTTTTTTTTTTAAACAAAATCAGGTGGAAGTTCGTTTCAATTCAATTCAATCCAATCTGGCCAACAACAGAGTCACCCTCAGCACCTGCTGTTGCCTCTTCTGCCACTACAAATACACAAAGCAAGAGGTCTGGCAGACTTACTTGCAGTTGAAACTAATGAATTTATAAATTTTAAATTTCAGCTTTTGATGACCCCCTAAAAAGGATCTAAATGTCCTGTGTAATTCTCTCAGAAAGAGGAAGAAAAATGCTGGGGTTTTTTTCTAAGTTATCTTTGCTGCTGGCAGAATTCAAGTCACCTGTGAGGAACTCTAATTTTCATGTTTGTTTTCAGTGATTTTTTAAAATCACTGGAAGTTGTAATAAAGTTGAAACAAACAACTGTTGCCAAGTACAAACTCTTGGTGCAGACTGTGCAAAATTGCTTTTTATTTGCAGAACTCTGCTACAGTGCAGAAACAGAGCCTGGCACAGCTGCCTGGCAAGTCTTTGCACTAGAAATGGTCCTCAGAAGTGTTCCACAGGAAACACTTGAGCCTTGTGCATCCTTCTGACCAGGTGCAGGGGTGCTCAGGCATTACTGCATTGCAGAGTCATGCAGAATCTCCAAAAAAATTCACCTCAGCAGCATGAGATGACACTGAAATATCTCCTACCAGTGGAAGACAAACACTGGTAGGATTGGAAATGCCACCTGCACCCCTCAGGTTTAAGCAACATTTAAAAATGGATCTGCCCATGAATGAATTAAAAATCAAAAGTATTTCATCATATGCAGTTTTGTGTATTCTTTTTCCTTGCATAGACAGAAATTCTTTGAGTACAGCAATCTATGATGTAAGAAATCACAGAAATGGGGTGGAGAGAGGCTACCAAAATCTCAAGAGGAGCAGGAGACTGAGCTAACTGTGATGATCAACCAAGATATTTTACTCATGCCTGGGCAAAAAAAAAATTCTTCTGGATGCTTCCTTAGTTACCTTCTATAGCACCCAGTGGGATTATGAGGAAATGCCTGGAATCAGGAACACACCTGAAAGAGGTTCCAGAAACAGAATGGCTGTGAAGCAAAAGATTCTTCTTTTCTCAAGCACAGAGAAAATGCTCTTGAGTCATCTCCAAGCACAACTAAAGGTGATCTTTAATTGACTGGAAGGGTGGAACTTCCCAAGCAGGTAAAACCACCCTCCTACCCTGAACCAAGAGCAGGTGGGGCACAGAGTGGCTAAAATCTGTTCCTGTGGAGCAGCTCAGTGATGGAATCAGCCATCACTCCACTAGGAGGGGATCCCCCACAGGTTTATTGGCTGCTCATGCATTTCAAACAGTGCCATGAGGGGAAAAATGACTAAAATACCCTGGGCAAAAAACTGACCAAAACAAACCTAGTTCTGAGGTGTTTGTCACTGCAGTGCTGACAGGGGTGTAAAACTAAGACAGGGATGGCTCACACATGCTCATCAAGGCAATTTATTATACACTGAATCTCACGTTGTGGCTGAGAGAGACACACAGATCTCCTTGCTACAGGAACATGTTTGTACATAAATTTAATCTGGCATGACTGCAAACCTGGGAAACTCAGATGAATCCAGGTGATGCCCTAGAGCTGCTGTGCAATTTTTTATTGATGTTTTTGGGCAGGAAAGGAGATTTATGCATCTCTATCATGAGTAGGTGTATCCCCAACTGCTAAGTCAGAGCCTTTTAACAGTTTATTTCAATGTTTTCTGAAATCTCTTTTCAATAGTAATAGTTTCTCAGTTGATAGTCTTCCTGGCTGTTTAAAATTTAAATAAATCTAGGAAGCTGAGCAAATATCTGAGGTCTGCCTGCCCTTTGTCTGGAAAAAGTATTTCTCATTCTGTGTATCACTCACAAATCACTGAGGAGCTCACACAAAGTCAAAACCCAGGCTTATCACAGTGAAGGTGAAGCAGATTTGGTTTTGATTAGAAGTTAGATATAGACCCACCTTCAGTGCCCTGGGTTAACAACAGCAAAGTCACACATTCAGGAGTCAGGAGATTATGGAGCACCTTCAGCTTCTACTTGGATCTAAAGTTATTCAAAGGTATAAAGCAAATTACTGTATTGGATCAAAGAGGGAAAATTAGGAAAGAAGTGCACAGTACCAGGAAACATTCCCTGATTTAAATTATCTAATATCTGTACAGGGTGCTACATGCTCAGGAATCCAAATGCCTTGGCTATCAAACACAAGGAGAAAAAGTAAACATTTCACAGCAGGAATTTCTGTGATTGTACTGAACTGCTGCCAGTGGATGATTCTTCCCTGGCTACAGCCATATGAGCAGTGGGTCACCATTGTTTTACTGAGTACTTTACCCAAGCTTTACCAGTACCTGCTCTCCAACACTATTACTACAAGAGAAGAGAAAATAATTTTTCAAAATAGTTTTATTAAATTTAAAGTGATCTTCATGATGTCTCAGGTGCATCTATAAAACTATTCTAAATTTTCCAATCATTTTCATAGACACATCAATTTTAACTGTACCATTCTTTTAATAGTACAGATCTCTAAACCTAGTTACTCAGCTTATACAACTCAGCATGATTCCACTGAGAAATATCTTGGAAGGACCAGAAATATTTTTCTTTAAAAACCAGAAATTGTTTATTGCAAGACAACCTCGTTTATAAGCTAAGGAAAAGCAGATTGAGGAAATGTAAGAAAATAGCAATTTAAAAAAATCAGAGCAAAACACCACAATTCTTAGGAAGTATTTCCATAAATTTTCAAGCCAGCAGCTCAGTATGTTGAAAAATGTGTGTTTTGGTCTGTGGCACAGAGCCAGAAATTATGATCATAGTGTATTCCTGATTCACAACGATATTAACAGAATGTCTTCCACCAAAATCAGAGGAATAACACAGCCACAAGTGACTGGCAAAACAAGGCCATAAGAAATACAAAATAGCATATGAGAAATTAGATAAATAAAAAAAAATCTTCCAAACCATTCTCAATTGTGTTCACATGGACATCTCCACAATCCTAATAAATGAATTATTTCAGAGAAACATGCACCTTGCTGCACTGTATCTTAGTTACCAGCATCAGAACTTACGAGCAGGCTGCCCTACACATGTAAGGAATGTGGTTTTCACTCTCCAACAAAGGCAAAATCCAAAATTGAACTGCACTACTGCACTTCTGTATCCATCTTCTGAAGTGGAGTCTCTAAAACCTCTTTTCAAATCAAAGAATGAAACTGGAGATTATAAAGAAAGCATTGCATCCTCACTGCAATAAAGCCATTTTTACTAGGAATGCATTATTCATAATGAATCATAGGATTATGACAAGTAAGTGGCATTACAAAAAAGAACCAAAAAAACCAAAACAACCAAAAGCAAGTGTTTGAATTTACTTATTCAAGTAAATAAGTACTTATTTACTGCAGAAATAAGTACTGAATTTAGTACTTATTTTGTACTAAAAATACAGAAATTCTGTATTTTTCTGCAGAATTTTACTGAATTCTGCAGAAATTTACTGAATTTAGAGAGGAAGAAGTTGTATGAAAGCATAAAGAAAGTGGAAGTAATTATTTAATTATTGATCTGCAATAAAAGGTTTTCTTAAAACAGTTAAAGAAAAGCTGTATCTCTTTAAATGAGCAACTCAGTAGGGTGGAGCCATTAACACATTGCATTTGTTTTCTGAATGCTACACGGATAAGATTCATAATCTTTAAAAAAACCAAACAAACAACCCCTCAATATCCAACAGGAGAGGTGGAAACTCTTAATTCATTTTGTCCCCACAATTTTATCTGTATGACCAAGACACGGCAAGAGCCATCGCTGCCTTTTGCAAGCTCATTCACACTCCACACTCAGAGCTTTTCCCATCCATCCTTCCTTCTGCCACATTAAACATTTAGGTTGCAATTATGAGAAACTGCTCCCTGAGACAGGGATGGGGTGGAATTATGGATTGCAGCTCGAAGGGACGGTCTGAAGTGGGATGGCAGCAGGCATTCCCTCCCAGCTGCACCATAAAACTTTCATACGCCAGGAGCGTGTAACAGCACAAATATCCAGACCTAGATCAGCATTAAAGAGAATCAATCTCAGCTGGATTGTGGGTTTTGCTATATTGGGACATTTAAAGACTTCATGTATATTTAAAGGCCAGAGAACAGGAGTTGTAGAGTCCTTAAAGGAAGGCAGTTTGGCTTGGGCATTAGTTTGCCACGGGAACTCTGCCATCCTTTAAAATGGTTCACTGTGTCTCCCCATCTCTTTTATGGACAGGTTTAATTCTGGCAGCACAAGAAGGATGGATGTCATCATGCCCACACTTCCCTTGAGATACTCCTGCAAAGGAAAAATTAGTGGATTATAAATATACTTGACAAAACATTTCTATTTGCATTATTTAGCACCTACTCTGAAATATCTGGGTTTAAGGATATTTTAATAGGACTATACTAAAAGGTTGCACATTTTGGTTCCAGAAACACTGAAAATATGCATCATTTTTATCCCATGAGATTTAATATTATTTTACTGCTTCAAAATAATTCAAATGGATCTCATCACAAATTCACAGAGAACAGTTTTCAAGTACCTCACCTTACTTTTTATTCTCTATTCACTGTGTGCTTTGTTTAATAGAAATACTTCTATTTGTTCAAGGCCCAGAAACATTACTTAAAAGGAGCATTTCCAATTATTTGGCCCTGCTTTCTTATTCTATAACCATGAAATACAATATCTGTTAAAGTTCATTCAATGTTTTTCACCTAAATTGATTTCCTGTTTCATTTTTCACTCTAATTTTTCAAAACTTCCTCAACAGAGGAGTCCAAAAGCATCAATATTCCAGATTTCAATCACTAACATTCCTGAACTCTTGATATCCAGGAATAATAAAATGGAAAAGAAGTAAAAATTGAACCTCCCAGATACTCAGTTTATTGTCTTTGTAAGAGAAAAAAAGTACAGATGAAAATAGGAGAAAATTAAATATGAGTTGCTCTGAGGGAAGAAATCAAAACACTTGGATAACATAATTTTTGTTTTATGAATCACTTTAATCTAAAATTTAGCTCAAAAATGCTTTTCCATTCATGGTATATTTTTTTTATCTTTCTTATTGTGAATTTTCTGTGAGATCCAAAAAAAATTTCCAGTGTTCTGGTGAGGTAATAAACACATGGACATGCTGATTTGAACAGCAGTGACATTTTTATGGAGGGGAGAGCAGGGACTTTCTAGCAGATTAGGGTTCCAAGATCTTCTCATTAAGCAAGAAGCCATTAAGTATTTTCAGTAATTTTTGCAATAATTTTGCTGCATCCCCATCTCTGAAAACCATGCATGTGTCTGGCCTCCATAAAAGTGCTAAGGGGGTAATAATAAATTAAATTTACCAATAGAGGAATCAATATCCAGAGGACATTGTCAGCAGGACAGATCTCATTTGGGCCTCCAAGAGAGACTGAAATGTACCTGCATTTCATCAGCACTTGTCCACTGCATTGTCTAAGGCAGGAATTAAGAAGGCTTCCAAAAAGCATTTTCAATTTTTGGGATATGTCTAAGGCTCTGGTGATGGCACAACCAAGAACTGAAATTAGGAATCATTAGCACTGTCTTGAAAGTCTGAGTGAAAAGACAAGTTCAGAACGTTAAGAGGCCTAATCATTGATTTCTTAAACTAAAAATAATATTTGGCCCCAAAAATATTCCTAGGGGATGAAATTAGAGTAAATTACTTTCTAACAAATTGCTAGTGGACGAGGCTTTTCAAGCCATTTATATACATAAGTTTCCTCAAGCGAATCATCAAATTTACAAATATGCAAGCAAATCTTCATAAATATGCAAAACCAAGTCCTTGT
The DNA here is from genome assembly GCA_013399945.1 of Ploceus nigricollis. Classification (NCBI taxonomy): domain Eukaryota; kingdom Metazoa; phylum Chordata; class Aves; order Passeriformes; family Ploceidae; genus Ploceus; species Ploceus nigricollis. The sequence continues at coordinate 247,083 of VXBC01011354.1, forward strand.
ACAGCACCAAAGTCCCACTTTGATAGTTATTAAATCATCACCCAAAAAGGATGCTAGAAGAATACTAAAGTGGCAAATGTCAATCCTGTAAAAGCTATCAAGCCCCAGCATAAAATCTACGTTTAGGTACTATAATATTGCTGTGGTCATGTTTACCCACTGCTAATTCCATTCACAGATGAATTGATCTCATTAAGCAAGAAGCCATTAAGTATTTTCAGTATTTTTTCTAGTAGCAAACAGCTCTGTAATCTACTCACTAAACTGATGATAGAATTGTTCATTTGCTCACGGGATTTTCTAAGATCCTTTTCACAGCTACCAGGAGGAAAAGGGATTGTGGAGCCTTTTGGCAAATGGGGAGCTGACACCTGCAGAGGTTATGACCAAAAGTGCCTTTTAATTTGTGGATCCAAGATAAAGGCCTTCCATCAGGTTTTTCAGAGTAACTCTCACCAAAGAAAACTACATTGACCATTTCCAGTGCTTCTGTTACTCCTAGGAATGTTTAGAAACCAGATTTAAGATGCTAACCTAACACACCTTTACTGCACGTCTGCAAAGTGCAATTTTTTGAAGCCTTGAAGGTTTGTTAAATTGGGGGCATTTTCAGAAAATGTCACATTCCTGATTCCCCACCAGATTTCAAACCCTCATCCAAATTATGAACATACCAAATTTTGCTTCAACTTAATACCAGTGATTTTTTGACTACTTTGAAAATACAGTAATTTTACCCAAAAATTCTGGGTAAACGTAATGTTCTCAAAATGTGTAATGTGGGTAATGTTCTCAAAAATACAGCGATTTTGCCCAGAAATTCCTATGTTATTTCTAAGGAAACACCCTGGGAAAGGGGGAAAAAGTATCTGCCCAAGAAATTGCTGTCTGACAAGGCTACGAGCAGGGCACTAACTTGCCCATAAGCATCACCAAGCGGGCAAATCCATCATATAAAGATTAAATATGTGGGGGGAGACTCAAACAGGGTCTTGAGCAAGAAATCCAAACGAGCCGAGACAGCGTTGTAAGGATTGCAGTGTTATTATTACAGAGTCACTGTAGGTTGTTCATCTGTTTCCACTTTGTTTTGATGACGTTAATTTTATAGGTTTTTGGTCCAATTTCCTCTTTTTCAGGCCCCCTAATTAGGTACAAAAGAATTCCAGTTTTACGGCAGGGCTTGAAGAGGTTCGTTAGTTTTTATACGCCGGCAGTAAATCTGCTCTCAGCGTTCTGAGGGGGAGCAGAAACTCTGAGCCTGGCTCCAAACTCACTCCCCTTTACACCAGAGGAAGCTTCAAAGAACCTCACCAAACAAACACAGCTAGAGACATGTCTTAGGTTGCAAATGCAAGATGTGGCTGGGGCTGTGTATTCTA
>VXBC01011354.1:258349-273430 GCA_013399945.1 Ploceus nigricollis
TGCAAAAAAAAAAAAAAAAAAAAAAGCCAGGGAAAATAAAGAAAATACTTAAATACTTAAAACCAAACATTCTCAAGTGCTTGAGATACCAGCTGCAGACACCTACTGAAGGGGGCTCAAAAAGGGATTACATAAGTTTATGGAGAAGAGATCTCATCCCTCCATGGCTATTAAGCATGATGAGCCACTAAACTGATGTATTATTCAGAGGGAAGCACAGCACTTGACATTTTCTGTCTTTCTTACATTCTTTACCTCCTTTTTTTGTGTCATACAGGACACACCAAGTGCCCTTTGGGTCAATCTCTTTCAGATTTAGACCTGTTCCAAAGATCTAAACTGTTTCAATAAACAACAAATAATGCAATTTTTGAGGAGCACATCTGATAGCAGAAAAGATTGATAGAGTGAAAATGCTGCTGATATAAAAATCAACAGTTGCTCCATCGACAACTGCCAGCCTAAAAGAGTATTTTCATAATGGAACACATTGCACTGGGCTTTATCTTCACTTTCCACATCAGCTCTGGGAGTAAACAATAATTACTGTACATCATCAGTATAACTTCTCAAAAGAATTTAGGAGCTGATCTGCACAGATCTTTTGGAATTTTCTTTTAAAGGACTGAGCTCATCAAAATCTGCAATATCTATGGAATTTTAGTTGATGCTTATATTTGTTCAGGGGCTGATTGAGTAGCTCTGGTGGGTAGCCTGGGTAAAACCACCATACATACTCAGCCTCCTGCACAAACCATACACTGCACATTAATAATTGTCATTTGTGCACCAGATTTAGTTCCAAAATGCCACATTTCTCATTCCCAAACACCTCTTGAGGTAAGTAAGAAAATTGAATTCCTGTTTCTATAATGCTACTTCCATTACAGCTGAATTCAGTGAATTAGTTGAATCCTGTAGCAGTGTGTTCTCACTGATGGTTTCTGTATAGGTATTTACAAAACAGGTAATACTTAGATAATTTCTTAGATGATACTTAGCAGGACTGTTCACATTTGCACCTGGTCAGAAATCTGATTCACAGTGCAGGATTTCTCTGCAGATTCAAAAGCCTTTGTTTAGCCAGGATATTTCTTAGCTCTTGCTACTGTGTGCAAATCAGAACCCATCATACAACCTCTCTGCTAATTGTTATTTGCAGAAGGATTAGCACTCAGTGTCAGCAGTCACTCTAGTTATTATATGAATATTCATTAGGATTTCATACATAACCCCCTCACTATTTGCAGATTAATCTCTTAATTTTGTGGTCTTCCTGCTTTAGGAGTTTATAGTTTCTTAGTCTTCTGGGATTTTTCTACAGATATTCTTATAATTTTTTTTAAGTGTTGTCCTCCTATCTCTGTTCCAAAAAGCTCTCTGAAGGCCTGAAATTTGTATATTTGATACAAATATTTATGGTCATCATTTCATGCTGTTACCATTCTATTAGCATATGCTGCTCCACATAGATGGAGAAGCCAGCTCTTCAAGAATAAATCTATCCAAACGTGTCCAGGTTGAAACCACTTATCTGACTACTGTAATTCATAGGTGCACAAAGCTTTAATTCTACTCAGCCACCAAATACTATCTCAACTGATGTGAGAATCCTGAACAGTATTTCAGCAGTCCTGAAGAACTGTAAAGTGGCAAATGTTAATTTATTCACCCATGTTATAGCAAGACATCAGGGAAACCAAAAAGTACAAGAGTCAACAAACACTTGTTCATTTAATTGTGTGCATTTTCCTGAATTTTCTAATAAGAAAAAAAAATCAGGACTAAAATAATAAAGAAAGATTTGGAAAGCAGTTATTCTGAGACAAAGAAACCCAACTGGGGATATGGCAGGGCAACAAACTGTTTCAATAAACAACAAATAATGCAATTTTTGAGGAGCACATCTGATAGCAGAAAAGATTGATATAAAAATGCTACTGATATAAAAATCAACAGTTTTGATGTGTGGCTTCCTGTACCTTTTGAACTGGATCATGACTGGATCAGGTCTTTTTTCCTGTAGCTTCATGAGTGGAAGGTGACAGCCCTAAGTGTGGTTCATGCCCTGGGTATTCAGTCATCTGCTAAGCAGAGACTTGGAGAATTTCCTCTACCACGATGTGCTGCCCTTTAAAAGCTGCAGAAAGTCCATCAGGTAGCTGAGAAAATTGCAATACACGACATAAGCTGCTGTAGATGGTCTTAAAACTTTTTCTCTGGAAATACAACACGGCTTTTTCCTAATGCAACAATTATGTCACCCAGTTAGTACTGCAAAAAAAAAAAAATACAAGCTACAATTTGTGTGTAAAACACACAATAGTGTGCCAAAGAATGTTTACATTATATGCTATAATCTTGTGACATGTGCAAAACATTTCATTTCAGTTTCATCTTTTTTTTTTTTTCATCATTTTGCATACTTTTTTTTTATCACTCAGGATAAAACATCTTGAAAAAAAAGATAGTGTGTATTCAGATGTGTTACATAAAGATGAAAAGACATACTCTCCTAGCCTACTGAACTGTTTAGTTAGTCACTTAATCTGAATGCCAGGAAAAATTTGCCTTGGCAAAGGAGAGGATTCGTCCCAGAGGTAAAAGAGAGGAAGGAATTTGAGCCAACAAATGAAAATGTGTGAGACTCTTTCACATGGAACAGAAAGGACAGAGTGGATCAGATGCAGGACACACTGAGACACAAACCTGCCTAAAATCATCCTGCTATCATCCCATCGTGGTGACCACTTTAAATGCTTCCTATCCCCATCTGACTTAAGGAATTGTGTTGAGAAATTACAGGGAAATACAAGGAAGGAGCTTGCTGAGTTTGAGTAAGGAGTGGGAATGCATCCTGGAAAATAAGTCAGGAAGTTGTGACGGGGCAAAACAGTGTCTCCTGTTTGAGTACTTTTGCTTTCAGCACACAAATTTGGTCATTATTTGTGACTAAAAAGGGTCACACCTTACAAGGACATGGAGCCACTCACCTATTTCTCTGCCAAGCTAGAAGAAAACCCAAATACTCATGTAATTGTCAAGTCATATGGAAGAATTTAGGTCAATCTAAATTATTTGAAACGTGCTTAAGCAGCAGTAAATTAAAAGAGAAAAAAGGCTTCAGTTATCTTATCTGCATTTTTGGAAACTCCAGAGTCATATTTTCTACTTTTCTCAGCAGTCAATTAAGCCTGAAAGACAAATTCTTTTAAAAATGAAAGCTGAGACTCTTACATCATTAAGTGCCTCTAGCAAGAGAAGAAATATTGCTAGACTCACAAAAAAATTTCCTAAAGAGTAATTTTATATGAAACCACAAGGGATGAGAGACTTCTATTAATTATATTCACAGACTCAATTGTATTCCTGTTCTTCCAAAAGGCACAGTTTTCTACAGGGGAGTTATCTGGGAAGATTAAAAAGTATCAGTCTCACTGATATTTTCAAGGCAGTTTTCACTACCATGTAGTCCTTATTTTACCAATCTAGTGGCACATCACAAGACTGTTTTATTTACTGTGTCAGCTGATGTGAGAATCCTGAACAGTATTTCAGCAGCAGTTCTGAAGAACAGTAAGGTGGCAAATGTTAACTTATTCATCCATGTTATAGCAAGACATCAGAAAAACCAGAAAGTACAAGATTCAACAAACACTTGTTCATTAAATTGTGTGCAGTTTCCTGAATTTCCTAATAAGAAAAAAATTCAGGACTGAAATAATAAAGAAAAATTTGGAAAGCAGTTATTCTGAGAAAAAGAAACCCAAATTGGGATATGGCAGGGCAACAAAAATAGAGCAGGTGAACCTGTGGCCAGCTAATGCTCAGTAGCTCTCAGAAATGGGCTGTTCACAAATAAGGGTGCCAGGGATGGCAGGAAAAGAAAGACAAAAAGGAAAAAGAAAAAAGAAAAACCAACCACAGAAAGCTTAAACATAAATCTTCACAGAAATGTTAAGATTAGATACTAAGCAAGCAACAACTGAACTAAGGGGGAGCGTAGTTGTCCAGAAGTATTTGATGAGCCAACCACTTAGGAAAAAGGGGGATTGTTTAGTGTGATACCTAAGGCTATAACAGCAAAAAATGGGATGAAATTAGGAGGGAAGATTTAGGCCAGATATCAACAAAACATCACAGCAGTTATTGTACTGTGAAATAATCTCCCAAGGGGTGCAGCTGAAACCCCATTGTATGGGAAATTGGAAACTAGCTCAAATTAGAGCTAAAAACTTCAGTGCAACAAACAATGCTGCCCCCCTGGAATGATGGCCTGCACTGACTTAAGAGCTTTTTCTCCAATTTCTGCTCTGTTCCATCATAGAATGCACAGTGTAAGACAGTTTTAGAGGAAGACTGTTTTCAAAAAAAGACACAGTTTTAGCCAAGTGTGCTGAAGTTAAAACACCTACTGCTCCACCAGCCTTTACTACAGTATCTGAACATGCAATATGGACAAGCATATATTTTTTTTAAAGTGATCCTGGCCTTCAAAATTCTGTTTGATATCCCATTTTAACAGCTGAGGCAAATCAAGTTGAAACTGCACCTGAAGAGATGATTAGGAACACTCACAATGCACAGCAGCATACCAAAACTAGGACAATATTACTGCCAGTTTAAAAAATAGATGCAATGTTTATCACACAAAAGCTAAAATCCCTTTAAAAAGATGGTGAATTGTAGCAGTTCCACACTTTTCAAACTTACTTGGGCACAAACAGTTTGCCCAAAGCAGCTTGTAGTTTGCTTGATTTTTATTTCCCACCACTGGAAAGATGCAATCCCTCACTCTGTATTTCTGCAGAGCTGCCAGGTGACCATGTGAGTGATAAATCCATGTGGAAAACACACTCAGGGGCACAATGCTTCCTCATAAAATGCACAAATCATGCTATGATTGTTAGATACAGTTTTTCCTCACCCAGCTAAAGCATTTGACTAAGAAGGGATGAGAAGCACCAATAAGACTGGTACATGCAGAGTTTTTCCTACATACCCATGTCTCTGATAATACAATTTTTTACTGCTATTCACATTTGCCCTCTCTTCAATATTTTCTGCAGCACTGCCTGTGGTCAAACTGATGCAACTGCAACACGATGAGACACAGGCAAATTTCAGAAATTACTCATTTACACTATGCATGAGCAACTGAAAAGAGAAGAAACCATGGAAACTTCATCAAAATTGTAAGAAACACTTCCTTTTGCTTATGTATCAAAGGACCCTTTGCATGATCTAATGGCTGCTTTTGAGTCCTTGCAGTAGCTGCAATACAAAGGAATTAAACTACATCTCCCTAAGAACAGAAGGCAGTCTGGCCATATTCAGTAACTGGTAGGTTATAAGCAATACCCCAGAAAAGCTGAGGTGGATTGAGGTTTTTCTTAATAGACACTTGAATTAATCTACTGAAACATCCTCTCTTTTGACACTACATAAGCAGATAGTGTCTGCCTATTTGAAACTAAAATTCAGTATTAAAAAAACCCCACCTGTAATATTTTCCTTAAATTTTAATTGGTTTTGCTGTCCAGAATTCAAAACCTTTCAAGAGATGAGCTAAGTTGCAAATTTTACACATAAAGGTATGCTTTAACACTTCCCTAATGACATCCAGGGTGTGACATAGGCAGGAGATGTTACAGTGCCAGGGATGAAACTCTGGGTGCATTTTCCATGTGTGGCAGCCTGGAGCAGCATTAAACCCAGAGAATATGTAACAATATCAGGCTCTCAGCTCAAATCAACCGCTTGGAAAGCTGTGTGGACTCACATCCCCAGTTTTCTAGGAAAATTTTCTGTCTGTTGCAAGGCGTCCTGAAAATATCCAGCTGCAGAAAGCATTTTTCAGCTGAAAATGACCAGTGCTGCCAGTGTCCACAGAGCCCTCCCCATGCCTGGAAATATTAGGTGTTTATGTAATATTAGCAGCCCTGGGATACAGGAAGATGATTACATTCTCTTTGGCTTCCAGAAAGTGAATCCCATCATTTCCCAGGAAGTGAGAAAAGTTAAATGCATGGAAACTGCTGACACTTGCAAGAATTTGTGGAGCAGTTGTTTTCTGTTTTAAATAGAAAAACCCACAGGAAGTCTGCATCCAGCAGGTAAAGAACCAATTTTCAGAGCAATGATGCTTTTGCATATGTATAGCAGCTTTCACCCACAACAGAGCTCAAATTAACAACATGGTTGCCTAGATTTAACACAGATAAAATTTTGGGTGTCTTCAACCAGAAATTTAGGATTTCTAGCTGAATGAGAGAATTTCTGAGAAATTTTTGATGGACACAAGCAGGAAAACATTTGGTTTTGTGGAATATCCAAAGCACAGGAATTGCTACACTACAGTGCTCCACCATCACATGGAAAATGGTGAGTGGATAATTCTCAACTATTACTTTCAGACAATTGTTATTATGGCCTATCCCTCTCCTTAACAGGATTTGCAAAGAAAGAGGCCTAATTCATTTAAAAGGATGTAATTTAGTAGGATTTGAGGAAGCATTAACACAGACCAGTTTTGATATTGATGCATGTATAAAAGCATGCAGCTTTATGTTGCTCACACTGTGTTTTTATCACATTTAGTCCCACTAAAACATTTAGGTTCCTATAGTAACCTTAGCACTCCTGAAGATAATGAGCTACCTTGCCAGGAGCAAACCTCACACAATTTTCTCTGTCACTAAAGAGTGTGGCACCTTCAGCACAGGCTGTACATACCTTTATTCACAGAATCACAGGATGGTTGAGGTTGGAAGTGACCTCTGGAGGTCACCTTGTCCAACCCCTGCTCAAGTAGGGCCACCTACAACCAGTTTCCCAGGACCAGATCAATTGGCTTTTGAATATCTCCAAGGAGAAACAGTCCACACCCTCTCTAGACAGTGTCAGTGTCTGGCTGCCCTCACAGAAAGATACAGCTATTTTTTTTTATCTTATGTCTAAACAGAATCCCCTGCCTTTCCTTTTGTGCTTATTGCTTCTCTACTTGTCACCAGCCACTGCTGAGTATAGTCAGAAAAAAAACCCCTAAAATACTTTCACAGGGGATGACAGTGCTAGTCAAAAAAAAAAAAAAAAGGTATTTATGGAGTTTTCATTCTCCTACAACTCAGTGATTCCTATTTGTGCTTTGCCTCTGCTTCTCTAAGGCACAGCTCTGAAAGCTCAGCCTGACCTGTGTCTTTCCTTGAGCTCCCCTCTCCAAGTCCAATGCAGGGAGTCAAAATAAAGCTATGGAGGTGTGGAGCACACAGGGAGCATGAGGAAGATCTGTTTTCCCATTCAGAGTAAACTGTCTCTAGTGCTAGCTTCATTAGTCTTAAAATCAGGGAATTTGGCAAATTAATCAATCACTGAGCTCCACTAAAGCAGCTGTGAATAAGAAAGAATGTCTCTAAAAAACAAATGAACAAAAAACAAACACAAAAACCAACAAAGCAAAACCAACAATAATCTTTAATCCTTTTATTTCTTTCTTTCTTTAAAATGGAGATTCCACCACTCACCCCTACCTGACAAGTGCATTATGAAAAAGAATGATGTGCTCAAACTTTGATATAATACAGACCTCAAGAAGACAACGTGAGTTGGACTAATTTACCCAAACTGAACATGATTTTCACTGCTTCCTTAGAAAAACTGCTCAAAATGAGGCAGACGTAGTAATGGGCAGTAATTCTTTAGGCACACCTCTGCACAGAGTAATTCCAATCCACTGGAATGCCAAGGGTGCCAGCACAACTGCCTTTACCATGGAGGCACCTGACATATCTGGTATCAGAGATATTTGATATCAAAAAAAAGCAGGAAACCTGTCACAGGGGAGCATCACAAGGTGATGGAGGAAAAGTGTTATCCCCACGTTTGCTGCAGCCACATTTCCATCCCAATTAAACCTCCCCAAACAGGCAGGGGGATTTCAAAGCAGCCATTTCACCACTGAGCTCACGCTGCCATTCCTGGGAGTCAGGATGATAAATCCCTTCACAGTGCTCTGAAAGTTCCCCAGCATGTTAGAGGCACGTGTCAAAGTCAGGAGAGCTCACCTAATGAGACCTGCTCCCTTTGATGTTTCCTCTGGATAGCAGAGCTGGCACGGAATGAATATTTTAGATGTCTTATGCAAAAAAAGTCAGTTTTCACCTCTGATAACCATACATCTCACTTTAAAAGCCTTAACTTCTAAATATTGGGGATGAAAGGTGGTTCCTTTATGTCTTCTTTTGCCATTGAGAACTTTTTTTTTTATTAAAAATGAATGAGGTTTAACATTTTGTAACCTTGGTACACTCAGCCAACCAATGACATACAGGTTAGAAATCAATACACACAGTTAAGCAAGTGTTAATGTAGTGGACAGCTGATTTCTCAATTAAAGGTGTTTTAAAACCCACCACATTCATGTTCATGTAGCCATTTGGAAAGCCAATGGAGAAAATACCTGGAATCTTAAGGACATAAACCAGAGATTCTGCTGAGCCAGACTTCTGGGTGCAAAGTTCAGTTGAAATGTCTGATTTTAGTGTGCTTAGGTACAGCATTTGCAGTTCACAGCAAACAGGAAAGCAGAAAGAGAGAGAACATTAGGCACTGATTTTCAATAATGCTAATCAACTTCCTCAAGATGAATTTGCAAAGGAAAATATTCTGCCTCTTTCGTGCAATTAGTGAGACATCAGAAATTCACAGCAAGGAAAAAAGGTCAAATAGACATCAATTTAAAATCCCCAAAGAGCAGGAAAATAATTTCTCCTATTGCTGCTTTTGCCTCATATTTGCGAGCCTTCCCTTAGTTTTAGGAAAGAATGAGAGCCCCTGAGGTTTTGAGATGATCTCTTTGCTGATCTAAGGGGGTCTATGCCTTTGCTCATTCAAGAAATTTCAGAACTTGAGGAATTCATCAGGTCAGAGTGCACTTCAGAAAAGTCCTAAGCAGGTTCCGGGTATGTTTCAACGGAAAGCAAAATCCCAAAATTTGGAAATCACACAGCAGAACTCATCTGGGGAAGATTTTCAGAGAGGTTTTCAAAGTACAAAAAATGATTTAGTACTCTGATCCGCCAGCTCCAAGGGCAAAGCTCCTTGCCCAGCCAAAGAGCCAGAGCCTCTGGAGACACAGCCAGGCTGACACTGAATGGCTCAACAGGGAAGCAGCATCAGGAGCTCCTGACTTCTGCCCAGCTGTGTCTACAGCAGCAAATCTCACCCTGGTCCTGCTTCTCTTCAAGGAACACAGCCACTGATCTGCAGAAGATTTGATCAAATGGCACATGCAGGGTATGACCTGGTGCTTAACACCAAGATCTCCTGGAGACTCTGCCAAAATCCCTGTGCTACCACAAAGGCTGCCTGAGAAATGGAAACTCTTGATGATGATTACTTTGCACCTTTTGTTCTGCTCCTCTGTAGGGTACAAGGCTCACAGAAGGTTTTGTTTACTCACTTTTCCTGTGCAGGTGCAAGGGCAGTCTCAGGACAGCACATCCAGGACAGTTTTTCCAGTCTCATAGATACATCCCATGAGAAGATTCCCACAGCTACAGCCAGACACCAGAAAAACTGAAAAAAAAGAGGTGGCCTCATGGTTTCTCATGGATTTTTAACCAGTCTCATCCCACCAGGTTAGTGGTGTAGACTAAAATTCCTAAAAGCTCAGTCAGGGATATGATCCTGCCACTCCTGCCCAGTCACATCTTTGTTTGAAGCTACTGAGGCTCATTCATTCTTGCTGATTTTATTTCATTATTTCAGACATTACATTCACAGAGTTACACCAAACACAGGAGCTCACTGAGACCCTTCACAGAGTCTGGCAAGTACAGTCAAATGTAAAGAAGATGATTATTTTGATTTTCAATTATGAGGTGAATTCTTGAATGTCTGACTGTCCAGCACAGACAAGATGATTATGAAAAATAGGTTTCAATGTGTGGTGAAGTCTCTGAGTAGGTTTTGGGTCATATGTGACAGACCAGCAAGGGGAAAAAATTGTTCTTCTTCATCATTCTGATGGATATTGTAAGATACAGCTTCCAATGTCCTGGGTACCACGTCATTAGGAGTCATTACCTATAAAAGCAACTTTCTGTGTTCCATTCCCCACCCCTGAGCTCCTGCCTCAGTGTCCCACTGCTCCTGCCTACCTAATGAGGAATGAGGGGGAGCAAATGATCCAGAAGGCATTTTAATGCCGTCCTATCTGCATTTACATTTGACAGGTTCCCAGCAATACACAGCACTGCCAAGGAAAAAAAAAATTTAAAAAAAAAGAAAAAAAAAACAACAGCAACCTGAGTGCTGCAATAGATGTTTAATATATAAAGCAACTGGGGGTTGAGAAGAACACAGGAGTTCCAAATTAAACAGAATTTAAAAAAAAAAAAAATTCAGTGTTATCTGACATCTGGAGCAAGAAACTTAAGCATTGCAGCCCCAGTGCAGTGCAATCACAACACTGAGGCACTGAGTAATAACAGATTTTAGTACACTTGAACAGCAGGAAGTAAACATAAGAATGGAAGATATTCCCTGAATGGTGCCACAACTCTTGCCTTCGATTCAAACCCATTTCATGTCATTAGAAGTTGAAATTAAATTTTAAAAAAACACCTTTCATGTGGCCCCACGTAGAGACAAATTTTGGCACAATTCCTTGATGGCACATTTAGAATAAATTAGCCTTAAATGAGAGTAACTGGGAATTCTTTGCATCACAATATATTTAGTGGGAAATCCCCTCAGCCTGGTTGACCTTTCAGTGCTGTATCAGAAGCCCTGGCCCTCCTCAGTGTGCTTTAGGCATTACACACACCACGCTGTGAGACACAAAGCTGCCACAGCTCCACTCAGGACCTACACAGTGAAAACACTGTGATTTTGAGTATACATTAGAAGGAAAAAAAAAATTACATGATTGTCAGCATACATTTTATCTGCCACTTGGTTCCCTGCTTTCAGCCATCCATTGTGATGCAGACTATAAATACACAATCTGTTATTTTTCCCCCAAAGATTAGAATTCATTCAGTACACAAACACCTGCTGAAGAAATATTCAGCCCTAGCAATTAACGTTTGGCAACAATTTACTCAACTGACAATGGCATTAAGCTCAAAATAGAGCCTTCGGCTCAACCTAAAATCCATTAAAATTATTGTATTGTGATGAGCATCAAATAACAGTAGGTTTTGAAAAAACAGCCTGAGACAAAGCTGCACACACAACAGATAATATGCATGAAGAAGAGCTGCTTGTCAGAATAGACTTCTTCTACTGAAACCAGGAACATTTAAATGGATATTGTCATGGGAAACAGGTGAAAGGTTAGAAAATCAAGGCACTGCAGTAAACAAAAGTTAAACTCTTCTAATCTGCAGTCTCTAATCATGCTAGCCTGTGGGCACACAGGTGAGTGAAGAACAGTCACTTAAATTTGAAATATCTCTCCCCAAGTTTCAATAGTTTCTTTTGTCAACCTTTGCCTTGTTTGGTTGATAGAACCTAAATTATTTCCTGAATCTGTCATGGTTTAACCCCAGCCAGCAGCCAAGCCCAGGCAGCTCCAGTGGGATCAGGGGAGAGAAGGTGAAGGGAAAAGCTACAAAACTTGTGGATTAGGATAAGGACAGTTTAATAGGGAAAGCAACAGCCACACACACAGAAGGCAAGGAAAACAGGGAATTAATTCCCTGCTTCCCAAGGGCAGGCANGCATCCCCCTCCATTGCAGGGGTGCACCAGTAAATGATGCACAGAAATATTCCATAAAAGAAGCCCTAACTCCTGGGCCATGCCATCAGGCTGCTCCAGGATCCTATTTATTAAAGACTGCTAAATTCCTTCACAGCTTCTGTCACTTACTGAGCAGAAAGCAACCCTGTGGAGCAAACACCTAAAAAGCTCTTGGATCCCCCTTTTTAATCTCATTTTAATGTCCATTTTTGCATGTGTTCTGAAGGTTTAAGATTATTCAGACAATAATCTTTTTGTAGTCCTAAAACAATGTTACAAGAAGGGTTTAAAACCCTGAGCTGCTTTTTTGTCATAGCAGGATCTTCTTTCATAGAAAGAAAAACATCTGAAATCTAGTGAACTAAGGAGGAAAACAGTATTTTATTTCTGTGAAACCAGTCATTAGTGGGGTCCTCCACGGGATCAGTTCTGGGGATGATGCTTCTTAATACCTTCATTAATGGCCCAGTCAGCACATTTTGGAAAGTACTTTGGCTGGGAACAAAGTGGTTTTCTGCTATTCTATTTGAAAAAGAAAAAAAATTATCAAATAAAAGAAAAGAGAGAAGGAAAATAAAGGAAAAAAGAGACTAAATTGGTGATGAGATTTTTAGAAGAAGGAAGTTCTGGCATAAGAAAAGCTCTAGTTATTCAAGCACAGCTCTGTATACAAAATTTCCAACACTTCTAAGATCCAAACTCTCTTATCATTATTACACCATTTGGATAATTTCTTTAGTAAAAAGTTGAAAATATCACACATGTCTAAATTTTCAGTTCTAGTTGGCAATCATTTTATTGTAAATCGGCTTCAAAAACATTGATTTCAGTTTTGCATAAAAATTGTTTTAGTTGTTAGTGAGTGCACTTAACTCATGATAAATCACATTTAAACCCAACTAAGAGTTTTCCACTGGTTTAACTAAACTAATTTAAAGTTCTACTGTTATGAAAGTGGAACAATGCTGAATTTCTGTGACATAATCTGGGTGCCTAAACCTCATAAATTCTAATGGAAGGCAACTCCTAAGTGACTTTGAACCTTTGGCAACTTTCTCTGAGAGCCCAGCTGCCCTTCCAATATGTGCACTCAAATCTGGGAAAATGGACAAGACAGCGCCAGCATGGGCACACACCTTTGTAGCCTGCTAAAAACCTGTTAAATGCAGGATTTAATCAGAGTTGTACCTTGGAAACTCCTTGCCTGTAGGTAAGAACAGCTTTCAGAAAACTGCCCAAAGCAGTGTTTATTAAACCCCTTGCTAGAAGTCTTTCTCTCAGTTTGCCTTGCTGCAGATAAGGACAAGGTCACACACTTTACTCCTCAAATGCTTTTTTCAGCCTGTTGGCTTTGACACAGCACTTGTCAGGTTAGTTTTGGGTTATAGCCTAGTTATTCTCTCCTGCACCAGAGCATCAGGCTGTTCTTCCTTCTCACTGCATCCTCCCAAACCCTTACAGCAAATCCTCACCACAGCAGACACAAAGTGCCTGCCACAGAGCATAGTCAGCTTCAGCAAACACAAAATAATTCCTCCAGTATCAGCCAACAAAAGAATTCTGTCTTTATACCTTGTTTCTTAATGCAGCCAGCTCTCAGTATTTTCAAACAAGGTCACCTATGCCAGTTTAAATAGAGAATATAAGTTATAAATTTATATAAATATCGGGGTGTGATTAAGATTTACCTGAAGAGGATATTTGAGTACCAGGCATGAGCAGCTGCTCGTGCCTCTCACTTTCTGCCAGTTATTTCAGTCATGGTTACAGCCCCTTTGGAAGCTCTCCAGGTCACATAATTATCTGCTTCCACTGGCTCCCATTTCTTCAGCATCCTCCCAATATTTTGGGTTAGCAGACACTCCAAGCAGCATTCCTGAAGCATCCCAAATGTCTCAGCCCAAATATTCCACTCTGCTGGTGCAGCTGATCATCACCTGCACCTGTTTGGAGCAAGCACAAAGATTCTGCAGCACCCATCAGGGCTAATGATGCTGGGGGGATGAGCACGAAAGAGCACAGCCTCACTGCAGCTGAGACAGATGTCAGACACCTCACAAGTACCTCGAGTAACACAAAAGTGGCAATTAGTTGTTATCTCAGTAGCAAGGCTGCTGTCTTGGCCGTGGAAAGCGTGAGCTTGCACAGAGTGCAACAATTTTCCGTTCTAAATCTGATTTTTGAAAGTACTTTACAGCTCCTGCAGAGATTGAGCATTAAGCTACAATGCCTTTAACAGATTGTGTAATGATCAAAGCTTAAATAAAAAAACAAAACAAAACAAAACAAAAAAAAAAACCCCAACTTCTTTGCCATTTTGAGAAACCTCTTGAAAATACAGAAACTTTCCTATTATCACTCAGATGAAACTGAGACTTACTAAAATTATCCTGCACCAAAAAAATAAAAAAAGAAAAAAAAAGAAAAAAAAAAAAGCAGAAATAAAACCAAGCCCCAAACAGAGGAAAAAATATATTATTCCTTTACAGGCAGAAGGATATTTACATGTCAGTGGCCTGGTTCCGTGCTTAGGTGTCAGATTACATGGGGAGGGTCTTCTTTTTCCCTTCTGCCCACAAAACCAGGTCCAAATATATATTTTTTGATAACTTCTTTCCTCCCCATAAGTGGAATATCCCCAAGAAAATGTCTGGTTTCAATAATTCAAGCATTTCTGAAAAGAATAAATGTCATAGACAATAATAATTCCTGAGCAGCTCTGGCAATGTGTGATATAAAAAGGAGTACATAGACTGAGAATTTTATTACAGAGTCTTCCAGGGAAAAATTGTTTCCTTATTACAATGGGCAGGGGTCACAACTGTGAAACACAGGGAACATAAAGAGAATTTCTGCCATAGTAGATTGGAGTTTACAGGCACCCAATAGCTAGATATGATTAAATGATATGGAAAAGGACAAAAAAATAAACTGATACCTTAAAAACAAGATTCTATTTCAACTTGTTTCTAAAAATGAACAAAACCATGCAGAAGCATGAGGTTGTTTAGGTCACAATGTAAGCAAATAATTTGATTAAGGTTAATCTGTGAAGAGGGCATCACCCTGACTCAGGATTTGAACATCAGTAAAAGTAATGCTGTAAAACCACAGCTTTCATCACCTCATCTTTTTAATAATCCCTCAAGTCCTTTTTGGACTCTAAGATTTTCTCCAGGACCTGGTTGTGTATGAGAGAATTACCTGACCAGCCCTGATCACAGGAAGATTCTTCTTCCAGAAAAACACTTGGCAATGTAAGGTTCCCACAACAGCCACAGCTGCTCTTTGGTTACATCTGTACCAATAAATAAAAAATAAAGTTAATAAAAAT
>VXBC01011354.1:273570-295833 GCA_013399945.1 Ploceus nigricollis
TAAAAATAAATTAAATAAATAAAAAATACTCTGAGCAGTTCTCTGTCCCTGGGGCCAAATCCTATGGAATTGTCCACACAGAAATCAGTAAATCTCCAGCACTGTGCTGGCCCCATCTGCCTGTGGAGGATGCTCCACAAAACTCTAAAAATAGACCCAGAAATTCTCCAGGAGGACAGGTTAGGGATCAAGAGAACATTTAACAGTACCTTTCAACAACTGTGCTTGTGTGCCTGCAAACTGCCACTGTTTAATTTACTGAATTAAAGCCACACAGGCAGCTTTTGTATATTTTTTGAATTATTTGAAATGCCACGTGAACGAGTCAGTGTCACAGCTCAGTGGGTCGCACACATATAGGAATGGTGCATTTTACAGCTTGATAGATTTCTGTGGCTCAGCCTTAAAACTCCTAAAACTCCTCTGTGGTTCAGCCTAAAAACTTAAATCAATGCATTTTTTCAAAACCACAGACTTACATAAATAAAACAAAGCTGCAATAGTACCAACATAGATTAAAATTACTTTTTATATCAGAGATTGACTCAGCTTCTCAAATGGCTCCTAGGGTAGGACAAATATCTTCCACAACATACCCCTAACTATTCCTGAGGGGGTTAAATCCTGCTTGGTCCTGTCTGACAGATCCCCTGGTGTCACCTCCAACATCCTTATGCCATTATTATTATTATTATTATTATTATTATTATTGTTATTGTTACTATTGTTATTATGCCCACAGTAAATCTACAGCTCATAAGTTCTCAAAATTCCCCCGAAAAGCATTTCCTTTGCAATAGAGAAGACACAAATGAGAGATGAGAGGAAGAAACTCTGGTTTACACCCAATATATTTAACCATGCTGGTGATGCAGAGCTGGGAAACTTCTCCCTTCTGCTGTCCTCGATGTTCTGGTTACATTGACAAGAGAGGAGTTGCTCTGATACAACTTCCCCTGAAACTTCTTTCCGTCCTTTTCCATTCCTTGCCTTGAATGATTTTGAAATGTGCTCTGAGCTACAGGAAACATAAATTCATTTTCCCAGGAGAAGGCTGAGAGGTTGCAGAGCTGTCACTTATTTCCCAGGATTCGTTAATTGTTTGTTTACTCTAGGGGGAAGGAGATTTTTATAACACTTTGGTTCAAAGAAGGGTTCCAGGAGCATGATTCCTTATTACAGCAGCGGTTATATCACAGCTTATTGTACTCCTTATCACCTCCTTTGATAAAAGAAAAGAGCTTATTTTAGAATAAACTGTCAGTGGCATTGAAGAGAATCGGGATCGCTGCTTCA
Organism: Ploceus nigricollis; assembly: GCA_013399945.1. NCBI lineage: Eukaryota > Metazoa > Chordata > Aves > Passeriformes > Ploceidae > Ploceus > Ploceus nigricollis. Next base: position 274,867 of record VXBC01011354.1, read on the forward strand.
GGCTTTGCAGAGACTCTGGAGATCAGCAGGAATATTTGTCATTGTCACAAGCTGCTATTAATGCAGCATTTTATTTGAGAATTTCAACTCCCAAAAGACAAAAGACACTTGTCAGCTCGCCGAGGAGGGGAAGGCTGCAGGCTGGTGGCTGTCCTGCATTTAGCACTTCACAGCTTCCACGGGGCTGCTCAGAACAGGAGCCAGCGAAACGAGCAGCAGTCATCAAAAAACAAAGCACAAACAAAACGAGCACATCAAAATCTTGAAGCTGCACTTTGAGGTGCGAGGGGAGCCAACTTTGCTGCAGCACTGGATTCACACCAGCTCAAAATATTAGCTCAGATTTGGGCCTGACCTTCACTCACAAACCCGTCCTGAAGGATGGAAGAGCCTTGTTGGTGACTCCTTGTTGATGGAGATTTGTTCTTACAGGAACAAGAACTGAGTCCACGTACAAAACCCAGCCCCAGTGGTAGGAAAAAATGAAGGAAAAGTTCTCTGCAGGGGAGAAATTTAACAGCTGCGAGGATTGCTGCACTCCTGCTGCTTTAATCACTGCCAGAGCTGCCTCCCCTGCTCTGCCCCGCCCATAAAAGAGAAATCTTCATTACCTATTAAAGAGTCATTTTCTTATATAAAGAGATTTCTTGGGATGCATATTGATAGTTTTATTTGTCCCTGGTGGAGAAGACAGGATGTTTAAATGTCCAGAAAAGGTATTCTACCCACTTGCCTTCTTGCAATAGTTAACAAAATAGAAATTGGAATAATTACCAGTGCAGGCACCTGCACTCTTCCTTACCAACAGGATTTTCAGATCTGAGAAAAGTTTTGTGACCTGTAAGACAAGAGACGGATGAATTTAACCACTGCCTGAATTTAAGAATTTAATTACTTGCAAAATCCTCACAGACAAAAAAAATCATTCTTATGCTTTTATTTTTTTTTTAATTGATAATACATTTATTTATTCACGTAATGAATTGTTAGCACACTGCTTCATCACCTGAACGTTCAAATGCACAAGAAGCAGCAGTGCTTCATCACCATTGCAAGCAAAAGCCAATGTTACTCTGAAAAAGAAACTGGCTTTGACTTTTATTGAATTATAAAATCTCTTTCTTCTTTTTTTTTTTTCCTTTTGAAATCATACCAGAAACACATTTATCTAACTTCGGAAGCCAATAGACTTAGCTTGCACCAGGGAAAAATCTGTGTAAGGGTTGTTATTCTTCCTCAGAAGAAAATGGAAACAAATAATATGGTTTCAGACCAATTTACTGTTGATGGGAGTATTGGAATTCCTTATATCTCCTCCCGTGAGTTACACAGCCTTCAAGCAAATTACATCATGTTCAGCACAGTCTCAGGCTGGGAATTACAAATAATACAGCAACAGTCTCCAGCTATCAGGCAGATAATGCTAAATACAATTTGCAGCAGATTACTTGTTTCTAAAATTATATCGCTGTTACCTAAAGAGTGATGCATGGAATTTTTTTTTTCATTTTCCTTACTTTTATAGAGCCTGACAAAACACAAATAAATGTTTCACTGAGGAAAACACGTATCTATAAAATGGTGACAAGTAATTATCTTCATCAGTGTCTTAGAGAAATAACACTTTTGCTATTTTTGGAATTCCAGCTATAAACAAAATGTCTCAGTATTTAAGCATGATATGTCAGCTGCATTCACTGACCAGGTATTTTCTGGGCAGCTCCCTGAGAGAAAAATTTTTATTTTTCTTTTCTGTGGGCTGCCAGTGTGGAATAGCATTCACATGTTTTGATAGACACTTTACAAAATAAAATCAATGTTTGCAGGAAGTATACAGAGCCCAACTTGCAAGTGACTGAGAAGTCTTGGTCTATATTTGGTCTTCAGCTTAGGGCCAAAAATGTAAGGAATAACTCTTTTTACAAGACAGTTTAAGCACGAATGATTGAGAACCTATTAATGTATTTACTTCCACGGTCAGGAATAAATTAACAAAAAAATAAAAAGGGACATTTTTGCCAGTAAAGAGTGCAATAGTGATAGAATTTTTAGTATCCAGAGGAAGTTGCTATTTTCAGCCAGCAAATATTTCCCACCAGGTTCAGTGCATCTGTTGTAAGCAATGAGGATCTAGAAAACAAGGCAGGGATTGCAGTCCAGAACTAGCACTCTGCTTGCACCTGGTATGATACTGGGAACAGGCAGAAAACATCTTCAATACCTTTTTTTTTTTTTTTTTTCAGATGTGATTGACAAGTTTAATTTATTTGATGTACTTCTTAGTTATGGGAGCAGCAATAATGCAACAGAAGGATGGTGCAGAGTTGCTGTGGCAACAAAGCACCCAAAGTCAGGGCATGCGACATGAAGGGACTGGGTACAGAGAGAGAATTCCCCCTTGGCATGGGAGAAGTTTTACAACAAAAGGGAAATTGTAGTAATATAACAAGGCACTCACCCCTGACACTGGTAATATCCAGAATATATTAGTCTGAACATCCTCCTTTACAAGTCCCAGTTTGTGAACACTGGTAGCAGCCAGCAATTCGTGGCAAACACAGGAGTTAAATCTATAAATCTAGATGATAAATCTAAATCTGTATGATAAACCAGGACATCAGTATCCACTCCCGTGTCCTGCTGTTTGAAACAACGAAACCCAACAGAAAATCGATCTCCCCTTTTTCCTGTTGTCCCTCTGGCTGCCACATTACACAGGTGAAGGTGTGGGTCCACCCTATACTCTTCCTAAGGTTGTGGCACACAGTTCTCAATGCTCTTATTTCCAAAGCAAGTAATATTTAGGACAGATGGATGCAACAGCTTCATTTTCATTAGCTTCATAATCACTGGAAAGTGCCAGAAAAACATACTGTATTTTGAGCAAGAAAATTTTCATGGGCAATATTTTTTGGCCCCACTGGAAGTATTTCCTTGCAGCAGGCGCTTCCTTTGCTCCCTTCACTGGGAAATCAAATGTTAACCAGAAATGCTAAGCTGTGCATACTAATGGCTGAGAAATGATTGAAATACAGCACAGTTACAACAGTATAAACTGCAAGGGACTCAGCCATCTGGAAACATTGAAATCCCTCCATGTTTCATTAGTTTGAGGATTTCTGTGGTGCTGCCTGGCTGCACAGAAGGGAGCCAAACCACCCCAGAGTGCACATCCCACCTGGGCTTCCCGAGGCAACCCAGACAGCAACGCTTCACAGGGAAAAAATGTTTCAGAGAAAGGAAAGGACTGACATTTTCCAGCCACCAGAGCTGCTCCAGTGAGGCCAATCACTGGAAAAGGATGAGAGGAAATACTACATCAGGTGGCAGCCAGCTGATGGAGCCCTTTGTAGGCCAGATGGGAAGGGAAAAGGGTTTTAATTCAATACTTGTTCTTGAGTCCTGTTGTGTCTCGTTGCACCTGCAGCTTGCAACTGAAAGCAGTTCCTTTTTTTACTGTTTATGTCTTCTTTGGAACTTTGGAATCATTTAGGCACGGCATAAAGGAAACAATCACAACTGCGACTTACAATGTAATTATTTGTGCTGTAGAATTTGCTTCCATTATAAAACATCTGCTCTGCTTTTTCACTGTGAATATACCTTTGCTTCTGGAGTGCTTTATACAGGTTATGCAACACTAAAGTTTAAGAGATCCTCTGTTCACTTTGCACGTGGCTTTACGAGGAGCAGTAATAATACCATTATATTTCCTGCACAGATCTTTCCAGCAGGACTGAAATTGGATCAATACTGTAAAACTTCAGCCTGCTGCATCTCTCCATTTAATGACCTCAACAAGCTGCATTAATCACTTCATGGTCATATTGATAGCATCAGGCATCCTTGAAATGTCCCTTGGTATTTAGCCACTCCCATTCTGGAGGGCTGGGGAGCTCATTCTATAGCAACCACGGCAAAGGTGTCTCTGCCAGGAGTCCCAAGAGCACAACTCACTAAAATCCAACAACTCTATAGGCTGCACACTCTTTATTTCTTATACTTGTGTCCATTCCAGGGCTCTGTAGCAGCTTTACACCACTGAGCCGAGTCTATTTGTTCCTCTGTCATTCTATATTCATTAAAAGCACAGAGAAAAAAAAATAGAAGCATAATCATTTGCAGTCAAACTTTATTAAAAAGAGAACTTGTTAAAAATTAAACATGACTTTATGGCAACTATTGGAAAGGCCTAATTGTGTTAAATAAGACTAAAACATTCGTTAACAAAACAATTTATAAAGTAATAAAGATGCTTTCTAGTTACAGGTAAAACTACAAGGCAAATATCTGGGTTTATTTCAACACAACCACTCCACACTTTTCAGTGTTCCATAATGTATTAGTACATTTAGGTACTGGCTTTATTCTCTGCAATGAAACAAATGTTAAGACACATCTTTTGTTGCAATTGGTGGTAACTAATGGCTCTTCTTGGTAAATCTTTCCTTTGGAGTTTCAGTCAGATTTTAAGATAGTTTTTAATTGAGGTGTGTAATTATCTGTCAAAGCACCTCTTATTTTTTTCAGAATTTGAGCGAGAATTTACCTGTAAAAACAGCTTTAAAGAAACATTTCATCCACTAGCTTTAGTGAACTTCCTTTGATCACTAAGTTTAAGTGAAAAATAAATGTCATTTAAAAAAAACCTCCTATTTGATTAAATCAAGTTTACTATTAAACTACATTTAAGCTAAATTTCCATTTGCATGCATACAGTCGGGAAAATTCCAAGTAAATAAAATTAAGGGAAAAAAGTTACCTGACAAAAACACAAAAATGAAGGCTCTGAACAAATGCACATAAAGCTACAGAACTCAGCATTCTCCTAAAGAACAGCACAACTCTGAATTGGAAATAGACTCTTAAAAATTCTGTGCATTGTGAAACAACCTTTACTCAGGGGGGAAAAAAGGATGAAACATGAAGTTTAACCAAGAGTTCCAACAAACTTTTTAGAGTTTTTAGGCACCTACACCCTGTGTTTGGGCCTGCAGAGCAAGACCTGAAGTCACTGGCCCAGAGTGCCTCTGCACAAAAAATAAAAAGTGTAGAAAGCACATTTTTCCTTATTGCAGTGGAGGAAGCCTGGGGAGGAATAATTTTCTCCTTTCATTTGGCTACGACTGTGACTTAAATTTTAAGTTTTGTTTCTTTACATTATCAGTAAGAAAAAAAAGGTTGTAGGGGAAGATAAGTGTCCTATAAGTACTTTTCTGATTCTTATTACTCTTTCTTTTAGTTACTATTAATAAACCTTTCTTTATACCCTTTTAAAATTTTAAACCTACTTTGCCTTTCTCCTAATCCTACCTCACAACAAGAAATAAGTGAGTACATCCTAGTAACTGCACTAGTGATTAACCAACACTAAACCCAAAACCACTACACAAAATTAGTGTTTCAAACTAAAACCTCCACAATTTCAAACTAAAACCTCCACAGACTGAAATGCTTTCTGGAGCCCATGACACTCCTGGCTGTGCTACATTTTCTCCTTACTGCAAAGCTTTGGCTGCAGACACACAGGCAGGAGGTGGTTCCTTTGAAAATATGTGGTATTTTCCTGAAAATAAAATAAAAGAGGGGTGGAGGGGAGACACATCCTGCAAGGCTATGGAAAACCTGCCTTTATAGAATGTTTAAAACACAGCCACGCTGGGACTGACCACATTGCTTTTCCAACTCCTGCTCCTGGGGAAGCACCACGGCTCCCAGGAAAGCGAAAGATAAACAAATTCCATTCTGCCAAGAGAAACCTGCAGCATCCTGTCCCTGCCTGCTGGAGCCAGCCCTGCCTTGGCAGCTCCTCCAGCTGCCAAAAGAAGAGATGAGCACAGAGTCCAGCTGCTGGTAAGGGAGGGATCACGATCCCACCACCTTGCTCCACGCTCCTGAGAGAGCCGAAATTGGCTCTCGAGCTGAAGCACCCGCAAGATCCTTTCCTCTGCACCACTTGCTTAGCTTGGAAATTAAAAAGAAGCCATTAATGGCAAATTATGGGCACCAGGGTGGCTGTGAGAGGAGCTTGAGCAGGCTAAATTGCAAGCAATAATTCTGTGACAGCTGAACAGAACGTAGTCACAAAATTTGAAAAGTAAGACTGGGTAAAAGGACAACAGGACAAAGTCCCCACTCTTCTCACAAAGCTTTTCTTTATAAGCTTTCCAATAAAATCTGTGATTGAGGATGGGAATTTCAAAGTGCCTAAGACACTGTGGCTATTTCTGCCCAAGGACACGTGCATCAAAACCAAATCACCAAATTATGAGTTTAATTCAAAATCTGTACAAAAGCCTAACGTGTATCTCATTTCCATACCAAATCAAATGCCACTTTGATGGGAATTACATGCACTCAAATGGACACAAGACTAAATTTTATAGACTGGATTTCACTTTGATTTATTTGCACCAGTCAACACAAAATCCATTTTTCATACAGGCCCGTTCTGCAGAATGTCCATATCAAGAGCTGAGTACATATTTCCAGTTTGCTAGTGCTCCAAAACCCCCATTATCTTAGGAAGGGGGTTTCCCTTCTTATCTTCAATTGTAATTTGAAAATATTTCTTGTCTGTTTTCTTATCTTTTCAGCTTTAAATCAATTTTAGCAGCTTGAGAGAAATGTGGATACTTGGTGCAAAGATGAAGTCGTTGGCAAAAGGCTGTAAAAACATTCTGGAGCCAACCAAATACCTGGAGAGAGGGAGGAAAAGGAAGGAGGCCAAAATCAGAAAGGAAGAGGGACAGATGTGCACATGCACTGCACACACAGGTAAAGACAAAAAACATGCTTTATGCAATAAACCCTGTGCTATTTTATGCTAAAAGGAAATATGGTAAGTGGCATTCAATGGCACAAATCCCTTTTCCAGGAGCAGTGCTAATCCTTAAAATCTCAGGCATCTGAGAGACTCCACACATCCCTATTAAGCTACAACAGCAGAACAAACTGAGTCTTTTTAATTTTGTATTAATAAACTAATTTATATTGCTGATTCTCTCCTTCACTGACTCATGTTCCTGTACATTACATGTTGTGCTTAAACCTTATGATTCTCAGATGGCAAATTAAGGGTGAGAAGATTCCTCACAATTTACTACAATTCATCTCACTTTCCTGCTCAGTTCATAAAAGAGAGAGGGAAAGAGACATTTCACCTACCACCTCTTATTTCTTTTAAAATCACAAATGATAAATGCATTTTGGAATACCATACAGGAGAGCTTCCTTTTGCCACCAGCACCTGAATGAGATGGAAATTATCAACAGCAAACCCATTCTTATCTGAGTTTTGGTATTACCCACTTGACACCACCAGTCTGTAGTCGATTTGAGTGAAATAAACCTTATTTATCCACAATCTTTAGATAGGAAAAATACATGAAGGTAAAAATCTTCTCTGTGGGGGTTCTTTCTAGTCTTACAGAAAGCAGGCAGTATGCATTTTACTTGGTTTAAAAGAGGTTTCACCCACCTGCTCCCCTCTGCCTTTATTTCCAACTTTCCTCACGTAGCTGCTCCCTTACCTGCCGTGATTGCAATTGGTGCCATAAACCAGCTCAGCAAAGAACTTACACAGGGGAATTTATTGCCAGAGGCAACAACAATAGACACTTCCCAACCCCACCAGTGAAACTAATCACATTAACCCCAATAATTACAGCTGACAATGAGTACAGCTGTGAGCCAAATTGATCTCACAGGGGTGCCTGTGATGGCATTGTCCCAGCTGGCACCTCGCAGAGCTCGGCAAGCAGGGGGGACAATAAGTGGGAAGTCACTTTGCATCCAAGTTGGCATGACAAGGATAAAATACTGTCTCCTGAGGAATGTTTGCATAAATTGAAGGGAAAGCAAATCCTCAGCAAAAACCCTGAGATCTCCAGATCCAGTCTGGCAGGGAAGGGCCTGCCCAGCCTGGCTGCACGGGGTCAATAAACAGCATTAAGCTCTTTTTCCATATCTCTGGTGAGAATCTTGTTCAAAAATGTTGTGTCTGACACAGAGGCCTCCATTTCATCCCTTTCCACAGAGGCTGAAAGATATGCTGCCTGCAGATGAGCTATCTACAGCCTGGACACAACTGAGCAGAACATATTTCCACACTCTTACTCTTCTCTGCAATCCAGATATTGATTTGTGAAACACCTTCGTGTCTTGCAGAACTGATTTTCCACAGGCTAAAGCCCCTCAGAAAGATTAGCATGGCACAGCCTGGAATGAGAGGGTGGATCTGCACTAGCATTTAATTTGGGTGAGAAACAGGCACTTGAAACAAACCTCCTGATGGCCCCTGCTCCCAGCGCTCCCATTTGCTTTGGTGAGCACAAGGTCTGAACCCCCCCTGGGTATGAGCAGAGTAATAACACATTTTCCAGGCCTCCCATACTAAGGGTTGGGGTTTGTTGTTTGTTGCTATTGCTCTTTGCAACTTTTCATTTAAGTAAACTCAGAAATAGTAAAAATCACCCGTGAAGGAAGTATGTAACATATTCAATTGAACAAGATGTCCTGTTCAGGTCAGTATTGCAATGAATTTTATTTTATTTTGTTTTAGACCTTCTTTACAAGGCACCAAAAGTGCAATGGTGGGTAGAAAACCAAACAATGAAGGAAGAGATTCTGTAGAAGTAATTAATTTATAATCTTGGCACAGCAGGTCATAATAACATCTTTAGCAGATTACAATGTATATCCTTGCTATACATTTAAAATGCTCCTTTATCAAGGCAAGCAGCTATTTCAGCTGAAATTTTGCAGCACACCTATCAATAAATCATAATACAGAGTTCCTAAAAAGACCATTCCAAAGGTGACCATTTTCAGTGTTTAAATAATCCCTACAGGAGATGGCTGGGTTTAAAGGACACAGATTTTTTTCTCTTCAGGAAGAGAAGGGTGGTAGGAAGAGAGACCAAAAAATGCAGTCAGGACAGAGGCAGATTGTCAGTAGGAAGCTCTAGAGGCAGAGGGGACAACTCAGGAACTGACAGAAAGATGAGATAAAGCATTAGACATTTTGAGCAAGGACAGAAGGATGCAAACATGCTTTTGCAGGGCAAGAAAGGTCTATTTTCACCCTGCTTTTTCCACGCTGGAAGATTCCATGATGGAAGAGAAAATAACGCTGTAACAGAAAATGATCATGACCTCCACAACGAGCCTGACCTCTGCTAGAGAATGTGCCAGTGTGATGAGGGAAATGAGGAATCTTAATGAGGAAAGGGGAAAGCCAGTCATCCTGATGCACTGGGCTCCCCCCAGGAGATCAGCTAGAAAGCAGCATTCACTGCATTTTGCAACTTTATTTGCATTCATCCTGGTTTATCTTTGAAACAAAAAGCAGGACTATTCAGACAGAGACACAATCCAGCTGTGAGATTCTTTTTTCCCCTCACATTTTCCCCTGAAGAAATAAAAATGTACATACAAATCCTGGCAGATGTAGGAGAGTTTTGGGGCAGAGGGGTCTGAGGAGCCTGGGCAGAAGGCTGGGGACAGGGAGGTGGCCACCAGCTGTGGCTTGCAGGAGGAAGACAGGGTGACAGGCAGCTCAGAACAGCACCTTGTCATCCAAGACACAGCTGTGTCCCTCAGATCCATTTCTGTGCTGCAGAAAACTCCTGGTAATCTGGTGCCTCCATTTCCTAATGACCTGGGGAATTAGGTCAGACTGTGCTGGAAGAGGATCTTCCTTTCTCACTCAAATCACTCCACGCAGAGCCAAATGTAAACATTTTGTCTAGGGCACTACATTAAACAGGCCTTTTCCTTTTCTCTGGCTTAGCCTAGTTCTTATCCATCCTGCTGTGGGCAGCTGTTGGTATCTTGTGAAATGATGCCTCAGGTTTTAGCTTTTATATTTTTCAGATTCTGTGCTGCTTTAGTGTGTGGGTCTGGCTTCATATTAGGGGATGGTGAGCTCTCTGCACAGAGCAGGGAGACAAAACAATTCCTTCTCTAGCTGGGCACCAAGGACAAATGATCCAAATCTCAGGCCCAAAAGCACAAACAACGTGGGCTGAAGAGAGCAAAACAAGCAGGATGGGACTGCATGGGCTAAAGCTGGAACTGGACAATGAACTGCAAGATGCAAATGGAGCAGAACTGATCAAAGGGAGAGCCCCCGTGAGCGGCCGTGCATTTTGGGACCATTTTGGTTCCTCTTGGGTGCAGCCCTGGCTGGGCTCTTGTGCTGCCCAAGGTGGGTCCATGGAGGAGATCCTTTTAATAAATCCCTGCTTTATTCTGTAACTCTGTCCTGCCTCTGTTCCAGGTCAGCCTTCACAAGGCATCACTGTCCCTCAGCATTCACACAATTCCCCAGATCCTCCATTTACATCGAGTGGGAGTTGCAGGGTCCCAGCCCTGCCATGCAGCACACAAGCATTTAAATGTTACAGCTGATCACTTCTCAAACCTGTCCTCTAGCCCTCTTTTATTTATTATTATAAACAGGGCACCAGAAGCCACATGGCATAAACCCCTCACCCCCAAAAAAATAACCAAAAAAATTCCCACACGGACAGATTATCCCACACGTGGCCTGAAGGCAAATACAGACACGTTGTTGTCAACATTACCATTCTTTTCACTTTTATCCATTGTTTCCTTTTCCTACATCTCTTTCACAGGCAGGGAAGCAAATTTAAAAATAAAGCCCTTTTTGGCTTGGAAAAAAGTTCCTCACTGGTAGCCCTTTTTAATCTTCTTTTGTTCCCAGTCAGCTGCTCTTCTAACACAACCTGGATTTGATAAAAGAAAGCTGAAAATGGAGGATAAAACTTTGTTTTTCTGAAAAAATGTCTTTCACAGAAAAGCTACAGAAATTATTAGATTTCAGATACTCTATCCATTTGAAAGTTGGAGATGATTGTCCTGAACAATGGCTGCTTTTTAGGCTCTGGAACTTGCTGGGGTATGGGGGGTTTGAAGGGTTTTTTTTTCAATAGGATGGGAATTTCCATGTAATTTCCAATTTGATAGGTGGTCAGTCCATCACTTTGCCTTCCCACACCCCATTTCCTACCTTACACATTTCTTTTCTAGGCCTCTCTGTGATCATTTTCACAAATGGAGTCTTTTCATAGAATCACAGAATAATTTATGTTGCAAAAGAGCTTTAAGATGATCAAGTCCAACCATTTTTGTCTCTCATTTCTCCATGACAGAAACAGATAATTTAAAAATGCCCAAATCATATCGTGTTCACTGCAGTGCAGGGGTGACAAACCAGCAGAGGACATCTCTGCTCACAGCATTATTCCACCCTCAGCTCTGTGGCTCAGCAAGTCCAGGGAGCTCCATCCAAGCACTGCTGATTCTCCCAGACCATAACATTCTGTAGGACAGGAATGAGAAGCAGAGTTCTGCAGCATTTCTTTCTCGTTTTTCTCTCTTTTTTGCTCACAGAATCATCTCTGAAGTGCAGAAAATAGCACATGAACTTTAACTTCATCTTTGTAATAGTGCAAAGATATATTTATAGGCACACACAGAAGTGCTGCAACCAGGCATGAACTGGAGTGGTCTTGATTCCCTTCCAAATTTCACAGAGGTCAAAACAAGTCCAGCACCTCAGCAGGAGAGAAACACTTGATCCTGCTCAGCCTCTTCATCAGTGGCACAAGGAACCATTCAACCTTTTCATTTCCCATTTGAACTTCTTTCTGAACCTTCAGCAAATTCAGTGCTACTCTCTGGTGATAGCTATTTTCACCTCAAGGCACGGCTGTTGATAGAGCCAAATGCCCTTTTACAAAACATGGTGCTAATTTGAAAACTCTCAGTGTTATTTGTTACTCAAACAGCACATTCACCTCATTCAGAGCCTTATGTCCTGACAATCCAGGCAGCTGAGGAATTCAGACAACATGGTACAAGGAAGGGCTCGAGTGGTGGTCAATCCTAGCAGGTTACTGTCTGAAAATGTTCTTTTTTGGGCAATTTAGCCTCCACCTGTACTTGGAACCTTGTGGGGGGTGCTGAACCCTTCCCTGCTTGCTGGAGCCAGGGTGGACCCAGCAGCAGTAACAGAGACACAGTTCAAACAGTGCAGCAGGTCCCACCTTTTCAAGCCAATCAAGCAGATAAATTCACACTGGGATCCAGCGTGGTTTTAATGGATGAGCCACTTGGAGCATCAAATCCAAACTTGGTTTTTTTATGACTATTGGACACAAAAGGTTTGGTGAGATGACCCTCACATGCACTATTGTCACCCAAAACAAAGTGACACTCTACCATGGCGATTTTGGTTTTCAAGGGTTTCACAGCACCCTGTTTAGCCAGCAGTGCCAGTCTTCTCTACTTTTGAAAACCAGTGACTCTGCTTCTTCTTTGTGTCCCAAAAACTGCTTATGTACATGTTCATGAGGAATACCAAATATTAAAAGTCTAATTGTCATAATGCACCACCAAATCCATTTTGGCTAACTTCAGGAGCCAAAAACTTTCAGCCACATGCTTTTTATCCTTGTTGAAAAGTTAACAGGCATAGACAGTGAGGCTTGTAAGGCTTCAGTGGGATGAACCCAGAGCTTTGAGACATACTTAAAATGTCTCAAAGTTGTAAGGAGAGGAGAAGTGTCCTAAAAGGTTTTATTCTAATTCTTATTACTCTTTCTTTTAGTTACTGTTAATAAATTTTCTTTATACCCTTTTAAAGTTTTAAGCCTACTTTTCCTTTCTCCTAATCCTATATCACAACAAGAAATAAGTACATTCTAATAAGTGCACTAATAATTAGCCACCACTGAACCCACCACAGTTGGGCCAAACAAAAGAAAAATACCTTCTGTACCTCCCGGATTCTCACAGTTTGATGCCAACATGACCCCCAGGACAGATAATAGGTAGTTGCCACTCAAAGTAAGCCAGTCCCATGGTACAAAGCCACAGTGCCCTACAATAGATTGGCAGAAACGGGCCACGGCCTCCTTGGGAATCAGAGATTCAGAAGTTCTGAAGAGATACATAAATTCCTCAGGAGCGCAGGGCCAGGCAGACCTCTCACCAACAGAAGGAAGGAAATTCTGTGTTCTGCAGGCTACTCCTCTCTCACAGTCCTAGCCTGGTCTGAGTAGTATTCTCTAATGAAAACCATTTCTCACAAATTTGCTGTTCTCTGCTCTGCAGAGTCACAAACAGCTCTGGGAAACAGCAGAGGAGCTCTCCACTGAATAAACAGAATTGTCAGCCAAGTTCCAATCGCAGAACCAGAACCCCACCCACTTATCTGTACCTGCCATCACATTAAATCTGACGATAATTGAGTTCAACAGATGTGCAAATCAGGGTAGAATCTGACCTGCAAGATCTCTATTATTAGGGATGCTAAAAAACTTAGCTTGACTTTCAGACTCTGGCTGCAAGCTGCATTTCTGCCCATTAAAGAAACAAAGTCTTTCTCCTTTAAGGCTGTCCAAATTTTGAATTGGAATAAATAGGGGAATAAACCATAGTTCCTAAATTCTCATTTTATGACACCAAATGCAACTACACATACAGCAAATCTGGGAAGAGGGGAGAAATATCAGCTAAGCCTGGGCATACAGTGTGAACAAACACTGCTAAGAAGAAGATTTTCAGCAGAAGCCATTATTCAAAGATGTCATTAGCTCACAAAAAAAGCAGGAATGGATATCTTGCACATCCTGGTTTTATTCACAATTAATGATGTTTCCTTATCTGGACAGAAAATGTTTAAATCACATTTTCACTGCTAGGAAAAAAAAAAAAAGCACTACCCTTCTCAGAAACAGCAATTTAAACAATTCCTGGCTTTTCAGAAATGCTGCTTTATCCCACGATGGATGTGCCTTTCAAATCGCCTGTTTCGCTCAACTCTTGTGAATCAATTTGTGATAACCAGGCAGGGAGGACCTGCGGGCACTCCTGCTCTGGCTGTTCCAGGCTCCAGCAGGATGCTGGGTGTGTGCTCCCCATCCAGCATGGGATGCATCCTCTGGGAACCACAGCTACCTCTCATTTCGTTTTTTCCCACTCAGCAGACAAAACATGCATGGTTCCCATTTATAGAGAAGACCAGGCACTTGTCTGCAAGGAGAGAACATTTTCAACACTCTCTCTACAGCCAAAATATTTTCCCAGTGTTGAAAAATGGCATTTTGTCCCCACTGCCCCTCAGTATCTCTCGTCCATGGCACCTTCCTAGCTGTGCTCCAAAGCCAACGCAGCAAATCCCATCACTCAGGAACCCCTCACAGTGCTCCAGCTGCATGGAACAATTCCAAGCAGCCCACACTAGTCTGGTGCAATTGCCATTAATATCAGTCACAGCTACACCAGCTATTTGCATAATTGAAGTTCCACCAGGGACTGAAGTCCCAAAGGAGGTGTGATCTCTGTCTCCCACTCAGACACTGAAAATTACCTCATCCTGTTTTGATTCCTTGTATCTACATCCCCCATGGGATTCAGAACTATCAATTTAAAGAGCAATAAAGTGGTTGGCAAATAACTGCAGACCACGAAATTTGAAAAACATCTCAGAAAGGGAAATTTGCAAATGTTAAATCCAACTCAGTTGTTGAGATTCCCTAAGTTCAGTTTTTTAGCAATAGACAGGAAAATCAAAACCATTAACTGCAGAGGAAAGGTCTGCAGTACAGAAGTCTTTAATCTGGCTGAATGGCTGATTTTTACCTGAGAAGTTCCCACATAAAATATTTCTCTATGATTAATAAGTAATTACCATGCATTGTTACCAATGAGAATGTTATATGATGCAGGGCACAGATGTATTAAGCTCACAGACAATGGACTGAATCATGAAGTCCTTTACAATGACTTTACATGAATTACTGTTCCAAGTTCCCTTCAAAGAAGTTGGCCATTCCTAAAATTTTGTTTCTTTTTCTTCCCTTAGATGTCTTAATTGGAGAAAAGACGCAGAACAGAAACCATCCAAAGGACTAAAAATCAAATTCAGATGAAGTCATCCACTTCTTGTTTCATTCTAACACCGTGAAACTACAGTGTCAGGGACATGTGAGTTGGAATAGAGCTAATAAATTATCTACTATGCTGCCCAATTCCTTCATTGTCAAGAAACAGTTGTATTGAAACATACTTCCCTTACCTGTTGGTTTGTGGTCTTTTAACAATGCTTCTTCTCATACTGCACTGTTTATGAAATAAACATCTTCTTGCAGATCTTCAGACATGGGTTTTTTAGTGCTGAAGAGGAACTCGAGAGCTGTGGCTGACATTTCACCTCCTGCAGCCCAGAAACTTTATTCTACTGGAAAAGTGCTTACTCCTATTTTTTCACTTGTAAAAAACAACTATTTAAATTATTAATGGTATTTTTCTCTGTTATTTAAATTTAACAATCTTTTATTCTCCAGTGCTTGACTATAACTACTCTTATTCTTTAGACTGGTGGAATTCTAAATGTGTGGATTCACACAGTAAAAATCTTTTAGTTCCCCAAAGCTTCCATAATTCCAGCACTAACTAACAAATCATAATTTTAACAGACACCCTGAGTAGTTTATCCCAGACATAGTCATTACTACAGCCACAGTCATGAGGCAGGACCAGGGAAATCAGTTCTTCAGTTATCTGTAAGGGAATTAAAAATGCTTTCCTTGAGCTGTGATACTCATGAATTTTCTTATCTTCCCAAGTTTTAGTGGCTAGAATTTCCTTGTGCTTTGTTTTCTTTCAATAATTTATGTATTCCTTAGTGCAGAGAAAATATCAGGGCCTGTGATCAAGTCAAATTATGTCACACTCAATACAATATGGTTCAGAATTCTTGCCAATTCCTGAAATATCTTTAATCATTAATTTGCAATTTAAGATTGATATCTGAAAGAGAAGCCATTGAAAAGGAGTGCCACTAAGAAAATATCAGCCCTTTGAAGACAGAGATTTATTAATGTTACATATAACTTTTAAATCTTCAAAATTAGATATGTAAGCAGTACACAGAAATTTTGGTTTCTGAAAAAGGAGGAAGGTAAAAAAAGCAAAGCAGAGATAAAGAGGTTTTGACGTAGTGCAGACATCTGCCTGTGCAACAATAGTATATTACCTTTAAATAATACATAGACACTGTGTAAATGCACTTCAGTTATTAGCATTTTAGAGAAGACTATGGCTGAAATCAGTTCCCACTCTATGTTAACACAGTATTTTACAGAATTCCTTTCATGGGCATTTCACTGGGCGTGCGGTGGGTTTTGTCGTACACAAATACATAAAATCAACTCCAGAAAAATACTGTTGTTTTTATTAAGTTGTAAGTAAGAAATTTAAAGCAAGAATAACAGTGTGTTCTTTCTTAACTTCTCTCAAAACCTGCTGTGACCATTTCTACCTCAGTTACATAAATACAATTACCTTCCTCTTTGAAGGCAGACTAATGAAAAAAAATCTATCAAACTTCAAAATCTAAGAACAAATCATACCTCACTTACACGGTACGGTGGGTTACTATTTTGTTTCTTTCCCTGGAAGAAATTAACTACTTGGCACCAGAGTTAAGCCTTTTATTTATTTTGAGAACACTCCCAAACAGCCAAAGTCCCAGTTCACTGTAGGTGCAGCCCTGTTCAGTCAGTGCTCCACTTATAATTAGAAATTAAAACAAATACTTAAAACAAGGCAAGGATGGACTAAGTAAAATCACACAGAGCCATCCTCTCTAAACCTCTCCATCCTGCCAATCTGGGATAGAAATCACACCAAATACAGATTCTTTCATGAGAAATTTGCTCCTTTTTGCTTGCCAGAGGCGCTGCTTTTAGAAGACCTTTTTATCCAATATTTCAATAGTTCTTTTAAAACATGCACGTAAGTGTTGAGCTGAGGGAGTTAAAAAAGCAACTCAGATCATGAAAAAAGCATCATTTGGTTTATTCCAGGTCACATAGGCTGGGCTGTGGCATTTCCATGTGAATATACACATATTTAATATACACATAATATTTCCTATTATGTGTATATTTACATTTATATTTACAACTATATTTACATGTGTATTTATAATGTTATATTTATATTATGTGTATATTTCTATTTTATATTTAATATACACATAATATTTCCACGTTAATATACACACACCTCTGTGTGCTTTGCTCAAGGCTGGGGGGAACAGTTAAGCACATTACACACCCTTTTTTGGGAGGTCTTAGCTGGGGTCACCAGTGGGTAGATGGTTCAAAAATGAAGGGAGAGGGGAGGGAAAAAGTGATGTGTAAACAATTCATGCATCTGTGGCAAAGTCTCAAGTAACTGGGCTGATTTGCCTTCTGCTACTTAATTAGAACGCTCTGTTCAGTACAGAGTGTGTCCCCAGAAAGCAATGCCTCTCAAGCAAATTGAGAGGAGAGCAATGAATCTGTGGGTTTTTTCCCTTCAGTCATACAGATCTCTCCCTACACCCAATATATACACATGTAGGGAGAGAGAGAAGACAAAAAAATAAAGTTGCAGGAGCCATCATGCTCATTTTTTATCTCTCTGAGAAATTAGCTCTGCAGGGCTATAGAGCTGATGACAGCCTGCACAGAGTTTGGTGACTAATTCAGAAACAGTAATTTTTAGATATATCTCACAATTTTGGCATTGTGCAGATCAGTTAACTGTACTTCCATGTCTGAGAAGAAAGCAGCAAAATGTAAACCAGTTAGTGTAAAAGTTTGAATGGACATCCATGAAAAAACATATGGTGATATATATCTATTTTCTCATGTCAGTAATTTTATAACAATTATAATGCATTTCAACACTAAAGATAAATTTTCTACCTACTATGTCTTGCCTTTTTTTCCTGCATTTTACTCAAGTGGGAGCCAGCTATAACAACTGAGTGTTTTTTCTTACAAGTCATAAATGCAATAACAAGAGGTTTGGGCTTCTCAGCATTAGTATCCCTGTGCTTTTCAAAATGGCCACACTGTAAAAGATGGTGCTTATCCAGAAAGGGAGAAAAAATGTTGCTGTATTAAGGCAGAATAGTTTACAAAAGCAGTGAGAGACCTGAAGTGATGCACAGCTTGTGTTTATAAAAATTCATAAGCATTTCAAGTGCACTCCTAAAGGAATCGTGTAGATGCTGCAACAAATTATTATATAATATAATTAAACACAAAAACCTGGAATAGCAAAATAGCATTAAGGGACAAATTTTCATTGCTGTAGCAGTGGCAGACTGCAAGCAAAGATCCCATTAGAGGTAATGGGAGCTGAAGTTATAATCCACTGCGCAGTGTCAAAAATAATATCCCTGTGGCTTTGGCTTAAACTGGCAGAGTTAAGGCAGGAACCTGATTTCTAAATCTCCCCATTGTGTGCAGACAGGAGCCTTCACAATGTCCCTCTCTCCCTTCTTCCCCTCAAACACTTCTGTTTAAAAAAAAAAATCACATTTGAGCACAAAGGAGGGAGGGAGGATCAGACTTTATATATGATTGTGCGTTTCCTTTGCTTTTGTTGGTATAATCAAGTTTTACTTCATTTTAGCATGGCCAACACTTAGAGCAAAGTGCTACCACTGAGAGTTCTCATGCTTCTCACTCTGCAGCCCTGGGTAAATCACCTTTGGACTGGTGTAGACAGCTGTTAGCAAGGTGAAGGAACTGCCCCCCTCTATAAAATCACCCTTTTCCTCTTGCAGACACAAATTGCACCAGCCTGTGGCCGTGCACAGCACGGGCATCCCCCAGGGCTCTGGCTGGTAGCTGCATTCCTCACATTAAGTTTGTCCTGTGGGGCCACTTTGTGCCCCTCAAGTTCCTGTTACTTGCTGTCACAGCTTCTGCTGTCACCTAAGCTGTCTCAGAGTTCTGTCAGCTTTAAACAGGCTGGATGCCCGAACACAAATGCTGCAGCCCAGCTCCAATCCAAACCTGAGGGCTTGGGTGTCTCCCATCCTTCAATTATACCTGCGAGCTCGGAAATGCTGGAATAAAAACAATGCCCATGTGGAATCTGGAGAAATGTGCAGAGGGCTTTTATCAGTTTTCCTGATTTCTCAGGCTTTGGAGTAGAGTGTTTGTGTAGCTGCTGGGAAAGAGCCTTACCCACACTGGAGAGGAGCTGGGCACACACAGGTCATCAGCAGGATGGACAAACCTGCAGGTGACACCAAAGAGGGGGGCGCTGGAAGGCAAGGCAAACATTCAGGGGGAATTCAACAAGCTGGAGGTAAAACCATCAAAAACATCATGAAGTCAAAAAAGGATGCAAAGGCCAGAACGTGGACTGGAGCAGTCCTGTGAATCCCTCCAGGGAAGGGACTGACTGGCTGGGCAGCAGCTCTGCAGAAAATAACCCCAGGGTCCTGATGGATGAGTATTGACCCCTCACTTGAACCCCCCAGCCTGAATTTCTGTCTCGTTCTCCCTTCCTACAAGCTCACAGCAAAGCTCTCTTACACACAGAATGCATTATCTGCTCTTCTCCTCCACCCAAATGTGGCAGGGAATTAATCCCATTTTATGTCAAGGGAAACAGACACACACAGACATCTGCAGTAGCTCTGATGGCAGCAACCCCACAATGAATCAGTGGCAGAAGCAGAACTAGAAAACAAGAATTACTGGCTTCCAATCCTACCTATTATCCATTCAGCCATGAAGATTTTCCATGAAAACCTTGTCCTGCCTGGGACTGCTGTCGTGATGTGTTTTAACAGCACTGAGCACAACAGCTTTCTGGCCTACAACTGATAATTCTTGGCATTACTGTGATGCAGATTATGCTAATTATTAATAATGTGCTGGGGTAGGAATAAATTATGTGTAATACACAAAATTATGCTGGTGCAGAGCAGTGAGCTCTAACACAATGGATAAAATAACTTCTGGCAGAGTATGTGTAGTAAAGTAATAATTGTCACACAAGTGATAATCACTTGGACAAAGGGGTTTTTTGGGAAAGAACTGGCTTTTTCATGAATGTTTCTACAGGATTTAGCACTATCCGTAATCCAGCCTGCTATAAATGATTATGGTCCAAATAAATTTTAGAAAAAAGAAAATAAAGAAGACATAAATGCAAAATCTGGGACATATAAAAACCTCTTCTCCAATACAGAGAGACAAAAAAGTGAGCAGTATTCATACAGTAGGGGAAAAGGTTTGCTACACCTACACCTCTTCTTCTTTTCTTGACCATCTTGACTGAAAAAATTAATAAGTGAGTAATCAGAAAAAAAGATTTCTGAGTCAATATTCAATAAAATTAATTAACTCTGTTTTCCATGCAATGCATTTTTGGATTTGGCATTCCGTTCCAGGCACTTTTATGCTCCCCTATAAAAACTAATTGCAAGCATCAATGTGAATGTGGCTAGGACAATAAAAAAAAAGCTTTTGAAGGTATTGTCCTGGCCTCAGACATTCTGTCATTTCTAAAATTTCATGGACCTTCTTGTCCAGCAGATTCAAAAGCTCACTCAAAAAAAAAAAAAATCTCTGTGTGACCCAGGCTTATGTCCCAGGGAGAATACCAGGAATCCACCAAACCTGCTACAATGCTCTGTAGTGAAAAGGTCAAGTACAAAGTCATGTTTTACTTGAACTTGAATTTACTTGAAGTTGAATTCTTTGCTGGGAAAAAAAAAAGGTTTCAGATGAACTGAAACAAGGAAGAAAGACCCCAGAGTAACCTGTGTCCTAAGACAAAGGCAAAGTCTATAAATATCAGCCTGAAAAGATGAGAGGATTCTCTGATCTTTTTAAAGATACCTGGGGTGACTATTCCACCTTCTGCATTGCTCCTGCCACCAACTGTCTGTTAATTGTTTGATTGTCCTCTGCTTTGGAAACATCTCTTAATATTTTCTATGCTTAATGTTATCAGTCTGAATTACAAATGAAGGAGTACAAAGAGGAGTTGATGGCAGAAGCTGAACAAAACCAGTGCTTATATAAATAATATAATATAATATAATATAATATAATATAATATAATATAATATAA
>VXBC01011354.1:295877-313710 GCA_013399945.1 Ploceus nigricollis
AATATAATATAATCATCTAATACCATATCATATCATCTAATATCATCTAATATAGTATAGTATAATATAATATATAATAACCCTTAAAAGGTTCAAATCCTGCCTCCAGTAGAGCAAATGGCAGAATAAGGCATTTCATCCCACTTTTTGGTACAGCTCCATCAGTGTGCTTGAGAAATAAGCAAGAAAATCGAGGTAATAAAAGAGGTAATAAACCCCATCATCCTTGGGTTTTCTGGGTGGCACCTGCTGGAACAGGAGCAATAATTACTGATGATTGGGGCCTCAGTGTCTGTGATCTCATGGCAGCAAGGGTGACTCACATTTCATAGAGACAACTGGAAAGAAAATAATTTTTAGCTCTCAACTCTATTTTTATGCATTTCTACAGCATCATTCACCGTAGTAACAGTAAAGATGCTGGATTTAAAATGGGAAGTCTTCACAGACAACTCTTATTCCCCTGGGTTATTTATACACAGGGCAACATTTGTCATACATCCTTTAGAGTATGCAAAAATATTCAAATGCAGCTCTTAATATGCATGAGCACAGTACCCACCCAGGAAAACCATTACTCTCTTGGGACTTTAACATGAAGAGCACTTTTCTAGCAGTGGCTTGGAGCTGCTAAAGTCATGGAAACATGTTCAGGACTGGTTTAAGTAAGTAATTTTGTCACCAAACAAAATTGCTGTCTCATGTTTTAATTCAGCAGAGACCTACTGAAAAATTATTAATTTTTTATCTCTATTGAACAGAAAGAATCCACATAAATAGTACAGTTTGATAAAGTCCTAACAATTATACATCTAGAACTACATCATAAGTATTGCAAAGGTTCTTTCTTTACTCAATTTATGGTTCAACAAATATCTTCTTTTTTTTTTTTTCAGAATTCTCCTATTTTTAGATAAATCTAGAGTGGATGATGGTAACTCTGTTCCCTGGAATTTTTAATAACACATAATATGAAATGTTTGCAGATCAGAGAGGAGACAAAACAGGATCTTTAAACAGGAGTTAAAAATTTATTTGTTTCTTACACATTCTACATTCTTGAACATGGTATTGTAGTTATCAATAATAAATACTGAGATGTCAAAGTCAAGGTGTGCCAGACACTGCACAAACACAGAGACTACAAGGACTGCCAATGTGAACAGGCAAATTAGCACATGGAGAAGGAAATTTGTAGGGTGATTTTTCCCCTATATTATTATTATTATTGTCAAAAGCTGTACTTTCCTTGATCTGGTGGAATACAATGTCATTCGTGTTTAGGCTACTGAAAATAAACCTGACAGTAACAAGTAACACAGCCCTGTGCCCAACCTTCCATATTTAATTTATTATTTAGTTATTTTTAAAGCATCAGGAAACAGAGGAAAAGACAAAAATATCAGTAAACCCCACTGCTCTTGGCATCACTAAAGCAAAGGGAGACAGGCAGCCAGACAATAAATATTAAATTAAACAGCAGAGATTCCTTCTCTATACACAAAGAGTTCCTTCTAAAAATGAAACTATCAGATTTGACTATAAATGTTTGTTTATTATTGATCTTTTGGGACCTGCAGTTGTTATGGAGTGCTAGAGATTGCAAACTCCCTGTGCTCTGGAAATCAGGCACTGAGCATTCTCATAGCAGAAGACAGGGGAAATAATTCTTCTCATTAAAAATTATACTTATTTTATAGCTCTCCTTTTATCAAAGCTTCATTTAAGGATTTCAGTCTCTCTTGTATTAAAAAAAGAGTTCTGACTCTGCAGGAAGCACTCTCAGTGGGAGGTAGCTCATAAATTAATACACAAACTTGGGGAAACCTCTCACAGTACAGGAATGTAATCTAGAAATAATTCAAGGAAACACAGATTTTAAAAAAGACCCGGGGAAAAAAAAACACTCAAAACCAGAGAAAATTAAACACTAGAGCAAGCAATTCCACCACTTGGGGTGCATCTACACAGAAAATTGGGCCATGATTGGGATGTAAAGCCCAGTTCCCAGCTGGGAACCAATTTGTGTGCTGGGCTGCTTATTCCCAAACACACAGGGCACTGCTGTGGTATATCATGCATGGAAAATTGGAACAGAAATTCAGGAAGGTGCATAACTCCACATGTTCCAGCACTGCCCATAAACCTCACTGCCCTGAGCCCCAGTCAGCTGCAGAGCAGGCTGGAAATGGAAAAGTGGTTTCCCATCACAGCAACCCTCCAGCAGCCCCCTCCTGAAAATTTAATGGGAAATAGAGGCGTGTATCCTCCTTTAATCCAAGATGATCCTCACACAGAGTGGCCTCAGGTCCCAGTGAGTCTCCAAACACTGCTTGGGAAAGGGAGGGTTGTAGTTGACCCCCAGCATTTCAGCTCCCAGTGCTGCAGACAGAACCACTGCCAGACACGCAGGGACCCTGTGACCCATGGGGGTCACAGCCCAGGAGCTCTCACAAAAGGCATCTGTGGCCCACAGGGCATAAAGGATAAAATGCTGCTCAGGATGTCAATCAGACCTCAGTTCTCCTCAGGAGGAAGGGAGCAATGCTGGCAGGAAAGGAGGATAATAACGGCTGTATTCTGTATTTTCATGTGCGTTATTCCCATTCAGCTGGAACAACAGCAAAGGCCGTGTGTGCAAGGCTGCAGCAGAGTGAAATATGAAGCTCAGGGCAGGAATTTTGTCTCTTTCCTATTTCTCATCTTTTTCTGCAGTTTTATAGATCGTGTCTTTCAGATGGGAACTGGTAGCTGATGCCATCCCACCCTTTGCTTTTGATTCTTGCAAATTCCTTCTGGGTTAAATTCTGATTTAGTAACTTGGCATGCTGTGAAATGACTGTAGATTCCAGCTCTAGCCAGGCAAGGAGCCAAGGTAGCTGCATTGTGAGAGGGATGGGCCCTGGCTCTGCTCTTGAAAATTTAACACATTTTAACAATTGATTTTCAAATGAAACATGCCTATGTCACATCAAAACAGAACAGTATTAGGTTCCTGGTGCTGCTGAATTCAGCTGCCTCATTTGATCCTAATTGCAGGAAAAAAAAATTTTAAAAGAGACAACTGGCTTCTCACTTTAAAAACACTCAGGAAAAAAAAAGGGTAACTGCTTAAAATGCATCTAGCAACAACCTGGGAATCAGCACAGGCATTACAAAGTAGCTGCACTGTGTATGAAGCAATAAAAAACACAGACACTCGTACTGATCACACCTGCAGGTTCAAAGCCATCCCTAAGTGTCGTATTCCCAAGCACAACAGAAGTGAAAATTTGCCATGACAAAGGGGAACTGCAGCAGAACTGCTCCAAGAAGCCTCAAACAGCCCAAAAATGGCACAGGAGAAAACAGAGCCCTGCACATCTCTGGATGTTCAGGAGCACCTTAGAATAAAGCTCAGCAACATGCCTCAAATCTGAATCAAAATTCCCACATTTCAAGGCCTGATGCCTTAAGGAGCCGGAGCAGAGGCTAGATGGAGTTAAGAGGAATAAAGTGGAGATTTATTGAAGTGCCTTCAAAGGCCACACCCTGGCAGTACCCAGATGGCTCCAAGATGGAAGCAAAAGAGGGCTTGGTCATGAGATCTCACATTTTTATGTTTTAGTCCATTTGCACACAGGAGCCAACTTTCCAATTAATAGCTTCAAATGATGAAGTTTCACCCTACTTGCTTGCTTGCTTGACCGCCCTCCTCTTTTCACATTGTTTATGCTTTGAGCCTGAAGTTTGAAGAGATTCTCCTTGAGTCTCCAGCTAGAATAGGATTGTTTTGTCTCCGCCCTGTGAAAAGATCCTAAGTGAAAAGTAACACTTAATATAAAGCTAAAGTTGCACAGAAAACAGAACAGAAAAACTTAAAACCCAAGGTATCATTCCTATCATAAAAAAATGAGGTTTTGTTGGCTTTTTTCTGTTTTAAAAAGCAAGATAACTTCTTTCTTATTGTGGTCAGGTGTTTCTCTGCCTGAAGGAGCAGACAGGGCCCTCTGCCATCCTCATACCTTCAAACCACACAGCTCCCACTGCCTCCTCAGCTTTCCTTGGATGTTTTCAAACACACCCATGACTTCCTGTGGACTGGGTGATGCCTTGTGAAAGCTGACCTGGAACAGAGACTAGACAGAGCTTAAGAATAAAATAGGGATTTAATAAGAGGCCTCAGTGGATCCACTTTGGGCAGCACAACCCAAATGGCCACAAAAAATGGACCACCAGTCAGGGGGTCTCTCACTTTGATCAGCTCTGCTCCATTTGCATCTTGGAGTTCATTGTCCAGTTCCAGCTTTAGCCCATGCAGTCCCATCCTGCTTGTTTTGCTCTCTTCAGCCCATGTTGTTTGTGCTCTTGGGCCTGAGATTTGGATCATTTGTCCTTGGTCCCCAGCTAGAGAAGGAATTGTTTTGTCTCCCTGCTCTGTGCAGAGAGCTCACCATCCCCTAATGTGAAGCTCAGACCCACACACTAAAGCAGCACAGAACCTGAAAAATATAAAAGCTGAAACCTGAGGCATCAGGGTATTCCCCAAAAGGAAAACACCACATTAACTCTGCAGATTTCTTTTTTTTTTCCTGGAAATACTTCATTACAAGTGCTCTGTTCTTTCCTATGAGAAGCAGCAACCTCAGAATACATTTCCCTGTAGTGTATCTCATTACAACCACAGAAATAACCAGTGTATTTGCTTTGATCTTCATAACAGCTGTAAATTCTAAATACTGTATTAACTGTATAGGCAGACACCATGTGCAATTGTGTATATTTCAATCTTTTTGCAATTACCCAGCCAATTTTCATAGTCACTTTAAAAAAAAAAAGCTTTATAACAAGGAGCTTTGGGTGCTTTAGCCTAAAATGACAAAGAAAGTTCAGATGAATTATAACAAATCAGGATAAACTGTGACTGCAGCATATATTTATTAAATTTTGCAGAACTACTCAGGCAGAAGTTACTGGAATATAGTATCACATGAAGTTTATATACACTGATAAAAATCTAATAAAACAATATATGAGAATAGAACACAATTATGAAGGTCAAAGAAATAATATTTACTTAGATACATCTTAATGTGAATGAAACCTTGAATAATGGCATCCTTAGTTTAGCATTTCTGGTGTCTTGTATTGTATCACACTTCTGGTACCATTTAGGAATTATATCATCAAATAACTCAAAAGTAAATTTTAGATACTACATTAAAGATTTGACAAAATATTACAGAAATTATCTTTCTAAGGACACTGTATAAGTAATAATACAAGGCTTTCTAAATCAGGCTTATTTTAACTTGATATTTTTGTGCAACACTGAAATCAAAAAATAGATTGGGGTCTTAACATAAATGAAAGTGTCTATATCCAGATGTATATCTACTTTAACTTCATAAATGAAATCTAAAACATAAACAAAATCTCAGATGGTGAAAAACATACAGCTTTTTAATATCAATCAGCATACATGACTTAAACCATCTAAGTAGCTTTTAAAGCTGATTTTATTAGACATTTCACATGAAATGTGGGGTTTATACTATTTTCCAGCAGGGTTTCTCCCTCCTAGAAAAAGGTAATTTTAGTAAAGAATATCTTTTTAAGTGCAATTACATAAAAATTGAGATCTTTGCTATGTTTACAGTAAGTTTAGAAAGTCTGACTTAAACCTTTTTGCTCTCAATAAAAATATTCCCACTCACTTCAAATGCAATATAACATTTAGACTAAATTGGTTTCAAAGTCCAATTTGCTAACAAACAAAGCAGCAAAGGACCACCAGTGTTGCACAACTTGTTTGCATAGTTCTCATCACCAGAAACGGGACAGAAAGTTGTTTCTTATGATGGAAAATGTTCACAGAACTTTGTTTAGTGGGATTATTTAGGCGGGATGAGGCCACCAGAGGCCACCTCATCCTCCTGCCTGCTCAGGGCAGGGTGCATGGAGGGACCAGTGCAGACCAGACCTTTCAACACTGAGGGCACCACAAGATGAAAAAGAAGATTTGTGTGTGGTACCTGCTGTGCAGCACTAGAGAAAAGCAGAAATAATTCTAATCTTGCCATTTAGATGCAACCAGCAGAGATTCTGAGCTTTGTTTGAGCAATATTTTCCCCATCTCTGCAAACAGCAGTGCTGTGAACAGCCATAAATTAATTGGCCATCCATTTTTTAAAGCCCAGACACAACTCCCCATGTCACAAAATCCACAGCAGCAATGAACATGTGCTGATCCACACTCCTGTTATTCAGAGAGGGTAAAACCTTATGATACCCAGGCAATGTTGACAAAACAGGAATGTTATGACTGCAGTGTCCTTATTCTCTTGTCCTAATTCCAGAGGCAGATTGCTACTTAAAGACAAAGAACTTGGATTCCCAGAGAACATGGTGAAAGCCAGAAGTTCCTCCCTCCCCAGCAAAGCATGGCAATTCAGTAAACCAATGTTAATGCAATGATAAGCAATTTAACCCAATTATTTCTCAGCAATTATTTATCCTTTCCTATCACCAAAACCCACAGTTGTCATTTTATGCAGAATTCCCTCTAACAATCATGCACACAAGTGGAATAAGGTCTGAGCAGCTGTGCAGGAACACAGCTTCCAAAAAACCAATTTGTGTTTGGAGAGAGATGTTCCACTATTTCCTGGGGTATGCAGAGCAACAGGATGCAGCAGCTTAAAGGTTAGATTTGCAAGGAAAGCCCTACATCTGAGATTTTCAAAGCCAGCTGGGGAAATGGACACCCATCTTGCCTTCAACTTAAAGGTAATCTGCCTAAAAATCCAGGATTCTTCTTCCTTTTGCATATCTGGGATTCTACATTCAAAAAAATCTCTGCTTACAGGCTTGGAAATAAGACTCTCTCCCCTCTTCTTTATTGCAAAGTT
Source organism: Ploceus nigricollis (assembly GCA_013399945.1). Taxonomy (NCBI): domain Eukaryota; kingdom Metazoa; phylum Chordata; class Aves; order Passeriformes; family Ploceidae; genus Ploceus; species Ploceus nigricollis. Next base: position 302,768 of record VXBC01011354.1, read on the forward strand.
ATCAAGGGCCTCCTTGTTCTTATACTGTGTGGTTCATTAAAAAAAAAGGAGAACTTTCATTTTCCCTATAATGGAAGTTGTGCCTTCAGAAACTACAAATATCCCTGAAACAACCCTGTGTGGAATCTGTTGATATCAGATATGTATTTCCCTGAGAAACACTCTCACAATGAAAGAGAAATAGCTTTTCATAAAGGAAACTAAAAGAACTTGAAAAGTAATACAAAACACAATAAAAGAATTTATTTCTAGCAGAGCTTTTCTGAAGTATCTATCCTTTTGGAGATGTGTCACAGTTTCCTAAAGGGTTTGTATTAAAAAAAAACACTTTAAAAACACACAGCAGGTTTCTTTAGGGAGTCTATCAGGCTTCATTTCTAAGTCTCCAGAAGTGCATATCTGAAAAGAAAACATCCTGCTGCACTAAACACTGATGTCAGGGGGCAGATGAGAGCCTCCACTCCAGCCAGGTACTCATGTTGCACCTGAAGAGGATTCACTGGGGAGAATTCCTTGGCTCCACCTCTAGAAAAATACATCTCTGCCCTCACCACACCCCACCTCGACCATTATTGAGGGAGCTGGGTGTAAAGTGCATTTGCATTTCAGTAAGATGCATTTTTAAGAGCCTGCTAATACTGCACATGCTTGCTTGGACACACCACTGCTGTTTTCAATTGGCATTGTAAAATTGGACCCTTTCCATTGCCCTGCTTTCCCCACTCAATAATCCCTATTTCCAAAGTTCCTTATCCTTCTTGTGAACCTTTATCTCAGCAGCAGGCTGAAGCACCAGGCTCTGCTAACAAGGAGGAAGTCCCTAGTGAATCCTTGTCTGGTTTAATCTTTATTTTCAGACTACTTCTTCTGCAACATATACTAATTAATTACTTTCCACATTTCCTTGCCAAACTCTATTCCGTAACGAGCGAACCTTCACTGTGACTTCTCTCCCTTTCTCCAGCCTCTCACTTTCTCTCTGACATCCTTTCCAGCATGTCAGAATTTCTGTCACTCACCAGGGCAGTTGGAATTTCAAACACATTACATCTTTGACCTGTCCCTCTAATGATAAAAGGCAACTTTAGCCTTGCCTTCATCTTCCCAGCACTTCAGCAGCCACCCCTGAAAGGCTTTCCCCTACTGTACACCAGCCTCAGCAGAATTCCACTTTGCTCAAACTTCTCCTCAAATTCCACTTTCTCCTTCAAGAATTTATTTCAGTGTTAGCAAAGGTCAGAAATATAAAAGGTTATAACATCCATTTGCCACCTCTACTTAGATTACTTTATTATTTCAGCTCAGAATATGAATTGGGGAAAATGATCTAAAATGGCACTTGAGTAATTTCATTATTATACCAGAGATGTTTTTTCTCAGCTTTAGGTAAGAGATTTTTCCTTCAGCTAGATTATCCAAGCTCTGTCTGAGCCCTCACTTCTTTCTGTAATAATCTTCAGCAGACAAACCAAACGAGGTATTTCTCAAATTGTCTTTCCTGGAGTGCATCATTGCATTATTATTTTTCGTGGCACTGGCACAGGTGTGAGTGACATTTGTGCATGTTCACCCTTGGGAGCCTTACCTCCATGCATTCCTGCACAGAGCAGGATTGAAGCTCTTTGGGGAGGGCTGGAATGAGGCACTTCCCTGCTGCCCACGAGCAGTAAACCAGATTTCAGTTCAGTGCTGTGCAATAGCCAAGAGAGACATCTGCTGGCAGTAACAACAAAGAACCACCAGCACTAAAGCACTACACATTTACCTATGTGGATATGTGACTATGACACACCTAGGCATGAAAATGAACCATCCAGGGCTAATTAGAAACACCCAGTCTGCTGAACCCACACGTTTGCTTTCATGACGCCCTCTCCCAGGTGCATCCTGTTTCATTTGTGATCATTTCCTCTGGTTTTGCTGAATGTGGTTTGCTGCTTTACTCCACAAATGTGGTCAGTGGGATGGATGTAGTCTGATACAAGAGATGGTTTTTTACTAAAAGGATCACAAATCTAGTTCAAAGCTGGAATATGTGCTCTGAGTGCAAGGTATTTGATAAAGATGAGTCCTATAATTTCAGCAAATGAATGAGAGGATGCCACCATTAACCAATTAGTACACAGCAATTAATTGTAAACGATCCAGCTTTGATGATCCCTTAACTAACATCACGCACAGCAATGGCACTGGCACCAAAGGAGGTGTGAGCTTTGGCACAGCTCCAGGAGGATGACAATCCAGCCAGCCTCCAGTGCTGGAGCTGTTTCCCTATAATTGGGACAAAGATTATTTATAGCCAACTTTCATGTGAGCTATAAAGGAGAAAGCCTTCTTAGCCAGTGCCTTAAAGTGCCACTTAGCCACAGCCTTGTTAGCTTGGTTCGGATTGGCTTGTGGCTCAATATTCATATTTTGAACTTTATCAAGAGCCAGGGAGGAAAATGTGCCACAGGTGTCCAGGAGGACATTTCAAACAAACAGCAAGGCACAAAATAACCCACTGCCAGGGCAAGGCTGCTGCTGCAGCTGCCTCACATTTGATTCCACCCACTTTTTAAGTTGTCCAGCCTTCTTTTCCCCATTATCAAGCAATGCCTTTCAGCCCTGCTCAGGCTGTTCCACCATCCCCTGCAAGGTGGGGCAATGGCATCCACAAGCCCCAGCTGCTGGTCCCTCTCCAGGACCTAGCCTTAGTTCTTAGGCAAACTCTTGTGACCAGACTTTCCATTTTCTTTTGGAATACACCAGGTTGCCCATAATACCTGGTTTTTAGAAAGCAGCACTCTGGAGGGGTACCTTATGCTCCTGACAGGACACCTCTTCACTAGGTCCTCCTTGTGTCCTCCCTGCTCTTATTTCTCCATCTAGGTCATTTTCACAGGCAATTGCCTCCTTTAATATTTTTGTGAGTGTATGGCAATATTCACTGTATTTTCCCTCTCTCTACCTGCAGATGTGCCTAAATGAGATGACCTGTTCACATTTTTGCTTTAATTTAGTACTGAAAGTAAGAAAATAGCAGAGGTGGCTCAGGATTAATTGAAAGCTCATCTTTCATTGGATCAGGCCATTGAATTGTTGTCCAAATGAGTCAATTGCAGGGATAGGAAAACAATTTTACAAGAGGGAGCAGCAAATTTACAGTAACACACCTGCCTAAACAGCAAAAAGCCCTAGAAATACTAATACTCCAGGGAAAATATATTTTAAGCAAAGTTAAGCTAATAACAGAGGAAAGTTAAACAATCAGTCAACAGACACCAGTTGCTGTCCCTGTTTATGAACCACACATCTTGTTTGGACACTTTAATAAAGCAGCCTTAATAGGCTTCAAAGAAAATGCTACTTTTCTCATAATTTCTCTTCATCAGTGCGTGGCACCAGTAAGAATGAGCCAAGGAATACTGGATTTCTCCATTTATGCTCTGAATCAGCTATGCTGTGTGATGAAAATTACTCTTAATGAAACCCCTTATACCATTATAATACAGTTTCAGCTGCAATCACTTTGCTTTTCTGTTTGGCATGCAGCAGTTTCCACTATTCTTAGCTAATGTAAGTAGCAAAGATTGCACTTGCTGGTAGGATTTCACATTCCTTGACAGGACGGGCTGCAGCTCTGAAGAGCCTCACCAGTGAATCAGAGACCACTCAGATTCCTCTGATCCTATAATTAGAAACCATCTACATCTCCAAATTGCAGCACTGCTAATCCTGAGGATAACCAGGACAAACCATCTTTCACAGAAGCTACTGCAAAGTGGGGAAAAACCTCGCTTTACACGCCAGTGATATTCACACAGCTCTGAAAAAACATTACTGACCCTTAAAGATGTGGTAAGCTTTTAGTACAATGCATAGTCTCTAATTATAGTGTAAACTATTAAAGAACAAATCTTACAGACCCATGAAAAGGCTTTTTTGTTAATGCTATTTGAATTAAGTTATGAGCATCTGTATATTCACAGTGAAATCCATATGAATTTTAGACGCCTCCCAAATAAATTTTGAGACCTACAGGTCACACCACCATCTAAAAATGCACAGATCTATGACAGTGTCAATTCCCAACACACAAAGAAAAATATTTGGCTGACATGTAGATTGTCTCCCAACACCTCTCAATTCAAAACAGGCAAAAGCAAAATATGCAACCCATTTGAATACTGCTAAGTAAACTTTATTATTGCCAAGGCTAGTAGTGCTTATTGAGCCAAGATTAAATCATTCTACAATGAGAATTTCAGAAGGTGTTGTGAGTGTGGCATAATAGCAGCCAGGGGCAAGATGTGAGTCTGCCTTCAGGACTATTCATGACTTCTATTCTTTCAAAGCTGGCATGGATTGGGATCTCTTTAATTTTTTATGTGGTGAACTGTGCCTTTTTTGAGCAACCTCACCTGCTGTGATGACTCATTCCGGTAGCACTGAACCCAGATCTCTTGTCTAAATCTCAGTGGAATTCAGCTTTCTCATTTCACAGGAGATCTCATTATTTCCTTTAAATTGCCAAGTACACAGCTAAAACAATGCAGTCTCCCAAAAAGAGACAGACTATGAAAAATTACATTTCAGAAACGGGGTCATTCTAGAGATAAATTTGGAGAGAACCATCAGGGTTTGACAAAGATCCATGTTTCAAGAAAAAGCACCCATCATTTACTCAGATGCAAATACAGCTAATCAAAGTATTTATCTGCTCAATTAATATGCAGATATTGCTCTATCAAAATAATCTCATTTCTTCTCCATCACCCTACACATATTCATGCAGAAGATAAAATGCATAAACCCAAGGAATTTCAAGGGAAATTTTCAGAGAGCCTGCAGGTAGATCCGTTTTTAATGCTGCTTTTATTCCATTTATGCACCCTGCTCCACTTTTCCTGCTAAAAATGTAACATCTAACCTACTCCTGAAGCCACCAGATTCCCATTCTAACACTGCATAGAACAGGACAGAATGGCAAAGAGGAGAAAAACCTCAGAACATAAAAAGGTTCCCCAGTTACCAGACTTGAATGCCTTTAAGCAACTCCTGTCTTCCAGAAAACTTCTTGCTTCTTACCTCCTGTTGTGTTCTTCAGACAAGGCAGGCATTTTGAATTCAGTGGCACAGAAATCATCAGAGGGAGGCAGAGTCATGGCTCCTCTGCCAAAATCTCCAATTTTTGTGATTGAACACAACCATAAACACTGTAAGACTAAAACAACACTACTGAAAAATAGTTTGATTTATACCTTCTAGGCAAAACAGCACATCTTCTTCTTAGGATCTTCTTCAGATCCTACACATGGCACTGAAGAGAAATTTTAAAAGTAATTTCTTACACAGCTAGCACTTTTTTTGCATTTCTGTTAATCAGTCTGAATTTCTATTTCAGGCACTAAGTCTCTAGTTAATTCTGTATTTCAATTGAAAATTCACCTCTTAAAAAACTTTTTAATTAGCACTTCTTTCAAATAGTATAATTGTTAATTAGTTGCTCTCTGTTAATTTTAAGTTTGTTGGCAAAGTGCTCTGAGACTTTATAAATAGCCCAGTTCATACTGGATTTGCATCACTGTGATGTGACACATGTGGCAGGCCAGACACACAGCAGGGAAGGGAGTGGCATCCTTCTGGAATCAACTCCACAGAGAAATCCTGCAGGTTATAAACTGAAACCAGGAGGAACTCAGGAAAAACAATTACACGTTGTTAACAGCAAATGAAATTTCTGTTTGTGATGAATAATTAGTAATTAATAAAATTATTGCATTTTCTGTTACACACTGTGGTGGAGGTCACATCTCTAAATCAGGATTGGGTGGAACAGCACCAACACCTTCTCAAACAGAAACAAGGGACAAATTAGAGGCAGGACAATCATTCACCCAGAGAGTGGGGCTCTCCTGCTTCTCATCAAGAAACAGCACCAAAAAATGTCACAAATGTGAGAGACAAGAAGCACCAGGAACAGAAAGGAACAAGGGGAGCAGGAGGGTCACAGCTCACTGCCTGCAGACACAGGCTTTGGGAGTACAGCACAGCAGCTCCTGGAGAGATTTTTAGAAGCTTTTCCTCTGGCAAGGAGAAAATACAGCAATTTTTGCTGGAGAATCCGAATGACAGGAAAAAAGGCTGGGAATCTGGGAGCTGAAAGTGGGAAGTTGGTATAACATATATTATTGGACCAACCAGGAACTCCAATACAATGAAATCAACTAGAAAGGGCAGGAAAAAAGACAACTCAGCTAAAAAAACCTAAACTAAAAAGAAGAGATGGCAGAAGATTCATGCTTGAACACCAACACAATTCTCAACTGTGTGCAACAATGTGATTTATTAGTATACATTTTAAACAACACATTAGATGTTAAATCCAGCTTTTTGCTATAACCTTTCATGATACATCAGCAATGAAAATCTGGGTTTTTTTAACTTGCATCAAAATCTATCATAAAAGGGGAAGAGCTGTAGCTTTTGCGGCTTTTACAGATATTTGGAGCAACCTGTGTGCAAACATGAATCCACACACATACACACACACTCTGAATATTTCTGAGTATCAGTAGTTATTATCATTAACACTGCAGTCTAACTACTACTGCCAATAATATGAGAATATTTTAGCTGCCCCCAGACTTCATAATTTCAATTCACTATCCTTAACAAAGCCGTCAAAGAGCTGTGATGTTTTTATTTAGAGAAGTAGTGGAGGGAATGCTGTCACTATAGACTTTGCTGGCTAGATAAGCAAAAGATTTGCTTCTCCAAAGCAAACTCTCATAAGCACTTCAAATAGCAGCACGTAAACACACAGAGATGAAGGTGCTGAATGTGACAAACTGTGACACACCAACAAATGTGTGTCTGCCTCCCTCTGCCGGATCACAGCTGTGTAGCTACTGGCCTCAGTGCAACTGCTGGCCAACAAACACACACACACAACTTTTGTCTCAACACTCTGCTCTTTTGTGTCATTTATGCCTGTCTACATGCAGAACCCAGAGTTAAATGTTTCCAGTCTTGGTACCAAATTTTCAATGCCAAAGGTGAAGGCAGGTGTGTGAGCTGTGTGTAACACTATAAATACGTATCTTTGCTAAAAGCAGTTTTTCTCACCTCTCATAGCATGACAGTCTTGATGGGCAGAAAAGAACTGCCTGAAATTCATCAAAGGCCAAAAGATCCTGCACCTGGGGAGGAATAACGAGTACAGGCTGGGGGCCAACCTGCTGGAAAGCAGCTCTGTGGAGAAGGACCTGGGGGTCTTGGTGGACAAAAAACTGTCCATGAGCCAGCTGTGTGTCCTGGAAGCCAAGAAGGCTAATAGCATCCTGTGGTGCATTTTCCCTTCCTCCACCCCCAAACATTGCCAGCAGGTCAGGGAGGTGATCCTGCCCCTGAACATGAGGAAAAACTTCTTTACTGTGCAGGTGACTGAGCATTGGAAAAGGATGCCCAGAGAGAATCTTGTCATCAGACTTCTCCTCTGATCAGTGTTTATTTCAAATATGTGTGTTCCATTTACAAAATATGCAACCTGTACCGGGATTGCACTGGTACTGGAATTTTAATTATTTACGCACACTGCATGTAACACAACATGCATAAACTCTAACTCAGAACTCTAACCCTTTACACTGTGCTTTAAAATAAAATACTGAGTGACTCCTGCCACTACTTTTCTGTCCCCACCTCTTTGCAGGGCACTGACTGTCACTCTGGTGACAGCTAGCATCTGTATATCTGACAAGTTTCAAAACATTCACATCAGCATTGGCTCACAGCACTGCACTTAAAAGTGCACAGAAGTTCTGCTTCAAGAAAATCTTTTCATTTTATTCAAGGAAAGGCTTGAAAAATGGAATTTACTCCAGAGTACACAGCAGCCCCTAAGGGGCTGTGTACTGTTGAAGTCTGCTCAAGGCTGCATTAGTAGTACAGTGGGATTTTCACCTCAATTTAACTGAATTTATTGATCTTGACTAACCTCCACAGCCCCTTCAGTCACCAATACTTTATCAACAGTACTGGTTGATTACTAGGGTTGCCCAGAATACCTCAAATCAGCTTAAATCCGTCCCAAAAGTCCTCCTGCTAGAAGCCTGAGAGGATCTTTTTGGCCTGCTCTTAGTTCCACAGAAGCAATCAGCAATGCTCCCACTTGCTGCCTAGGGCTGGAGAAGGGGGTGTCGTATTTAATGGAAAGACGTAAGGCTAAAGAAATAATCACCAACCAGTATTAATGACAGGTCTCATCCTCAAATAAAACAAACAAAACGGAAAATTCTGAGGAGTAGGCACACACCTATCCCCACCCACCAAAACCCCCACAATCCTGAACCAGATATGCAGAGCATCAGCTAGCTATTGTGATAAATGGATGTGATTCGTGCTGAATAAATTGTAATTGTATCAATGTTATGAGTAAATAATTGGAGCAGAAGGGGTTATTTTTATACATATGGGAAACAGGACNTGTGTGATACAGTGACATAGATTTCAAGAATCAAAAATGGGAGATTTACAGACACTACTGATGAATATGTACCGGCATACAGAATAAAAGTTGTGCATGGATTCCTTTGCCTTTTGTACGTGCACCCCGACCGGTTTTGCTCATGCTTTATTTGAACCCCTACCAAATTTCTATTTGTAAATACTTCATTATATTTGATTATATTATTATTTCATAGCCCAATTAAAATTGCTGCTAAATTTTAAATCCTGTGGTTTATTAAATTGGACATATGGGGCCTCATTCATGACAATCCCTACCTTTTAATTAGGGTCACTGCCTGCAGCTGCTGGGAGGGTTCTGGGGCTGTCCCAGCATTAGGGCTGCTGGCTGCAGCTGCTGTTGGGGAAAACTGGTGTTCTAGGAGTGCTGTTTAGGGTGAGCTTAGGGTTGAGGTCAGGGCTGCTGCTGTACCCTAACCCTTCCTTTGTACCCCTAACCCTCAGTGCCAGCTCTCCACCTGTCAAGCCCCTCTTTGCCCCTCAGCCTGCAATGTCTGTGTGTCACCCCAAGCCCCCCGACATTGTCCCTGGGCCCCCCTAACCTCCACCATGCACTCTCCACCCGGGTAGGGCTGGTTTCTAGGGTGAGGTATGGGGTGGTGTGAGGGCTGGTTCACCTGTCACCTTCAGGCACCCCCTGCCTCCCAGCCTCCTTGTGTCATCCTCAAGTTCCCCACTGCAGCCTCTCANCTGCCTCTCAGCTGCCGCAATCCTCTGTGTCACCGTCCAGCCCCCTCCCCTCAGCCCCAGGCCCCTTTGTTACACCGTGCAGCCCACAGACATCGTCCCTGCCTGTTTTATTTGGGTGTTGTCCTGCTGCGAGGGCTGCACTATCCCCACCAGTTTGGGCTCCCATGTGCTGCTGCAGGGAGTCACAGGTGGGCAGTGAGGGGAGTGAGGGATGGGACAGGGGCAGGCTGGAAGTACAAGTAGGGATGAGGGGTGAAGAAGGGGCACAGCAGAACAGGGCTGAGGGGAGGATGTAAAGGTTAGGAGGGGGCACACCATATCTCCCAGGCAAAAGCTGCAGAAAAATACAATTCTGGTTGTGGGGGCAGTGACAAACACCTTCTGTAAATTGACATTAGGAACCTGGGGTGGTGAGTTTTGTTTCACAGGGAAAAAGGCCGGCATTTGTGTCAAGAGACCTGTGGCCCGGAGTGGGCAGCCGCCTCCTGAAATTCTGAATGGTGCAGGATATCTCTGACATCCAACCTGCCACCACTGAAACTTGTGCTGCCCTGACAATCCCAAGCACCTCCTGCAAACTGACATCAGGAACCTGGGGTGGTGAGTTTTGTTTCACAGGGAAAATGGCCAGCATTTATGTTCAGGGGCCTGTGGCCCTGAATGGGCGACCGCCTCCAAAAAATCCAAATGGCAAAGGTTGTGTCCCAGACCCAAGCTGCCAGCACCTGGAACATGGGCTGCCTTGACAGTCCCAAGCACATCCTACAAACTGATATCAGGAACCTGGGGTGGTGAGTTTTGTTTCACAGGTAAATATTGGAAGAAGAGGGGTTTTCCTCACTTTAAATATCTTATATGATGGAAAAAGGGGGATTTCCCCCTTCATTCAAGCCCTTAAGAATGCTACTCCTAACCCTACTGGCCTAACTCTAAAACTAACACTAAACCTAATCCTAACACTAACCCCTAAACCAGAGCCCTAACCCTAACGGCACTAGGCCTAGCCCGAGGCAGAGCAGTAAAAGCACCCTAGGGCTAAAGCTGCTTCCAAGGAGAAAGCCATGTCTTGGCAGTTCTGTGTTCCCCTTGGCATGCCTTTTGCAGCTGCAGTGTGCCTGGAGCTCTGGGCTTTGTGGTTTTCAAAACCCTAACCCTAGGCATAACCCTAACCCTAGGCAGAGCAGTAAAAGCAGCCCTGGGCTAAGGCTGCTTCCAAGGAGAAAGCTGTGAGTGTTCAAGAACCTAGAGTTGACAGCTGATGCTTGTGCTAAGGCCCTCAAGGGGAAGAGGCAGAGATATCTGATCCAAGGAACCCCAAAGATACACTAGATAACACAGTACACCAGACAACACAAGACAGACTGGAACTGTTCTGCACTGCACACCCTACAGCTGCTATCAAAAGCAGAGCCTCTCCCTTTAGCTTTCCTAAGAGGCCCCTTAGAGGACATCCCTTTACCCTCTGCTAATTTCTAAATCTGTCCCAGGAATTTCCAACCCACTACTTTCCTATCATCCCACCTCCAGGCTGTGGCCCCCAAACTATCTTTTAGATGACCGGTGATGTGAATCCACATTGGACCTGAAATGAGTCTGCCTCAGAGGGCCCTGTGATCGCCTGTTAGCCTCTTAGTCAGCTACAATAAAAAACATCAAAAACAAGGTATGAGTTTAGTGTTATGTGGGCCAAATCCCAGCAAGTTAATTTTTTTCCTCTCTTAAGTGTGCCTGGATCCTCAAGT
>VXBC01011355.1:819-13914 GCA_013399945.1 Ploceus nigricollis
TTCCCCAAACTGGAGTATTTCTTATCTGGGACTAATGTTGTCAAGGACCCTCATCCACACAAAGTGAACTTGTTGATAATTTTTGTTTGGGACTCATTCGCCTGTTTATTTTGGGCCTTTCTACCATCAAAACACTCTTTCAGATCCCCAAGAGCAGGCAGCACGTGAAAGGATTTTAAAAAATTTAAATGCGTCTTTCGCACACTTACAAACATGCGTTTCCCACCAGCGTGGGTTTGAATTTTCCTCTGTTTCCTGGCATTTGGATGTTTTTGTACTTTACCGTACACTTTAGACTGCTGGAAACAATAACCCTATTTAAAATTTCGCGGTGGCAATGAGACAGACCTTTTAAAACCTTATCGCAGCTGTTCAAATACAACATCATTGTCAGGTTAAGAGCCAGTGTCTTTTATAGCTGCAGTCTCCAGCTCCTGGGTTGCCGGAGAGTTTAAATATTACCTTCGTAATATTCGCTGCTCGCAGGCTCTTTCGGCAGCATCCCCTGCGCCTGGCGCAGCCCCTGCCCTCCCCGGGCACGCTTGGCCGGCGCCGCGGGCTGAGCCGAGCGGCGGGCGCTGCGGCGCGGTGGCCACGTAAGATCATGATCAGAGCCATGGCTAAGACTCGCCTGCGCCGGGGAAGAAGCCGCGGCGGAGCCCACGACGCTCCCTCCGAGCGCCGCGTCCCCCCCCCTCGCCTTCTAGCAATTTCCTCCTCTTCAACAACAGCCTGGACAACCCACAGAGTTTAAAGAAACAAAATACTATTTTTCTTGACGCAGTTTAAGACTTGACTATTAAATCTAATCAGGAATTTTATGCCCATCAAATGGTTCTTTCATAATCTTTATTTACACTGTAAGAAAAGGGGTCCCAGAAATATCCCAGCTGAAAGTATCAGCCCAGAGGTTTGCGGCGGGGTTCGCCCAACAGTAAAGTTAAAACAATAAGCAAATGCTGAGCTGCTTTCCACGCCGGCCTCGCTGCTGCTGCTGCTGCGGCTGCTGCTGCTGTTGCTGCTGCTGCTGCTGCTGGAGGAGCTGAATTCTGGGCTCCTGATTAGACATGAGGGCTCTTTGATATTTTGTAATTGAAAATATTAATTTCATGCATGTCACTACACGGAAACTCAGATGACTGTTGTGATTATAGTAATTTAAATATTGCGTTCGGGACTGGCACACGGCTCCATAAGACCCTTCGCTCACGGTAAATCATGAGGGATTTAAAAACGGGCAGCAATTTTTTATTGAAAATGAACAGTAGAAAGTTTAAGTTTGATGTAAATAGAAGTTGAATAAACATGCGAGAGCCATTGGGGAACTGGGGACTTAGGCTCTGGGCATTTAACGTCACTATTGTTTTAAATCATATTAAAATGGAATAAAGTAATTAACATTAATAAATAAATCAATATTGTGCAATAAATGAGATATACAATCTACATTAATATAAAGGTTTTGCTCTCAGAGCCCCATATTTTTCCGAACGAGGGTGAAAAAATGCCCCAACCAATGGGTCCATGTAGATGTAAATTACTGTTTGTAATAAAGCATAGGTGGACATTACAGTTTTCTCCTCTAGCAAATGTCAGGGCTAAAAACTGGAGGTTACCAGACGTGGCAGCAGGGCTTAATTTTCACTGCCTTATCTCCCTGAACCTTATTACTGGTGATATGATTATGTTTTTGTCTCGGCTGTGCCGAGCATTCTCATAGTTGCAATTTGCTGTGTTTGTGTCCCATTATGTGAGGGGGATGGGAGAGGGGTTCGAAAGAAGCCAGATATTTTGCAGATGCCTTCAGTAAGAAAGGTATTGCGAGAAATGTCTTGTTTTTAAAATAGGCTGGACCCCAGGAAGCTTTTAGTAAATTTCCTTTGATTTACTTGATTTCACCATTTTATTTAGGGTGTCTTTAAACGCGCTGACTGTATATTTTATGCCACGCTGTTAAATTGCAGGGACATTGAAGAATAGTTTTATTTAAGAAAAAAAAAAAATTGGGTACGATATTGTGATCTTTCTTCTTTTAATAAAGCAACTGTCACGTTGCCCAGATTTCTATGTGCCGTATTTTCATAGAAAGAGTCAGCGTCTGGGCTGAGATTCTCTAGATTTTTTTGACCGAGGTAAGGGGACAGACACGACATACTGATGACACTATGCTTTTTCCTAAATATGAAAGCCTATAAAATAAACAAAATAGCACGCTGATCTTTTCTTCAAAGGTGTTATCTCTGAGCGTAAGGATTGCACGCTAGTACTGACCGTATGCTCAGCTTCGCCCTAAACCCCAGCCCTTCTCCTATCGTATTTCCATATTTTTGTGGACACGAAGGTGCCTGAGTGTGATGAGATTTTAGCGCGTATATTGGTGGCCAGTGCAGCCTTCAGCCTCGGTATTTGTGCTGCACAATTATCTTTCGGCGGATTCCTGACACATTTATATTTTAATCGGAAAATAAGCAAATGCCCTTTTCGTTCTATGTAAAGGACAAGCCCAAAGACATTTGGAAATAGCTCACAATCTTTTCTGTCTAGAGGAATTTAACTGAGAAAAGGGTAAAAAGGAAAAATAGAAGAGGTTACAGACTTGCAAAGAATCATCACATTTACACAATGGTTCAAAAAAAAGGGAAGAAAGCGGCATTTCCATGTTCTCGTGTCTAGATAAAATTTTCCAAAATTAACAGCGCACCCTGGTTCTCGTCACCCGTTCACATTCTCTGAGTTCGGCCTCACTGTAATTGCGAGGGGTTAAAGCACCTCGGATGAAGCCTGATGGGCTCGGGATTGGTGTGGGCTCTCGCAAGGAGCCCTCTCATGCCAAGAAAAACAAACACCAAAACTTCGCTAAACGTTTCCCCTTGGGAAAGTGTATGTCCACCGAGAGATCAGGGCATTTTCCTCCGGGATACGGCTCTGCCTGCAAGGACTACCTCTGGCGTCAGGGATCCCAAGGATTTTGGGTTGTACAATGCCGGTTTATTACCGCCGGAAAGGCTATATCTAGGAAAGTGTTAACAATGAACTTCTAAAAAGGAAAAAAAAAAAAAAAAGAAAATAAAAAATAGAAGAAAAATAAACCACACACCAACAATCCAGCAGAAAAAGTGCCAACAAATGCGTTCACGAGAGACCGGGTTTTAAAAAATGTGGAATATGGCTAAGCCAACATGAAATAAATTTCGATGAATTCTGCAAATAAGCAGAAAGCAGCATAACCCTTTCTTTCCTCAGGTTCTGACCAGAAGTGCACACTGGAAGGAAAAAAAAGATAAAACAAAACAAAAAAATCTCAGAAAGACAGAACATGCTCGGTTGCTGGAGAACGTCCAAGAAATTCATAAGAATGACTTTAATTCTGTAAGCTCTACTTTCATTTTAATAGATCTCCATAGCACTTTTAAAGAGAGGGACTTCATTCAGCAATGCCTTGGAAAGGTGATGTTAGGATATTAAAAATATCTTTCCTTTTTTAAAAAACAAGCACTTTCTTTTCAAAAAACAAGCACTCTCAGGAGCTAATGTTAATCTCGTCTTTAAATAAAATACGTTTTTAACATTACGTTTTCTGTACCTAAAGGTTTATTTAAGAAAATCCTCGAGTAAGAATCAAAGATAAATTGTGGAAATGCATGTTTTTTATATTACTTTTGTTCCACCCGCGTTAAGGCTGTCCTTAAAGGAGTAGATAGATTTTCGTTCTAGGGAACGAATTCTGAATATCTTTGGGGTTTGATTTTTTTCCTTTCTTAAAATTATGGGATTTTTTTTAAAGCTCGGATGCATTATAAAAGATTACGACCAAAAAAAAAATTCTTTTAAAGTGGCATATTTCTCCAGCACGTCACGGTTATGGGTTATTTGTTTAATAAATCTTTTTGATGCTTTATTTTCTCATTTGGAAGGCCCTGAAATCTTATCGTTACTTATATATTAGATATTTTATTAGCAGTGGAATTATTATTAGGGGGAAAAGAGACTGGAGCACCAGAGGCTGCGGCATTGCAGCGCCTGGGCGCGCCCTCCTGTGGCCGCTGCCCGCCAGACACCGGGAATTTTCTCCTCTCCAGCTCTTTCTCCTCCGCTCAATTCGTTCTCAGTCATGGGTTTCTTCCTTTCCTTTTTAATAGAAACTTAACACCGCTATCACTGAGCATTTATGCAAGATTAGTGCTAGAGTGTTTCGGTTTCCGCGGCCCGCTTTTGCGGTGTCTTGGCATTTTGAAGGCGTATTAATACGCTGAGATAGACTGTCAAAGCACTGCAGGGAACAGAAAACCGAACGACTCGTTCTCGCCCTGTGGATTAAGGATCGGGAGACACGCGAGAATTTGGCTATAAGGTCAGGCAAAATGCCATGAGGAATTCCCCGCGACCTCGCGCATTTCTAATTAATGGGCTTTGTGGGGAAACTGCATAGAGGTATCGCCTTTGTCCCTAAATTACGAGACATTTCCTACTTTTTTTTTTCCTAAGCAAACCCCTCTTTTTCTTATGAGCTAAAAAAAAGGAAAAAATGGGGAAAAAAAAGAAAAAAAAAGAAAAAAAGAAAAATATTTTTGGGTCGAATTCCCAGGGCGCGGAAGAGAAAGATAGGGAAGTGAGGAGCCCCCTGTGCTCCAGCTGGCAGGGACTGGGGCAGGGCACGCTCACTGCACGACGCCGAGAGCTCACCTCGACCCAGCCGGGATTTTCTTTGCGTTATGATGCATTTGCTAATATGGCCAGCTATGCGGTAAAAAGTGTGTGTGTGGCTGTGCGTGTGTGCGAGAGAGAGCGAGGGAGGGAGGGAGAGAGTGAGACAGAGAGAGAGTGGGTGGTGGTTGAAAATAACAGAGGAACCTTAAGGCGCCTAATTATTCAGAAAGGTTAAAGGTGATGACCTTGACATTTTGGAAGTTCAAAGGCATACACTTATGTTTTTCTTGCTAAAGTGTTTTAAATTTTTTTTTTAGTCATGCCTCCCTCCTCTTCTATTTCCCTATTTTTTGAATTCTCCGTTCTTTCCTGACTTAGTTGGCACTTTTGCCTTCCCTGCCTGCGAGAGTAGCGAGAGCCACCTCGTCCTATTCAGAAAAGCCAAATTCTTTTCTCACTCGTCGCCTTTATTGCACATTGCGGAAATCTCTTTTTCGCCCACCAGAAGGTGTATAATATAACCCAATTAAGCTGTTTAGAACCTCGGGTTTTATGGTGTTGTCTAGACAGTTCAAGGTTTTGTAAACAGCCCAGGCAGGTCACGCAAGATAAAGCGGCGAGGAGCGGAGCGGATCTCCTCCGGGTGCCGGCCCCCGGCGGGGCCCGCCGCGGCCGGCAGCGCGCTGAGCCCAGCTCCCGCCAGCGCCGCGCTCCGCTCGCCCTGCCCGGCAAGTAGATTTAAGAGAACCACCCCTCTGCTCCCAAAAGTGCTGGGGACGGTTTTGTGGTTTTGGTTTGAGGTGGTTTTTTTTTTTTAATTTTTTTTTAATTTTTTTTTAATTTTCTTTTTTTTTTTTCTAAAAGGTTTTTATCCCGTCAAGGAAAANTTTTTTTCCCAACTAGTGCCAATTGTTTATAGCTCCCTCTTGTCTGACTCGCTTGGAGCCCTCAGTCTTTCTGCCTTGCTCTTCGCTAATAAGTAAACAGTCATTGACGTTGGGGATTCTGGGCTTATTTGGAGCCTGACCAGTTAAACGAAAAGCCTTTTTCGTTGTTTATAGTAATGGTAGCACCATCAGAAGTGATGGTCTGCAGACAGCCATGTTGGCTCTGTCTCACAGCGAACGGGGAAGGTACGCATACCTACAAAGGAGAGTTAGGCATTTGAGCTATAACTTAATTAAAACGCTTTTTAAATAACCCGGGTAGGCTTCCTTACATTATTATTTAACTGAACTTGGCTCTAGCCCGGAAAACGCTAGGATCCTTCGGAGATGGAAATCCATACAGTGCACGGAAGTTATAACCTTAACTTTACTAGAAACCATTTATTCACATGAAAAAGACAGTGGCCCATGCTTTTGGGTGACAATTGAAACATATATATATATATTTTTTATATATAGCGAGCGTACATTTACCATCTCTTAAATAAACCGCATTCACTTAAAGGGAGGAAAGTGTTATCCTAGCTCAAAAGCAACAACAGAGCCCCCCCCGAACTCAATGAATTGTAAGCAACAACTACCAGACACACTGCAGGTCCATTGCTGGCACTGTGGGAGAGGAAAAAAAAGCACCTTTGGCGAAAAACACTCGAGAGTGGACAGTTGGATTTACCCCAGTTTCCCCTTATCAGGAATCTGCTCCGCCAAGCCCCGAAATCTCCAGTGGCCATTCAGTGTGGGGAGTTGCACATGAAAATGAAACTTTGAGTTCCGCAGGGTGGATGTGTCAAGTAAACAAATTAACTTTTGCATTCAGATGGTAGATCAGAGAGACCGATGTATTCTTTGTTTTTCTTCTTTCTTCCTGTTCTCTTGCGTTTTTTTTTTTAATATTTTATCTTTTTTTTTTCTTTTTCATTTTTTTTTCTTGTTGGTTTTTTTTTGTTTGTTTTTCAAAACAAGGGATTCCCTGTGAAATATTGGAGTCGATCTCTGTTCAGTTTCTTTTCTTTCATCCTTCGATTCTGGAACCAGATTTTAACTTGCCGGTCAGTGAGGTTGAGCATTCTGGACAGCTGCAGTCTCTTCTCTTTGTTTATGTACACGTTGAAGAAAAATTCCCGTTCCAGTTCTCTTATCTGATATTTGGTATAGGGGCACCTCTTTTTCCTTGATCGCTGGGGAATTGCTGAAATTCAAGAGAGAAGAAACTGATTCACGCTGTTGCTACGAACATGCTCAGCTAGGGTTTGATCAGAGACTTTGATAATATCCCATTGCCTGCAAAGCAGCCCTCTAGCAGTTCAAAAAATATTCCTGACGCTTATAATCTCCGGGTGACTTAGCAAGAAAAGCTAATATTTCCCAACTTCTCCTTAAAAGAGAGCTCTTCGAGCAACACAGAGAGATATTTAAATGGGCTGGAAAAATTCCAAGTTTCTCAAACTCCTCTCACACACACCCCCCGCCCCAAACAAATGAAGATCTTAAGCTCTAAACCGAAGGCAGCTCTTAGCACTACCTGTGAAATCTCTCCGTCTCCCCCCGATGAATCAACAATTTAATAACAATTAATATCCTCTTCCAAGAATACCTTAAGCCCACCTAAATTGGTTTCCTATCGTAAACACGCTTTACAACGGTAAAGGAAATCTTATAGGATATATAAAATCCTTTGGATGCTTATAAAATTGCACATAAAATGCGGCTTGACAAAGTGTTGGCCTTGTACTCTTGCCCCCAATTTACTACTGATACCTACCTGAACTGTTGCTCTTCTCTGCAACAGCCTCACCAGAAGGGGAATCGGCGCTGTTTGCTGGTGTCACTTTCTTCTCCTGGCTGGAAGGTGTTTTACTGCAAGTGCTGTTCTGGGCTTTCAAGTCGCCCTTCTCCGCGTCCCCCTCGCTCTCGGAGTGCTGCTGGTACGGGGGTCCGGGGGCTGTCTCGTAAAACTGGTCGAAGCCTTGCGGCAGGATGCCATTCCTCCCCACCGAGCTGTAGAAGTTGGAGGCGGCGGGAGACGGTCCGTGGTGGCCGCAGACAGGGTCCGTTTTGAACAACATTTCCGTCCTCCTGTTCGCAGGCTGCAGAAAGTCTCTGTGCATCACCTCTTCAGCTGAGTAATAAGGAGCATAACTGCCCCTATACTGCCATTTGCTGCGCTCTAATCCGTATTCCCTGAATGCTACTTCGCGCACAGGTTGAACATGAGGTAAATTAGAAGAATAAGGAAAAGTCATTTGACAGGACGACGATTGAGACAAAAAAGAGGGTTTCGTCGAGAAATCTGAGGGTGAGACGTAATAGGCGCACCCTGGCAGATACATATTGGATGTGCCGTGACTGCAATCGTCAAACTCAGTCATGTCTTCCTTTTTGCGATTGCAAGCAACCAGGAGGCTTCAATGCATTGAACAAGATCCATCTATTGCACAAGAGGGTTTGGACAGGATCAACTAAGAAAAAATCCCCACCGTGTGCTGACGTGCAATTCATCTTGATTGATTCTAGTGGTAATTATGTCACGTGACGCGATGTAGAAATGTCCTTATATCTATATCAGCCCCTCGGAAAGGCTCCTAAGATCTCTCCAAAGAGCCCTCCCAGCACGGGGAGGCGAGCGCGCCGTTTGTACAAATATAGCCGGTTTTAAGTCTCATCCTTTCACCAGGCGATGTGAGATACACGTAGGTGGTGCGGATCACCTGGGGCCGCGCCGCCCGGGCAGGCGCCTGCCCACCGCCGGAGCCCGGCGCGGAGCCCCACGGCGCGCAGCCCCCCGCCCGCATCTCCGCCCGGCCTCCCCGGGCAGCGAGGGGGGAGCACTGCCACCGTCGGGGGAGGCAGCCCCGGAGCGAGGGTTGGGGGCTCACGGACGGGCACCCCCGGCTCGGAAACGTGATCGCTTCCTCCTTAGAGGGAACGATACTCTCCGGCCGCCGCTCAAGCAGATGATGAGCGGGTGGGTGATGGTTCACTCAGGAAAGCCAAGTCCCATTCACACATTCGAGTGTACGACCGGATCTGCCCGCCCGGCTCCTGCAATCCACAGTTGGCATCAAAACCGGTCACGAAATTCAAAGCCTGAGTTTCGATCACCTCGTTTTCCCTCGCTTATAAGCCCAAACACTGCGCACTTGTGTCAGGGCGCCAAACTGAAATGAGAAATACGCAAACAGAACATCTCTCAGCAGCCGGATTTACGAAAGGGAGATACTTTCGGGCTCTCTGTAAGGCAGAGGGCTATGGCAGGAAAAGAAGTCCACCAAGCACGGTTTCCTTGGGAAGCA
Source organism: Ploceus nigricollis (assembly GCA_013399945.1). Taxonomy (NCBI): domain Eukaryota; kingdom Metazoa; phylum Chordata; class Aves; order Passeriformes; family Ploceidae; genus Ploceus; species Ploceus nigricollis. Next base: position 9,707 of record VXBC01011355.1, read on the forward strand.
GAGCAGCAGACAAAGTGACCTCTGTTCTCCTGCCTCCAACTCCCACCAAAATGTTCATTTTCATTGGAAGGGAAAAGCAAGACTTGGGAGCTGGCTACACGCACAGCAGCCGCCAGCCCTGCTCCCGCCCTGCCTTTGAGGGCTCATTTTTGCCAATTTTCCTTTTTTCCTTAAAATATGATTTTATACAGACAAGCACAAACTGGGCCGCAAAGGTTGAAAAGAGAGGAGAATAACGAATACACGCCAGCAATAGCCCTATACTCGACCAATTCCTCATTCCAGAAACATTTGCCAGCTCTCCATAGGAATGGCTTTTTTCCGCCACTGTACCGCATAGCCAGGTTAGGTCCATCACATGTCGCTCTCCACATAAACCCGATATCTGGGCGAGCTCCCCAGGCCGAGCACGGCCGCCTCCGGACCCCCCAGCAATCCCCGGGCAGAGGCTCCGGCAAGACGACAGGCCCCGTATCACCTCCACAAAGGCACATCCAGGTCCCACAGCAAGCGGAGAGCCCGGCAGGTGGGGAACCGGCCCCACAGAGCTCCGGGCAAGCGGGGAGAAGGCCCGTGGGCTCCCCGGCTCCTCGGCGCGGCCGTGCCCGCTGAGGACTCGGCTCCGCTGCTACAGGAGCCTCCTGCTCGCCCTCGGCTACGCCATGCGGAGAGGCTCCGGGGGCGGGAGCCCCGCAGCCCGGGCTGCGCCCCGCACACTGCCCCCCGCCCCGCTGCCGCCACCGCCACTGCCACTGCCCCTCCTGCATCCCCTGGCTCCCCAGAGCAGTGGAGGGCTACCCAAGGGGCTTCCATGCCGCAGCCCAGCTAGCCCTTTCTAAAAATAAAAATACTAAAGCCAGGCAGATACTATGGAGCTCANCACCTCAAACGCCACACATTGCTCCCAGCAGATAGACTCTTGCAAGTTGCAAGTTATCACTAGAAATCACAGCACAGAAGCACCACTCCCTCCCTTAATCGGCTTCCGAGCCCTCTCGGTTCTGCTGCAACAGAAAAAAACAACCTCCCAAAAATGATGTCTGCGCAGTTAAAATGGCTCCTGTGTCACTAATTACCCTGGACCTTGCAGCAAAGCAGGGCAGGGCTCCCTTCGGATTGTGCCCCCCCCCAAGGTTTCTGATCGCCTATCTCGTCAAGAGAGATGGTTCTGGAAACCTATGGAGCTTCATTTTCTTTACTGTTCAAACAACTAATTGCGCCTTAGCCAGAATCTTTCACCTTCTTTTCGATGCAACGAGCCTAGCATCAATGAAATTTTGGCGCAGGAGCCAACCGGTTTCAACTAATTCAAGTTCAAAGACATGGCGACGATTTGTTAGTACGAAAGCTCTTTTAGGAAACAGTCCTTTAAGAAACGATCTAATCTGGGAAGTGTGAGACCAATATCACAGCAGACACCCCGCTAGAATAAGGCAGAGCTGGGGGTCCCCGCCTGCCAGAGCGTTTTCACCCTGGGGTCGGTACCAGCCCAGCTCTGAACATCACAATAACATCCCCCCCCCGCTTTTTTTTTTTCTTTTTCCCTTACACAGATTAAATAGCATCGAAACATAAATGCACATCATGTACACAGTCAGGCGAATACTTTACCGTTAGGCGTCTTGAAACATCTGCAATCGTTGCGTGGAATCACCAAGTATTCAGGTCCAAGAGACATTTCCAAATGCTCTCCGTGGAAATTAAGGCGACTTGCGTAACGTTTGGACTTAAAAATATACCCGGTCCGGCTGGAGAAGATGCGGTGTTTTTGTGCCACCCAAGATAAGACACTAACTTGACCTTAACTTTGTTATGGCGCCCCTAGTATCTGGAGAACGTGAACAGACACTGTCTGGCAGCTCTCGTAAAAACCGACTGGAGAAGAGATTCTGAGTCATTTCATTTATTGCCACTACAGTTCTGCAAGAAAGCTTTTCCTCTCTGCCAAACTTTAATTATTTATGCTCTTTTAGGAAGCACAAAGGCATCCAGAGCCATTCCCAACAAACCAAGTTGCGTTTGCAGCCTTATCAAAAGAGGAGGGATGGAGAGCCTCGTCGAAGGGCTTTATCACGTTTAGGCTGCGGTGGAAATGCAATGATGTTTATGTTTGAGTAAATAAAGGGATGAACCGTTGCCTGCATGCTGCGGAGGGACGCGGGCGCAGCAAGCGGGTGCCCGCCGCTCCATCCCGCCCCGCATACACCCGCAAAGCCGGTACAGGGGGCACCTGATAAGACACCCGAAATAATCCAGTGGAAGGACGTGGAGTACATCCACCTCACTCGGGCGCATCTCCTGCACACCCAGCCGGAGTGTCGCACACGCTTGTGCACACATGTGCCCAGGGGACAGCTCGAGTGGGTGTGCACAGGCAGAGCCGCACAGGCAGGGCGCGCCCTGCGTCTGCAGCTCTGCCACGCGTGTGTGCCTCCCCATGCCCCAACCACTGTCCTCGCCCACTGCTTCAGAGGAAGGGATGAAACCTGGAGTATGGGCACGCGTGAAATCATGCACCATTTTCTACCGCCGATGTGTCTGTGCACAGTATGAACCCACAAACACGTACGTCTGAGTGTGCACACGCGGTTACACACAACGGGCACTGCTGAAATGAGTGCGTCTATAGATACACAAGCACATACAGAGATACATTGTACACAGACTTTCTCAACAAACCGCAATTTAGATCCTACCTCCTCAGCCTTTTCTCTTTCCGTAGGCGATTTAGACTAGGAGCTTCACAATAAGCTATCATCGTGGATCAGATGCGTTTAATAAATAATATATTGCCTTTCACATATTTTCATCCGAGGTTCCTCTTCGGATTTCATATCACTCATGTAATAAAGGAACGGGTTGTACTGGGGAGGGCTAAGATAGGGAAGAACAGAGCAATGGGTCAATTTCTCATGGACTGTAGCCGTCTGAGTAGTATTCCAGGAGAGGGTAAGAAAAGGGACTTTATCTGGTTTTTGCTCTTCTCCTGGCTTGCATCATTGGGGTTGCTCCTAGTTTTTTTAATTAGGGAATGCCACTGGATGAAGAGACCATCATTGTCCGCAATGCGTCAACTCCCAGCACAGAGGCTGAACGTATCGAAGATTTGGAGGGACCCAGGAATGGTTCCTGTGGCTGTGGATGGCTGGGTGTGCATCCCTTGCCCCCGGGGAGCTGTCACCCGGCGAGGCTTCATCCCCGCTTTCCTACTGGCAGCCACCCCGCCATGAGCGAGGTAGGGTTTTGTCTGCATTGGGCAATGCGGGCGGTAAGAGTGGTGACAAATGCTTTGGGCTGGTTTTTCTTCTCCCCCCGAAACACCACCCAAGCGTTACCTTTGGGGCTCCCTGGAAAGCTTTCGGGAAAATGGCTACGTCTCTGCTCGCCTAGGAATCCGGGATTTAGCTCCAAATTAATCTGGACTACCGTGCCCTCTCGAGCAGTACTGGCAAGCACAGGAGTGAGTAGGAGCAAAGTTCAAATATGATTCTTTATGAAATAATGGGTTTATTGCCTTTGGGAAGGCTATAGTCCCGTGTAAGTAGGTAGCAGCTTTGTGTCGTTCCTTGCGGTTGTTTAGACTTTTTGTATACGCTACGAACAACCATATCTGAGCCTATTTTACATGCCAGAAAAGAAGGCAGCCTCTGCCAGCCTAATTATTGTTACTGTTGGAAGTCGTGGAAACGCTCTTCGTTAAGAAACGAAGACTTTGAAACTGCAGCCAAAACACATTTTAATACGGATCTTTAAATCCGTGAGATTTTTCTTTTAGAATTCGTATTCTGAGGTATCAGACTGAGGGCAATGTGTAATTTCCTCAGGCTTTGGAGCTCTGGCCAGTCTGGCTGCTCTGGTGGTGCAGAGGCCGGCGGCTCTCGGCAGAGAAAGCTTCTCATCAAGATGCGGGGAAAATCGATCTAATTCTCATCCCAAAACAGTGATCAAACGGCTTAGACACTGCTACCAGCCCCTCTGGTTGGGTTATTCTCTGAGGTTTATATCTATGCAAAACCCCGAACTGGTTCGGGGTTTTATATGTTTTCCCTCATACAAACCTATGCAGAAACGGCCACGGGGACTGACTGGCGAAACAATCAGTCCCACCAAAACCTCCGTGCTGTTCCGACTCCTGTGCCTGCAGCACCCGGGGTGAGAGGTGGGCCCCAGCCTCCCCTCAGCCACTCTGAGCCTGGGCCTCTGTCCCG
>VXBC01011355.1:40025-68524 GCA_013399945.1 Ploceus nigricollis
AGGGGAGAGGGGAAGCCGGAGAGAGGCGGAGGGAGCGGGCAAGGAGCAGGGAGCGCTGCAGGATGTACGGCGGCTCCCCACGCTCGGGGGACGGGGGGAACGTGTCGGGGAGAAACTTTGCAAAGCTTCCATCTGAGCGGAGACACGGGGAGACGGACCCCGGTAATCCCGGGGAAAGCAGCGGCACGGCCTCAGGACCTCGACGCGCCCCGCACCTGCTGGGGACCGGCCGGGGGAGCCCGACCGGAGCAGGGCAGAGGTTTGGGCCGAGCAGAGCCCTCCGGGAAGGGACGGGCAGCGGCGAGGGAGGACGCGGGGAGCCCCAGGGAGGCCGCGGCAGCCGAGAGCGGAGTCCTGCGCCCACCCTGGGTGGGACCGGGCTCTCTTCGCAGTCGCTCAGAGCGGCCTTGCGCGGCGTCTCGGAGCCGCCGGGCGATTGCCGACGGCAGCGCCCTGCCCGGATGGACGCGCGGAGGAGCGGCCGCTCGGCTCGCTCTGGCTGTGAGTGTCCCTGCCCCGCTGGGCTAGTGCGGGTGTCCACTCCGCCCCGAGTCCAGGAGGCCCCTTGCGCTGCGGCTCTCCGGTACAACACTCCATTATACGGGCTGTGATTACAACAATATATCTCTACCGTGCTCCGCATGCTCGGGTGTCAAGGGTAGTGTTTTAGAGAGGGTGCGAGGGGCAGCAATTCATAAGGAGAACTGACAGTTCTTTGATGTGAAAATGATGCCCGTTTTTTTACTCCAGGATGCATAGCCGAAGAAAGATTACACCGTTTAAAAAGAGAAATTTAAACCCAGATGATAATAGTAACGAGCCAAGGAGATGCAGTAGGGAAGTCAATATTACAAGTAGAAAAGCAATCTCTGAAGGCCTTGTGTGGCCTGTTGGGTCTGAGAGAGCGAAGCTGAATTCCTGATAAATCATGAATCATGGATGATCTTTTCAGCTAAAAACGATCTTTTCTCATGAGCGTCGGCCTCTGGTCCCGAGGGCCTGCGGTGCCGCTCCAGGCAAGGTCTCCTGCACCCGCCGGGGCAAGGGAGGCTCGGCTCTCCCACTCCCACTTTCTGCTTTCACCAAGAAGGACTCTCGTGACGGGGAAGAAACCAACCCAACATCATCTTAGTTGTTTTCTTTATAAAATGATGTGAGGGACAGATTCTGGTTTTAAGTACTTTTTAAAAAAACAATCAATCAATCAATCAATCAATCAATCAGTTCTTCCATCCATCCATCAATCAATCAATCTCCCTCCTTCCTCCCGGGGTGTAAGGCAGCAGGCAGGACTGCCCACCCCTGTGCTCCCCGCGGCACTGTGCGGGTCCGGGGTGCCAAACACGGCAGCTGCCTCCGTCCCGTGTCCCCTGGGAGCGCTCCTGCCCAGCCCTTCGGCGGGCAGCCTGTGCGCCCTGCCCGCGCCGGGATGGACTTCCTTCCAAACGCACCAGCTGGCTCAGAGCCTTTCTTTTCCAACCAGTGGCAAGAGATTATTAACACATTATTAAAACTCGATTCAGAGCACCTTAATGAGACTTTTGCTTATTAGCGACGGGAGAGAATTTCAGAGGAGTGCTCAGTTAAGCCGCGTCTATAGTTTCTAGACTATGCAAATGAGGCTTTTACATTCAGCTTCTCGTGGCGTTATTCTCCAGCGTGAGGTGGTCGTCAGGACCAGAGCAGTTTTGTACGAGAAAACAATCAAGCTGATTCTAAGCATAAAATCGTTTCGGGGTATTTGCTGTAGGGCAAAGACATTTCTAGGGTGCTTGAGGTGTGTTTCTGTGAGCGGTAAAACTCCCCCACTGCACACACTAGCCCGCAGGACTCCTCCACACACAGCTTTTGCAGTCTACTGCACTTGCCAGGAAAACAAAGCTTTCCCTTTCCCAAACTTCCATTCCTTTGCTAGTCCGGACTCAAAATTTCCTCTCTGAGACAGTTTCGAGAAACTTCCACACAGCAGTAATCAGGCAAAGGAAAGAACACATCCTCAAGGTAACTAAGAAAGGCTCTGGAAAACTTCAGAGTAAACAAACACAAACAAATACATTTTCCAGTGCAGATTTATTATGGCTTCCCTCTGTTTTGCTGAGTGCGAGTCGAACAAAAGGAGAAATATTGGTTCCCTTTGACAGTGAGCGAGTCTTAAAAATTACGGATCGAATCCAAGTTTCAGGAGTATTGGAAAAACACTCAGAAACCCGACCCAGAGCCTTTTGGGTACCTCTTCGTGACCACAGCTTTGTCCCGTTCGGGAGCTGCCTGCTTTCGAAGGGCCGGGATAGCACCGAGGGGACCCGCGGGGCCCGGCCAGGGCGGGGCCTGGCACCGACCCCGGCTGCTCCGCGGCCCGGGGGCACCCAGGCTGCTCCTCCAAACCGCGCTCTCTCCTAAACCCCCGTCACCAGCACTTGCCCTGGTTAACAGCCAGTCACTTTGCTGCCCCGAGACTTTTGAAATTGGTTTTTCCCGGTCAGGTCTGTTTAGGACCCAGCGTCGTCCCTCCCTCATTTTACTTCATTTGAAACACCAGGAAGACGTTATTTGTTGTCGAACTAAATAGACCATATCACCTCTAGTTAAATTTGTAAATTACATTATGTTGCTGCTCTGGCTTTGTTTTCATAATTTTTAAAAATCTGAACAAATCAATTATATTAGCCATATGGCTTGATCACATCAGCTAATTTTCATTTTTGTACAGTAATTGTTGTTTAAACACCGACAACTTATTAGTTAAGGTGTTTAGGAAAGATGTCTCCAGTCCTGTCTTAAAAGATGATTGAAATGACAATGAATACTTCAAGTAAAGTCATTAAACCATTCATCCCAGTATTTTTCACTTTCTATGTACTTAAAGAGTTCACAATAGCAGTAGCTGAGCTGCAGCCTGATTTATACTTCTGGAATGGAGGCCATGAGACTATCAGGCTTTCATCCAGTTTGTAATGATTCACTTAAAAGCAGCAAGTTTTTGGTATGCAGCAGGTAAATAGTAATTTTTCTTAGCTTTTTTAAAGGTGTATAGTATTGAGAATGTACTAGTGGTTCCACTCTGGCACTTGCATACTGCAAATAAAAAACTTCACCCCTCAGTGATCTTAATATTTTGTCCATTAAATGTACTTGCTCATTTAAATAGGAGTGTATTTAACCGCTAGACAGATGGTCTACAGTGCGCACAATTATGAAGCAAGGGTCTGTGTACGTTGCCATATTTTGGGCTCCAGATTTCCTGCTTCCCTATACATTTTTGCAAGCAGTTTATTTTTCCATACAAAACACTAACACAGGTGGAGATGCAGTCTGGAACTCATTTCTGCTATCAGGGATCCAGAGCACAGCCCTTCAGGCAATCTTCTTAATTTTCTGACAAGGATTTTAACTACTTTGTACTTCAGATGTTTAGAGCATTTTAAAAACAATTCTGTAGCTCTCTTTAGAACACTAGGATTTTAAATATTTGACAGAAGTTTCTGATAATATTTACTGTATTGAGAAAATATGAAAAAACTTCTCAGCTCCACATCAGCAAAGCTGAAGCAGTGAGCAGGCAACGAGCAGTGTATTATAAATGAAAGGGAAATGTCACAAGAAAACGTAGAAAATTAGGAAACACCAAAATGGAGGTTTGCATTACAAACCAACTGCATTCACTGTGGGCCTGTCTCACTCCAGCACAGAGGAAGCTGGTGTTCACTCACTGATCTGTAATTAAGCCTGTGCATTTATTTGACCCAGGTAGGGCTCTCAGCATTATTTCTCATTCAAGATTCTGGCTGTGGGCTAAATACAGATTTGTTAATTTTCTGACCAGACTGTTTATGGTTCTTCTCACTCCTATTGCTGCTATGTCACAAATATTAACAAATTAACTCAGAATGATTCTATAAAGTGAGGATTCACCCTGTTTCATAACCATGATCTCAAAGATCAGACAGACACAGAATCTGCATTTGCTTTGCATGTGCTGTGGAGGACATTGGCCTGATAGTTTTAGTGTAGTTAGTGATATTATCTGCTCATTGCTTTGCAAAAAAATTTGAACATGATTTGAGAACCATAACATGGAAAATACTTTTGGTAAACAATTAATAAAAGCCAGATTTAAATGTTGTGCTTAGTATTGTATGGAAGTTCTGTAGCAAGGCAGAGGTTCAGTTATATTAATCAAGTCAGAACTCATCTGTTCTAGGATACCATTCCTCCCTTCAGCAAAGCATTTCCAGCATAATTTAAATTCTCCTGCAAATGGCTGGCATTTTACCAAGATCACTTTTCCTATGCAGACTTAAGTCACTTTCAGAGGAACTCATGACTGCTCTGGATGATTTCAGCTATGCACTCAGCAACAGAAATTAGGATTTTATCTTCCATTATAGTGCAATCACAGCTGGCAGGGCAAGGAGAGATAAGACTGCATAAATCACACCAAACCTGCAAGTTCTCAAGTTCCGAGTGCTCAACTTTTCAATCATAACTTCCTATGGAAATAGCTCTTTCCACCCTGTTTCCTGGATAATAGAATAAGTAAATGGTCAGTCCTTTGTGTGGAAATCTCCCACCATGGTCCATCAGCACCTGGAGCCACGCTGGGCAGACCTGTTAAGGTAGCAAGCAGAGGGGAGTGGCATAGATACTGCCATCGGGGGCTGGCATGCCTTCTATGATTCAATATCAGGGAGAGGAAACACCAAGACATCAACATCCAATTGTCAGATCAAGAAGTGAATCTCGTAAAGGACACAGATCCCTCTTGTTATTTCCACCACCTCTGACTCCTTTTGCTCATGTTAGGTCTTTCTCATCCCCTTCTCTCAGTGCAATTGCAGACTGCCATGCTTACTGCTGATTATCAAAGTTTAGACCTTTCAGTTGTCCCAAATAATCTTCATGGCCCTGAACTGTACTGACTTGCCTATGACCCATTATCTAAGCATATGTATGGAAATACAGATACATTGGGAATTTGCATGAGGTAAGTCTAAAATAATGGGTGAGTCTGGAGGAGATAGTTTGGTTTGAAGGGATTTGGTGTCTTTGAGAGAAAATGGTATAATTTTCTTTAAGGAGGAAAGGCTTGACTTTTTATTGTTCATCCTGTCCTTGCTGATCTTTGTAGTCTCTTTCTCATGGCAGAGTCCTAAACCATTGGAAGGAGACTAATCCAGTTAGAAATGTGAATGAGAAGGGGAAAAGTAGGGCAAAGAATTCCTGACCTACTTTTGCAGCCACTCAACTTCATAGAGAGAAGTAAAATTTTAGTAAGATAAAAGTGAATAAAAGTTGATTTTCAGACATGCAGTGAATCATTTCTAGTGCCTTATAAAGCATTATTTGGTTGACAATGTCTCTAAAAATATCAGTTTATGAAATGCAGTTTTACTTCATGAAATTTACCATTTTGCACCATGAAAAATAACTCTTTTTCTCTGAAAACAACAACAACACAAACTTCGCAGAAAAATCTTTAATGTCAAGAAATGGGCAAGATGTCAGTTTTATGCTGCATCAGAAAGACAGATATATGTATTTTACCATTTCTCCTATCCTGTTTATGATTGTTGCAATCACAAATAATGTAGCTGATCTCTCGTATCTACTCAGCCTGTATGTATTGCTACATCTTGCTCCAAGGGTACAAGCACTTTGTCATACAAATGTCTCTTCCTTGGGTTTTTATCTAGTATTTAACGCCCTGTTCTTCAGGAGTGCAGGACAATGACTCCATGGTCTGCAGTGCCTCCCTTTACAGAGCCTCAGCTGCTGTGCAAAGGCCATCCCCAAACCACCTGACATTAACATGGGTGACATGTTTCTAAACAAAAAGATGGAATCGCAATTTTTGTCTGTGTGTGTTACAACTTAGATGGTACAATTCAGAGGACAAAACTGGACTGTGATGATTTTTATTTTGGTGAGTGGCATGTCATGTATTATTACACCTCACACTAGCTTCTCATATTCTCTAAAAGCAGTTTCTGTATCTTGCTTTGTAAAGAAGCATTATTTCCAGCTCAAGTAAAGACAACTTTTAGTGAGTTTCCATTAACTTATTTCCAGTTTGCATGTTAACTTACCAACTATTATTTAGATTTGAAAAGAAAAAATGTATTGCTGTGCAGACAGGTCTTTGTAATGAATTTGTAAATGAAAAAAACCAGATTTATTTTTTCGGATACATTTGTCAATTCTTGAATAATGGATGTCCTGCTTGAATACTCGATTACACATGTAAGTTCCACAGTTCATTTGTGGTCAGATCATGACTTCTTAGGAGCCAATTTTTAAAGAAATTTGAAAGTTGATTTCTGCATCCGTTTCTATCTTCCTATCTTCTGTCTCCTAGTAGCTTTCTACTGACAGACCTCTGGACAATGTCCTATTAAATTATCTTGGATGACTATTAGCAGTTTTTCAGTAAAAACCTTTCCTGTCCTATAGGAGGTCCAGTGTATGAATACTCTTTTGCTCTGCTAAGCTATTAGCCTGTTGTCAAACTACTGAAGAATGAAACATTCTTTTTCTCTTGCAAAGCGTTGTGCATATCTCAGCAGGGAGCTTTCCCATGTTATGATCCTTGTAGTTCATCTGAGTGCTAAATGCCTGAAACTGGTTATCAATAATGATCTAGTTTGAGTACTAAAATTTTTCAAGATTTCCCCCTCTGTCTCTGATAAATATCATAACATTTGTGTAGTCGCTCTGGTATTGCATAAAACTTACTGCACATTTTGAGGTTTCCCCAAGGATTTGAAATGCCATTTCTCTTTCCTAAAAGACTCTGTAAGTTATATCCTTTTTGAAATTTTCAGTCTGGAAGGTAGGTACTAGACCCAGGCAGTGAAAGAGCTCCTGTAAAATTAGTTTCATTACTGAACTCATCAGAGAAAGTTTTTCTATCACAAGTTGAAAATAATGATCTATTAAAACATCAGAAGATAAATTCTTGAGTTCAGTTTGATAAATGTTCACCAGCTACCTGAAAACACTGATTGTAAAACTAGCAGAGAAAAAAATTGCAGAAGAATGAAATTAGCAAGAGGCAATGCAGGTGGGATTTGACACGGGATCCTTCTGCACCAGTAAGGTGCATGACACGCTCTTTGCTGGGCTGCTGAACGGCCCACTGCCTTCACCTCTGACTCACATTTGGGATCCAAATCAAGCATGTTGTAGGCAAACACAAATTCTGAGATGCTAGAGATAAGTTTTATGAGTTATATGACCCACTGCATGTGTTAGATGAGGTGCCTCTGGTATTGGCAAGTGCATTTGGTCTTGAACCCCATTCTTTTTCTTGCATCCCTTGTAACATATTAACATCCTCACTGGTCACACCAACCAGATGAATAAAACGGTTTTGTGTCTTTTTTTTTTTTTCCTCCTGAATCTAGTACAGCTGTCCTTCTACATTAAAGAAACAAGGAAACATTCACTGGAAAAGCAGGTGGCTATTCATTATAGTAAAAATATTTTGATCTATGCTTGACTTGTCAGCAGTACCAGCACTTGACCTACAAAAAGATCTGTCAGGGACAAAATAACCCAGGCCCATTAGCAAATCCTATTATTATAGTCCTTTACAGTCTCATTATAACTGTCCCTGAGTCAACATGCTCCACTGTATCTCTCACTGGACATTCAGAGTGACTCATTAGGGTTACACAGCATGAATGCAAACACAAACAGCATTCTCACCCTCCTTAGAGCCAAGGCATGAAACAATATCTGCTCTGCCCTGCCTGCAGCTCATACAGTCACTCTAATGACCTTTACACAAACTTGGGGTGTAGCTCCAATAGCTCAGTGCTGGGTGTGAATTACAGGACCCATCCAGTAAGCTGGGTAAATACACCATCTATTGATGTAGTTGATGTTATTCCAGGCTGAGCACTCGGCTGCTCTGGCTGTGCTGCCAGCATCCAAACCTAATGAGTTTAAACCTAGCTCAAGACTGCCTCCATTTGATTGCATTTTAAACATATCCTTGTCTGTGCTTTCAGATCTTGCTTCGTGCTTCTCTGTTGGGTGAAGTATTCTGCAGAAGTTTTCATTGTTTCCCTTCACTTTAAATAACGTAACTGAGTTGCATCTTGTTTGACAAACTAGGTAGATCAATTTTCCTAGTAAGTTAGAAACAGTCTCAAAATCAAGACAGCTAAACCAATATTTAAATATTATTGGAAAAAGAATGTTTTGTCAGTGGTACAAATTATCAAATGTTGTGGGATTCTAGTACACATTTTTCATTAGTTGGTGTTTCTCAGCTGAATGCCATCCTGCCAAAAAGTCATCTGTGACGCTGGCAGGTGAGAAGCCAATGCAAGAGCATGGAAATATTTCTCAGCCATCTTTCATATAGCTTTAACAATCAGAAGGAGAAGTTTTATTACTTAAACAGAGTTTTAATACAAATTTTAAATTAAACTTTGCTTAAATAATAGTTTTTTCTTCTGGCTGTTAAACCAATATTAAAGCAGGTTGGAAAGCAGTATACAGTTTCTTCCACCAGGTTCTCACACTGCTAGTGTACATTAATAATTGCTCTGGGTCTCTTTTGTGTATTAGAAACTTCTCCCATTTACTGTTTGGGTGACACTGGGTACTGCAGCTGACAGTTCATGGAATTACCTGTACAGGAAAGGACAGAAACTAATGATGCCCAGCAGAGATATGCAGGGAAGCCATTATAACTGTTATAAAACTCCAGTGTGTTTCCTGCTGGTGCCACACAGCTTGGTCACTCTTGCAAACACTGGGGTGTCCAACTGGCACATCCTCCATCCTGGGGCAAGCAGAAGGAATGGTTCAATCAGAGCAGGTTTCAAAGACAGCAGTGCTGTTGAGAAGGGTAGCACAAAATCTCCAGCACCTGACATGATCATAGAATCACACAATGGTTTGGGTCAGAAGGGACCTCAAAGATCATTTAGTTCCTTGCCTTGGGAGGGACCTTCCACTAGACCAGGCTGATCAGGGCCCCACCCATCTTGGCCTTGAACACTGCCAGGGATGAGGCAGCCCCAGCTGCTCTGGGTAACCTGTTCCTGTGCCTCACCACCCTCTGAGTACAGAATTTCTTCCTCAAGTCTAATCTAAATCTCTCCTTTTTTAGTTTAAAGCCATTCCTCCTTGCCCAATCACTCACCTGCCTGTGTAAAATGTTGCTCTCCCTCTGTTTTATTAAGTCTGCTCTAGGTATTGGAAGGACACAATGAGGTGTTCCTCAAGCCTCCTCTCCTCCAGGCTGAAAACCCCCAGCTCTCTCAACCTCCCTGAGAATGCTTTACAAAAAGTGCAGCTGGCCTGGGGGGCGTTGGGCAGGTGCTCTGGTGTTACAAATGCATCGTGTTCCAACAAGAGGTTCTTTGTGCCCTGAGATGTAGATACACCAGGTGTAACTGAAAAGTGATTTAATGAAAGGTATTTCATGGATTGAAACAGTATTCTGTCCTCACTGGGGAGTGTTAAAGGCACATTTAGCTCCAGGCTAGCAGATGAAGCAAAATAATCTGGTTTACAGTTGCTGCAAGTGCCTTCGTCCAGAATTTTTTTTTTTGGTGGAAAGATCTTTTTGTCTCTGTCCTCTCACTTCTCCCAAAGACAGGGTGGCCTTTTCCTTAGCTGATACTCCTAGAGGCCAAATCCAACTGCCCTAACACCTGAAATAAGACCACAGCTCACCACACCTTGCCTTGGCATGGTCTTGAAAAACCTGAAGGATATAACCTGACATTTTGACTTTTTCTTGTTAGGCTGATTTTACCTTAATATTAAACTAATAATTTTCTCAGAATTTATGCATTAAGCCCTCCTTTTTTCCATTAGTAGCCCCTGGAGACCTTTTCCTGTTCAGCATGTTTCAGTATGGAAATAGCAGGTGCCTGAGATTCCCTGAGATGAGTTTTCCTGGTGCAAAAGGAAGCACCAGTTGTGTTGCTAAAAGACTGCCTAGGCTGTCTTGTGAGGTTTTGGACAATTTCAGTTTTTGGGCTATTATTGCTTCTTTCTGAAGAGTAATTCAGAGTATTTACCATTTGGAAAATACATTATGCTCCATATAATGTACCTGAAGTACAAAAGGAGAACAGGAAAGTCAAATCTAAGCAGAGTCCTTAAAGAATACAAAACATTACAGGGAAATTAGGAACTCAATAATTCTCTGAAGTGAGTATGAGAATCATCCTTCCCTTTGCTCTTTAAGTCAGTAGCTTTTCCTCACATATGCAAATAATTTTCCATGCATATAATGTAATTGAGGAGTATTTTTTCTTTTATTGCATGATTATCAAACTACTTGTCTAAAAACATGATGTGTCTCTTTCTTCCCATTTCTCTTATGGAAAGTTTAAGTTATGAAATGGATTATTCTTTGCATTCTAATTACAGTATCACTCTTCTGAAACCCCCTAAATGCAATAATTTCAGTGAAATAAACAGAAATGGTAGGGGTTTTTTAAACTTATTATCTTCCTGTTATACAATTCTTCAGTCAGTGACACAAAACTATTTCTCGAAAATCAGAAATTCTTGCAGTAATAGTTGAAAACAGATAAGTTGTATTCTTATTATCTGAGAAATGGAAAAACAGTGACCTGCCCTGGGTGACTAGCCAATGACAGAGATTTCACAGCAAAACCAGAAACAACTTTTGAATCTCAAGGGGGCTGTACTTTCTTCTACTAAACATCTTAAACCTTTTTCTGCCAAATAATCATAGCAGGGAAAAAGTAGAAGACAAGCTGTATGTACTGTATGAAAATGTTCAACATTTTCGTAATGTTTGAATGTTTTGTAAAGTTCGAGATTTGTGAAATCTTGTTGGAGGTTTCATTTGTTCACGACATGATCTGTTTCCATCAACTACCCAGAACACAAGAAAATGTAGCATGACAAAACTACAATTGAACATAAATATTTGTTAATTTTATTTCTCTCCCTAGGACTGAACATTAGTTTTTATTAATTTTATTTCTCTCTCGTTTGTGAGCCCTTTCCCCCTCCCTTGTAAATTTTCTCTGTAGCAAGTGACTGAAGCAGCCAGCCCCTCCAGAGAGCCCCGTGGTGCTGTATCAGCAGAAGTGAACCATGAGAGAGATGCCACCTCTTGCCGAGGGCCGGAGCTGCAGCCTGGTGAGAGCAGCAGGAATCTCAGTTACACGTCCTCCTTTGCAGGATACTCGCCCAAGGGTTAAGCACAACTCAAAGCACCTAAAGAAAGCTTTAACAAGTGTAAGCGAGGCACAGTCCTAGGTGGGTCCCTTGTTAAAGGAGGAAATTTCACTCCGAGGAGGATCCTCCTATACTGTAACTCTTTCTAACCCAGGGGAAAAACCAAACCTGTTAGTGATTCTTAAAAATTTGCACTCACACATGGGTAAAAATACAACAAACTTGGAATGAGCCATCTGAAATTATTTTCGAGCCCACTTGGCAAGCAAAGAGTGGTTTTTGTTCCAAGGCACTTTATTGAAGGAAACATTCACTGGCCTTTTATCCTTTAAAGTCTGGTATTTACAAGGGAAGCTGCTGGCTGTCTAATTGCAGCTCACAAAAACATCACACAGTCTCATCTAATCTCTCTCAGCTGTTGCTATATTTAGTTTTCTGTGGGATAATTTACATATACCTGAACTGAATTCTAACTTGGGTTAGACGAAAGAAAGAAATGAAAAAGACTGAAAAAAAATCCCTAATATGATTTGCATGCGATTTTTTTTAAGCAAAAAGGAGAAGAAAACACTTCCCTGTGGAGATACAAGGATATCCACCCTTACACTTTATAGCAACAGATTAGATCTGGTGACAGTGACCTCTGAAACAAGTGATAACTTTCCCTCAGAATGGACACTTTGATGATACCCTGAGTGGGAACAACTCCCAGTCACACAAAACTATCCTACATATGTAAAGGGCTTTAAGTCAGGACAGATGCATTTTGCAGACCTGCACGATGTTCTGATCCATGTGAGGGCGTCACTCAGCTGGCCTGGCCCCCCACAAGCTTTCTCTGGTTTCTGCCTTGCACCTTAGTAGCATCACACCCTGGTTTCTGTCTGGCTATGGTCAGCAGGAACCCCAAACTTGTTATGCAAGTGAGAGAAAACTCACTCCTGGTAACAACTGTATAATAAAGTTGCAAGGAACAGTCCTCAGTGGGTAAATGCAGGGATCAGTTCACCTCTTCACTGGCAGTAGGGAATTACTTTTATTCACCAAGGTCACATCTTCAGCTCCATAAATGAAGAAAAGCTGTCTGGACTCGAATCTTTCTCTGTTTAGATGGAAGATGATCACTATCACAATTTCAAACATTTTTCTGCCCTTACAGTTCTCAGTCTGGGGAAATACACAAGGTGGGAGAAGAGGGAGATGTCATGGCAGGGAAAGGATGGTTGTGGTATGTTCAGGGAGTACAAACCCTGTGGTGTTATCCTGTGGGGCAAACGTTTCCCCCTGTAAGAACATGCCTGTGTGTGGCAAAACTGGTGGGAAAGAGAATTTAAATTTTAAATTCCACTAAGCAATCAAAAGACAGATGAAGAGAAATAGCAAGTGGAATCAAGAGTCTGGCTTTTGCTCCGTTTTGCAATGAAATGCCTGAGTGTGGAATCAACCAAGGTGTAGATCAGAAGTTAGAATCTAACTCTGAGTGCTTTTTGCTTTCCAAGATTCAAATACCATTCATTAGTATTAATAACCTTTTGAAACCAGTTGATTTTCCCTGGGTATCTCTTTCACAATAGACAGTTTCATCTGCAGAGTCAACACATGTCAGTAATACATGAGGAATGCAGGATAGAAAAAGTATTTCACAAAACACAGTGACATGTGCTTGCTTTTCCTTTCTGAATGTATGTTATCAGTTTGCTTCCTGGATATCTGTGATATTTTCAGACTTTCTAACTATGCATTAAAAATCTAGACAAGCCATGTGTCCTTTTGTCTTTCAGGTGCTGATTTTTTCCTGGTAGTCTTAATCTCATTATTATTTACTTGTATTTCTTTAACAGTAAATTCTGATTTATTTGCTAACATAAATTAGGTGATATATGGTTATAAAGCATAATAAATTGGGAGATTATATGTGCTACATGAAGACTTATTACAGGTCTTCTATTTCCTGTAAGTTCATCTTTGACTATTATTGTTTCTGTAATTAATACTTTAAAAGATTCTGGTTTATTTGCATTTACTACTGCCATAAGGCAGCATTTAAAAGCAAGCTTTCTATTATTTTTTCCAATGCAGTTGTGATGCATTGATGCCTTCCTGTGATAGCTATGAAATTTACTGTTCAGCATTTTGTCAGTGTTCCATTTCATGACACTTCAGCATCTACCTATCCTTGTTTTATTGGCCTTTAACTCTTTCCCCAGTAACATATCTCCTAATTCTTTCAGCCAAAGTTTCTGACCCACCAGCTACTTTAACCCTCTTTTATAAAGACTAAACCTGAACTCTTACGATGGTCTCTAGTACAATATGTTGTTAAAAATCTTTTTCTCTGATAGTACCTGAAATGGAAATACAAATTCTAAGTATGTAGACTCTTCCTGACATACTTCCTGAGATACTAGTTCCCTTATAGAACACTGTGTTTCATAACTGCATTTTGAAATGATTTGGTAAACTTTCTCAGGAAACACAGAAGGCCTAGTGCAGCTTTATTGCATAGGAGCTCAGTCTGTTGTCCATAATAGGAGTTTTGATTTATGGGCAAAAATGCTCTTAATGACACATATGATTTCAGCATACACATTTGCTTTTGATTAAACTCTGTAACACATTGGTACACCCATGTAGAACTGACATTTGTCTTTATGAATCTCATGTAAAATGACACTTTGAGTCATGCATAAGGAATTTACAAGAAGAACATGACAAAACAATGTCCTTTTTGTGAATAGAGCCCATATTGTAAGCTTTTATTGCTTTACCAGTAATACATAATTAAATATGTCTACAAAGTCTGGCTTTGATCCTGGGGCTTTCTTCCCTGGGTTTAAGCTAGATACAGTTCCTGTATCCACAATATGACTACATAGTAGGTAAGGTTTATGCCCAGCCTGTACTTTTAAAATCAACTCTCTTGTGAATTCATTGTTCTCTAAACATAATCCCAAAGAACAGTTTAAAGCTACAATGACATTAAGATTTTGAGTCAAAAGGTCTAAAAAGAGATTAAGAGTGGAACATGATCACAGATGGATGGCACAGCACACAGCAGTTCCCAGTTACTAGATGACAGTGTGTCCCATGGAGAATGTCCCTGCACAGCCAGGCTGGGATGCCTGTTCAGAACCACCAAAGCAGCTTTGCTCCAGGGCTCCCTCCACTTACACCACAGCTGAAACTCATCCCCAGGGTAGTTGTGGAAAAGCTGAATTGGGGTAAAATAATGTGGAATTCTGTAGAAATAGAGTGGAGGATGTATTGAAAATTGTTTGTGAATTTTCATCCCTTCCATGTCACTGCTTTGTCATATATGTTTTAAACTAAAAAAATTATTAATAGCTGACACTTATTTTTGTTTTAGCTTGTCCTGAGCAATCTTTGCTGAGAAATTATATGGGGTAAATAAGAACACTTTCAAGAGAAGGCAACTAAGTGTATTTTATCACAGTGAGATGTAGTTTGATTTTCAAAGGTATTCAGCATCTGGAGTTCCCTTCATAAAACCTCTGAAGGAAATAAATATCTATTATTTTCTCGACAAAATTTAGTCTCCATTGCCTCTATTATATTTTGCTTCATCATATTTACTTTCTAAGGCTAACTGATTATTACTATTTGATTCAGACTTCTTGAGCAATTAATGCCTCTTAGAAAATTTTGAGGTATCTGCATATGGAACCTGATCCTCACACATACAGTGACTGCAGGTTTTTTTCCAATATTTGGTCCAAATATATAAAACATTCCATTTTGAAAATATTTATAGTAGGACAGGCAAGAGAGCAACCGGAAGAAAGGATTCAAATGCTGCCAAAGAGAATTTGTCCAAGTACTAGAACATCTGAAAAATCCTGTCCCATACTTCAAATGCTGTACTGTCTCACTCGTGACCTTAGAGACAGTCAGACTGTGCATGGCAAGGTGGGGAATAGGAAAGGTGGTGGCAGCAAAACTGAATGAGAGAGATGTTAGCGTCACAACTGAGATACCTGCATCATTTCTGTACCAATGTAGAGTTGTTTTTTCTCAGTCAGATGGACAGGAAGAACCAGAGGCTGGGAAATTCAGAAGTACCATCAGAGGTAAATTGATGAGTGTTCATAGTCCTCTTTCTCTTCTGGGAAGAGTGTGACAGCTCTTAAGTAAGATCTTGGACTCCTCAGAGCAGTAGCCTTCCTGCAGAAAACCATTGCCAGCACTTCCTCTTTGTTCTGCAGGAAATTCAAGGGTGTTTGATGAAGTTAAAACATTCATTTTTATGCTCAGGGTCCAATGTTCAGTTTTCTAATTTTCTCTAGAGAGACAACCCATGGCACGAACTCTATTGGTCTATGGCAAAAGATAGAGCCTAAAATGGTGCTGATGGCTAAGCTTGATGGCAGAATAGGAAAAACAAATAAACAAGTGAAAATTAATTCATGACTCCAGGAAAACACCTGAATTTGTGCAGTTACAACCATCAAACTCTCTGCATATGAGTTTGAGTCTTCAATTTTGGTGCTGCAAATAGTACTTCATGGAGCTAATGTTTCCCACACCTCCTAGAAGATAGCACTGTCCATTGTCCCCGATACTCAGACTTGGACTGTTCACACCCAATCCTGTACCTGCCTTTGACCAATGTTTGAAAATTTTAACACCAAAATTTAAGCTCTTGTATAAGCAAAAAATATGTTCTTTTCTCTAAAGTAGAAAAATAAACCCCAATCTTAAAGCCTTTTGTCAGACAAACAACTTAAGACTAGCAGAGCTGTCCTCAAATTAGGTCTGTAACTTTTTCCAATTTGACCAATAAATATGCCTCTTATTCACACCTCCTGAATGGCAATGTGCAAGGGCTTAGTAAATAATTTCTCTAGAGATCTATCTGCAGTGAACACAGTCCACCTTCACATGGCAGACCTGCTTGCTGCACTGCATTGATAGGTTTTCAGAGGTGCTTTGAATAAACCTTCCCCTTTCACTGCAGTTGTAGCTGTAACTGTGAATCATGTGGATCCAGGCCACAGGATTGAGACCTGAGACATGTGAATTTCCAAGCTCCCAGGTTTTGTGCAAACAGTACAGGACAGGAAGGATGAGGGTATAGGAATGCCTGTGGAGGACTTTTTGTGTGAGAAGAAAAGAATTAATGTGATGCCAAGAAGATCGCCTTAAAAAAAATCTTAGATCTTCACATTTGCTCTCAAATGGTGTCCTGGTAACCTACTCAGATTATAATGCTCAGTTTTTGCCCTTCACTGTTTTGTTTGCCATCTAGATCACATCTTCCAGATATAGTCAGAGCAACATGCTATTGCACATAGCACTCCCTCCTGACTGCGCTTCTGTGCTTATTCTGTCTTATTTTTGCTTTATTTCATTGGACTTGCAGCACTTTTAACATTTTACTTAATGAACAAATGTAATGCTGGTATAATGGAGAAGCATCAACTTAAAATCTTTTGATAAGAGAAACAGTACAAGCCATGTGACCATTCAATTTTTTTTAACATAGTTTATTAATTCTGTAGGAAGCTGCACTTGGGGTTATTCCCTCTAACTCCCCAAGCAAACAGATTGTATATTGCAATACCACCTTTTTTTTCAGTGTGTAGCTTCTTTTTCCAGTCTATTACTTCAGTTTTACTTGGCCTGGATTCAAAAATGTTCTGATTTTAGCTTCTTTCTTTTAATCATTACAGTCCCTACTGTATTGATAAACTGGTCAACTCCTATTAACACTGCAACAGTCTTCAGATCAGGCATTTCTTTTGCTAGGTGAATATTTTCTAGAGTCCAAGGGATGCTGAGCTACTTACACCTCTCCTTGATTTAATTTGTGGATATATCTCTCTCTGTCATCACATTGTTCCCTTGGAGTTTAGGCATCATTGACACAAATATTTTTTCTTTACTTTTTCCTGCATCAAATCTATTACAGGTCTTTACTCATTTCATAGACTTTGTAGTTTCTCATAACTCTTGGTTCTCAGGTTTTGTAAAAAGGAGGCAGGATGCTGAAAGTTGACAAAGAATTTAGGGCTGACTTCTAATATGGCTTTATATGTAGGTCTTTTGTTACTGTTATTTTTAATTGAAGGTATGTTTCCTCTTCTTAACATCTTACTATATTATGTACATAGAGTGGCCATGGGAAAAAAAAAAGTAATAGACTAAAATTTGCCTGGGAACAGGAAAAGCAGTAGACTACACAACAGAGAGATGTATTATGTAGTGAAAAGTACAAGATTTAATACTAGTAGTTTAAAAGAAGCTGTTCAAAAACTTGTATCCTTCCTTATAGAAATATGAATCTACAAGCAGCGTGTGTGACATTTTAACAGTAGCAGTTGAAGAACATGTACAAAGCATGAAGGCTAAAAACACTTCCAGAAAGACCATGGTTTTCCCAGAGGAAAATTTTTGTTGCACTAATGGCTGGCACTTAAAATTAAGGACAGTTTAAGAAATATGGATAAACCTGAATCAGTTTTTTCATTAAGAATATTTGTTTTGTAAAGATTGCAAACATCCCTGTGATTTATCCTAGATAACTCACACTGAAACTAATAGCTAAGCCTTGATCTGGTATTTTTTGATAGAATAAGAAAAAAAGAACTTTTCAGCTTAATTTGAGTGTGGGTATTTCAAAGAGTGTGAGTGTTTGCAAACTCAGAAAAAAAAGACCTTTTCATTAATCCATCCTTTTGGAAACAGTCACACTAACCCACAACCACATACAAATACAAAAATCCTAATGGGACTATTTTCTTACTAAGCCTGTAATAGTTTACATTCACCTAATGGCCTGGGGTTATAAGCAAACTACTCAATTAGAGAATTTAGGCTGTTTGCCCACATATTTTAGAGCAAATTATCCCTTCTCAAATGCAGAACCCTCTATATAAAATGCCTAAACAGTCTTTCCTGTTAAAAAAGCAAAAATACTATTCCCTAAATTCCCACCTTGAGTCTACTAAGTATTTCTCTTTACGCTAGTTGTACTCCATTTTATGGAGAAATATTTGGTTTTGCCTCACATGCCTCAATCTAGCCCCTTTTGTTGGAATGTTTTTAACCTATCAAGCAGCTAAAAAATGCTAATGCACTTGTTTTTTTTTTCTCAGATTAAAATTTTAAAGAGCAGTTTCCCACTCTCCTTATTGGTGATACTGGAACACAGAGGTCTTCTGAACTCCTGGAATTTTGAAGCTTCCAGGATAAGATCTCCCTCTTCTAAGGGCATTCTGAATTTGAATTATCTTTTAGCAATTACTATTTCTTCTACTTTTTTAATTTAAAAGAGAGGTTGATGCTTTTAACCTAAAAACACCCATTAAAAGTTCCTCACCCTATTATGCCAAACTGCTGCTCTTAATTGTATGCAGCTGGGTGGATCACTGAATTCTCATGTCAAAGACAAAGATTTAAAAAGTACAATTAATTAGGTATCAACTCCTCATAACATACCCGTTTCTGACATGTAGATAAGTGGTTTTCCCCATGTGCTGGGAATTAAAGTCTCCCTTGTGGTGTTTGACCACAGTAGGGCAAGACCAGCTCAGGCCCAAAGTGGGTGACCAGTGCCATGAACCTGGTTTTGGCACCAGTCTGGTTTTGAGGCTGTGGATGAAGGGGTTCCAACCTCTGATAATTCTGTTCTTCCGTGTGTTCTCCTAGTTAACCAAAATGACTTTCTGGGAGATGTAACGTGAGCTGAAGGGACTGTTGGTTGGTGGATGTGTAAGGAGATGAGACACAGACCTTTCTGGAAATGAAAATGTTTTATATACGTGCCATGAGTGCTGTCACAATTATGAGCACCAGTGAAGTGCCCTTTCTCTTGTTTGAGATCTAGGGTGAAGAACGAGGGTGGCAGCTCTTCCTCTAGGATCTCTCTGAAACTTAGAAAGGTTTGTTCTGGGATTCCTATCAAGAGAGAAGCCTTGTGCTGTACCATAGAGGTTGTAGATGTCCTTGCACAAAATTCGGCAGAGACAAAATTTCATTCAAAATGTGAAAATGTATGCAATGGGATGTAAGTTAATAACTAAAAAAACCTTTTAATAAAGATGAGATAGTGAGGAGAGTTCTGAATGTCCAAAGATGGGTATAATTTCATGCAACACTCAAAGAATAGAGAAAGCATAATTTCTAAATTGAGGAAAGCATGTTTTAAAGAACAAAAGATGATGCCAGTGTAATAAAAGCACTTAAGTATAGTGTGAAAAAGCAAAGAATTATTATAGCTATATAGAAATGTATATGTAGTATCAATATTATAAAGATACACAAATTAATTAATTAATTAATGCATATACTTTTTCTGCTAAAGAAGTGTCTTCAGGAGAGTTTTAGAATCAGTAAGCTGCAGGTGGCTAGTCCATGAGCAGGCTGCTCCTTTTCTTAGGGAAATCAACAACAGCTATACCAGTGGGGAATCACATACTCAAGAAAATTCTTAACATCACCAGAAAAACAACAGGCAAATATACTTCATTTTCTCTAATGGGCTCATTAAGCAGGATTGATTCTATTAAGACAGAATTTCCTTACAAAGAATATGGTAAATTACTTATAAAGCTAAGATTATTATCAAAGGAATATGCAAGCATTTCAGGACTCAGGATCAGACCAGAAATTCTGGAGCAAACTGGGTAAAACCAAAATGCCCAATCTACCCGTGTGATAGAATTTGATTAAGTTTTACTGGCTTTTTACTACAATTTCCAATTTGATTGGCCCTACTAAAGCTAAAATTGAACTTCATATACAAAGCTTATGTGGTTATGTTTGTTATTAGCATTGTCTTCCCTGGAGATATTTGGATTTTGTTTAACTGAAAAATAAACAAGTTAAATGCCGAATTGCCTGGCTAAGACAGTTATATGATGTGGTCTTTTCCTTTCATTATAAAGATTGTGAGTTTTGGGATTCATGTTTAGGAGTTTGTGGTTACTTTACTTTAAATCTAATATCATGGACATATAATGTTTTTGTTCAATGTTCTGCTTTTTTCATATAAAGTTCTGTGCCCTGGCCAATTTATGGCCAGACTTATCCAATAAACAACTTTGTAGGAATGCATTTATAGATTGTTAGAAATATGTGTGGTGCCTGCCCTTTTCTCAGCAATAATGTAATGGTTTATTTTGACTGTTAATTTTAAGCTATATTATAACAAAAAGGGAAAATAATTTACATACCTCAGAAGTTATTTTCCTAAATATTAGGAAAAAAGTAGGAAGATGCATAGGTCAAGATTAAAAAAATACATAGCAAGTATGAATGAATTCTTCTGGCCTTGACATTTAAACCCCCTTGATTTTCAAAGGTTAGACAATTAGTACTTGCTGAAAATCCCTTGCAGTATCCCACCTGAAGCCTTTCTGAAAGTTTTCTTGGTAAATCAAAGAGTAAGCAAACAATTCAAATAGGAAAGCCTATTATTTGTCAAAGCATATATCAGAGAGGTATAATTCACTACATTATAAAATAGGAGAGGAATAACTCTGCTGTGGAAGCTCCCAGGAATCCTAGGATCTAATTTACTAGCCATGGGTCATTCAAGCATAAAACAAAGACAGCACCAAGCTGTATATATCCTATACACAGGGAAAGAAACAAAACGTGTCCATCAAGAAGACATCAATAAGATAATACCACTTAATTATCAATGTGCCAAATATTGTTATTTTTCACTGGTCTTCTCAGTGTACTTTGGTGTTAGAACTCCTGTGAAAATGAAGGGAGCTTGTGATGATTTGAAGAACAAGCTGCTGAGACAGGAAGCTAACAATGAGAGTAACTAAGTTTTCATCATACTTTAGGTTAATAGGTTTGAGATTAGCACCTCTCTCTCTTAAAGTGAAGATAATTAAATGAATGTGTAAAACTACTATTCCTCATAAAGCATTTAAGTCACTGACAAATATAAAATGCATTACAGCAATTTTTTCTGATTTTCTGGCATGAAAGAACTGATCTAGTACTGATAAATGTATACCACTTAGTAAAATAACCCAGATTTAACAAAAAATATATTTTGCCCTAAAACAAAAGTCCTAGACTTTACTACATGCTATTTGTATTTTCTAGTAACTCCCTTTATTCTCAACAGGACTCAAATTGATGTGCTGCTTCTGCTGAAAATCAGCCTTTTCTAATGCATTTTATTCTGGTTTACTTTGCCTAAACCCCTAAAGTTTTATTCCAAATTCTTCTCTTTCCCCACACCTCATTTGCATTTTACCTTTGACTCATTACACCTTTAGCATTGGCCTTCCTTTTCATTTGTTGATTATGGATCAGTTTACAACTAGAATGTGAAGAGTACCCTGAAAATGTGCAGTGAAACCCCAACACACACTGCTCCAAAATGCTGGTTCCCAAGTGTGTTTTTAAAACTCAAGACATATTAATTTTATCTAAGCACCTCTATGTAGCCAAAGGAGGCTTGAAATGATTTTGAATACTATCATTTGAAGTTATTGGAGTGATTACAGTAGAAGTTCTGGTTTTTGTCCAATTTCTAAATGCATTTAATGAAATAAATTCATTTCGAGAAAGGGACTATTTTGGACATCCTTCTAATAGAATTAATTCAAGCTCTGTTTCAGACATTTATTAGTATGACATACCATGAGAAAATAATTTTGCCTGGGAGTTTTGCACATGACGGCACCGTAATTTCAGATCTTAAATTCCCTAAACTTGAAGCAGTAATAGTTGTAGCAATGGATACGCAGTAGCTGCAATATGTTCAAAAATTCTGAACACTTGCAAATTTCACATTCTTTGAAAAGTTATTTGAAAATCACTTATGAAAAGACTAGCAGAGTTTATACCATTAAACATAAACACAAAGCAACTGTTCATTGTCCTTCATCTTGCAAGATATATATTTGCTTTCATGGGGAGCCCTAATATTTGTCATCTTTAACTGAATGAAATCACAGATACTTTTACATGTGGATTTTATTATAAGAATTGGTTTATAAGCCTGCTATTTAACATGATTCTATGAATTACGAACTGTGATTTTATTTCTTTTATAATCTCTATAGAGTTTGCCATTACTTTTACATGTCTGTGTCTGGCATTATGCACCTTTGAAATTGTGCCAGAAATATTTATTGTCCTATTTCTGGCATTCTGGGACTCTTGGTTCCGTTTGGTTTCCAACCAGAACAAGGCCTATTAGCAGATCCAGTTCTTCATACTTTACTGAAAACAATTTTATATGTAAATTTAATATTTCATTAAAGTAAGCTCTTGTAACAATCAGGAGTATGTATGAAATGCATTCAATGTAGGTAATGTTCTATCTACCATTTGAGCAGTTATCAAAAGCAAAATATATGTACTAATTAGAACTTTCCTTCTCATTGCCTGTCTCCTCCAGCTTGACTAATAAGAAAGCATTAAAATGCAGTCAGGTAGAGCAGAAATGGGACACCCTTCCTGCACTTGCCTGTGCTCTGCACACACAGGCAGTGCCCTGGAAGGAAGGCTTGCTGCAGTAACAGCAGCACGTTCTCATTCACCCCTTGAATCACATTTACTTAGTTTCAGATTCCATTATTCTTAATCAAGTAAAAATCTTGTTAAGGTCAACAGAAATTTCATTCAAATTACTTCATAATTTGGCCCTCATTTTGTTGGAGTAGTTTCAACTTTGCCCAGTAGGCACAACCGTATTAAAAAGGCTTTTGGAAAGTATTCTTTATTCCATTTAGCTTCAAGGAAATAGATGTTAATAAAATTTAAGGATGTACTTACATGTTTATTAAATAGGAGGAATCTTGTTGGATCAGAACTCTAATTTGTTTAAAGAGCAAACTTCTCCAGGAAGCAAAAACATAACTGACTTAGGTATTAGTACAGCTCAAATACTTTTAGTGAGAATAATCACACTTTTATTTGGAAACTAGGTAAAATTGATTTAGTATGTTTTTTTTTTTTTTTTACCAGAACTTTGAGTTATTGTTTATAACTATAAATATAAATTACTCATTGTAGCCATTAAGGGTCAGAAACTTGAAGTCATGCCTATCACGGAAGGGGAGGTACTTACACGTATATAACAACTGCTTCTAAAATTTCATACATGATCTGAAGCATGACATCTCAAACAGAGGCAAAACCATCTTTCTGCTTCTCATGTGACAATTTCACACTAGGCTTCTTTTTGTTCATGAGATCTTAATGGCAGAACATATTCACTTCAATATTTTATAAGAAATCACTTGCCTAATTCATTGTACCACAAAAATAATCCAAAGTTTAACCATGTTCCTAAACATATTGTCAGAGAGGTATCGTACTCAAATTAAGAAAAGCCTCTCATTTCTATTTTATGCTTGACTGCGTTCCAAGTATATAACAGGGTATCAACCAAGAGGTTTAAGACACAAAATATAATTAATTAATTAATTAATTGAATTAATTGAATGCTTTTAAATGTTTACATTTGTGGCAGAGAAATAATCAGTAAAATAACCATAGAAATAATAACAGTAACAATTGTAATAATAACTAACTAACTACATAGTTATTAAATGTTATGTAACAATACCAACAGCAACAGTAACAGTTGCCATGACAATAACAAAAGTAAGTAGTAGTAATAATAGCAATATTATTAACCAAAAGCAAAGATCTTAATCACAGCAAGAATACTTTATGGAGTGGAAAAGTTGATCTTGGCTTTTTCTGATGACTGTATGCAGCTGCTAAGAGATTTTTATATGAGCCTTTCACTTGATATTACACCTTCTGACCTGATGGATTACATATTTCTTTTTGAGGTAATAATTTTCTGGCAAGAGTCGCAAGCAAAGAACTTAATGAAAGTGATGGAGCATCCAAATGCCCTACGTGATGAAATATCAAAAGGCTCAGGGAACTGGAGCAACTGTAAGAATACAGACATCTGAGTACTCCAAATACTACAGTTGGATCAGAACGTCAAAAGAAGCATATACTATTACATATGAAAAATAAATCAAAACTAGGACATCTTTCTCAGTGCTGTTGTTGTTGTTGTAGAACACATTTTTAAAGCATATCTTGTCAAAGTATGTCACTGAAGTCACCCCAGCTTAGGAGTTCCACCTTTTTTGTATGCTCTGAAATTATTTGAATGTCAAAAATGAAGCACAATGTATTTGGTTAATCCAGTTTTAAGCTTTCTTGCAGCTACCAATTTATATCAGCCTTCAGGCCTCAACTCCTTCCAGCTCAGCAATTCCTTCTACTGGGGCTCTATGTGTCCCTTGTAATATAAGCAATTTTCTCTTGCTCTTTTCAGAGTCCCAGTCCTAACCAGAACTTGCAACAAAACAAGACAAGAAAATAGTTTGGAGTCATCATAATCAGTCACATCAGCTAAGGGCTAAGTAGAGGCTTTTTTTACTACAGATATGCCCACACAAAAGTAATGAATTGCATATGTATTTCCTTGGATTGGTAAAAAAGAATTTCTTCCTGTATTGCTTTTCAAATAGATTGTAAATAAAATATACATAAACATAATTAAATTTTTTCCAAAGCTGAGTTACATAGGACATTCAAAAATGTGTGTCACTTACTATGTGTGTGTCATTTATGAAATACCAGCAAGCACTCATTCTGCTCAAGATGCAGAGAAAACAGATTCCAGGTCTCAAGACATGGGATCCATTGTTGACCAGATTAAATTTTGGTGTCCACCAACACCACTGGCTGTGGTACCTTCCACTGAGGATGGGATGTCAGGATGCTGCAGCCACCCAAACCTGGCACCACCTTTATTCCACCAGTGGTGGTAGAGTGGATTTGCAGGTGGAGAGCAGAGCTGAGGAGAGCCTGGATGGTGTCCCTAACAGCTTGGGATGGTGTCCCTAACAGCTTGGGCTTGCTTTAATCACCATGGTGCCCACAGGGCATGAGGAAGCGGCCTGGAGTGGCTGTGCTCTTGAGGAGTCCCCTGTGGTGTACAGCAATGAGCACAGAGTGGCCAAGGCACACCAGGGAACTGGGGTACCCCAATTGCAGCCTGAACGATGCAATGTAGAGCAGCACCTAATTCCCAATAACTGGGATGTGAAAAAAATGGTGAGATGGCATAGAGTACAGTCACAGCATGGCCAGTGAAGCTCGTGATCTTTAGGCTATATACGTACCTTCACCTGCTGCTGTTACACTGCATTTGCAGTGTAAACAAAGGTTCTGTTTCCCCATCTAAAACTCCCCAGCATCCACATGGCTTCACCAGCCAGAGAAGTCCAAAAGGATCCGTTTTAAATAAAAAACCTCAAGTAAACACAATTTGGCAACACTAAGTTTCTCTGAAAAAGACAGCATTTTTCAAATTATGTACAGACCCATATACTTATTTAGAAAAATAAATTGGACTGCTAGGCTACATATATTGATAAAATATAGGAATGCTACAAATGTTACCATGGAAAAACTCTTCTCAATAGCAGTCTTAAACTAGGCTTATTGTTTGATTTTTAAAATAAGTTGATTTTTCAGTGTTCTGCATATAGAGGGACTGAAAGTGCTAATTGCTGCCTATGATGCTGGGGAAAATTCTGAAGATGTACTCTGCTGCTAGAGTGGTTATGCAAAGTCAGGTTAAACACTAATCCCACTGATAATGAAGGATTTTGAAGGGAATCTATTTAAGAGTTTTAAATACTCTGTAGGGGGCAGTTTTGAACCAGATTAATGAAAATTTAAAGCTGGCTGATTCAAAGTTATGTTTTTATACTCAGTTTTATTATCCTCAGCAGCTACATGGGCATAATTTCTTTTTTTTTAGGTAGATCTTGGTGTTTAAGCAAACAGGGAGCTGCATGCTATTGTATAACATAACCCAGCTGAGAGGCTTATCTGCATGTAAGGTTCAGTAATGGTAGCAAATAATATTTTTTTAAACTACCAGTTACAGAGATCCATAACTGAATAGCAATGATTAGAACTTCATGGCAGAGGCCTGCATGAAAACCAGCTCTGCAAAAGGCCCCAAGGACAGAAGCAGAGTTTGGGATCTCCTTCACAATTCTGGTTCAGCCCTGAGCTAGGAATCAATTTTGTTGTGACTTGAAAGTATTTATGACATTTCTAGAAAAAAGAAAAAAAATGCAGCAGATTCTTGGAGATACTAGTATTGCCTGCAGCATTTCCAAATGCTTTTAAACATGGTACCTTCATTATTTGCAGATATTTTAAGTGGATATGGTGCTATACTGTGGAAAAAAATGTCAGCACACTTCAATGTGTTAGCATAAAAATTAAGATTTAAATCAGTGTCTCTCCAGCAGCACACCACTTTGAAGTATCAAAGTCAGAAGTGGACTATTGATCTGCAACAAAAACGAATGTTATCCTCTCAGCAAAGTGATAGTCATTGTTACAAGGATTTAAGTAGAAGTGGCTCTAGAGTGCAACCTGAAGAGTAGGAGAGGCTCAGTCACTGAGTCTTTTTTCCACTTGGAAAGGAAGGAACAGTCTAGGCTTCAATGAGAAAAATGAAGTTGTATATGTAGGTGAGCTCTGTAATCTACAGCAGTGTATTCCCAGTAGAGCCAGTGGCTCTCCATTGATCACCATTACTTTGATTTGAATGAAATGCCTTGAAGCCAGTTTTAAACCATGATTCCCAGCCAAAGTTGTCACTTATCTGATGCTGTAATCATGTGAGCAGCAAGATTCACACTGAACACTGGCAGGATCAACACTAAAAGGATCAACTTCCCAATGTCCAGACTAAGAATGAACGCTTGCAGATGATCAGACTCAGCAGCTCTACCACTTAAAGCTTGAAGTTAATTGTGTTGCCTGGACAGGTGGTGGGATATCCTTTTTGTCCTCTCCTGGCCTAAAAGCTTTTCCTATTCTTTTTGAGTTCACGTACAGGGTCTGGCTGGGATGAAGTAATTTCCTTCACAGCAGCCCATGTGCTGCTATGTTTTGTGTTCTGTGACTAGAACAGCACTGCTGACACAGCAGTGTTTTGGCCGTTGCTGGACAGGACTTGCACAGCATCGAGGCTTTACCTTTTCTCATGCTCTGCTCCCTTAGAGAGTAAGCTGGGGGTAGGCAACAATTTGTTGAGGGGAAACAGCCAGGACAGCACACCCAAGCTGGCCAGGAGGATATTCCATACCACATAATGTCATTCTCAGCAATAAAACTGGGATTGCAGAATAAGAAGGTGGGAGGGGGATTTGTCTTCCAGAATCAACAACTGCTGGAAGAATTGCTAGGCATCAGTCTGCTTGTGGGAGGTGGTTAGTTATTTCCCTTGCATCACTTTCTTTTTCTTTTATTCACTTACTAAACTTTCCTTTAACCCCACCCATGAGCTCTCTTGACTTTTCCTAGTATCTCCCCCATCTACCTGAGGGGGAAGGAGGAGGACGTTGTGTGGGTGTTTACCTCCTGGCCAGGGCCAACCTACCACAGCTGGAAAAACCCCAACATCTATAGGCTGTATTATGATGCACTGTTACATACAAGAAGTTCAACAATGCAGAGTCAGCTGAAGATGTACAGCTTTTGTATAGGAATTTTTACTACAAGGCACTTGGAAGGACTTTCTTCCACATCGATGCACATGCACTTGTGTTAGTGTAGTAGTTAAAACTTCTGAACAGGGCATGTCAGAAACACAGTGCAAACAGAGCAAGTATTTATTCTCTGTTCCTGGGTCCTCTCGGCACGAGGCAAGGGACGGGTGAGAAAGCTGATGGAAGTACAGCATCAAGGGAGGGGACATTGTGATTACAGTGATGGGATTTAAAGACATTCAGAGTTCTGCTTCTCTCCGAAGACACATGCCGACTGGAACGAAGGGGACGGTGAGAGCAGCCCTGCGCTGCGACCCTAAGGGACTTCGCGCCTGCCTGCAGAACACACACGCAGCACGGCAACCCTTTGTCAGCACTGCTTCACTGGCTCAACACTACTGTCAGGAGGCCTGCAAACCTCCACATGACAGTTTGACCCTCACGTTCCTCCGTTTTTGCATTAAAACACCTTTATTTTCTGTAACAGAGATCAGCGAGAGCCGCAGGAAGATGGGCTTGCCGCCCCCGGCCCCGCCGGCGGTGAGCGCCTTCCGACACCGCCCGCTCGGACTTGGCTGGGCAGAGCCGCCCGGGACACCGCCCGGGCCGGGCCGCGAAGAGCGGCAGGAGCGGCGCACCGGCATGTCACGGCACAGTCGGGTACGATCCGGTGCGGCACGGAGCGGCCCGGCCAGGTACGGCACTGCACCGAGCGGAGCGGAGCGGAGCAGAGCAGAGCAGAGCAGAGTGCCCGCAGAACCGCCCAGCCCC
>VXBC01011355.1:68742-108878 GCA_013399945.1 Ploceus nigricollis
CCGCTGACCTCTGCCAACGCCCTCCCGGCCCGCCGGGCCCGGCGCTGGCGGCCCCTCGCGCAGGCTGCACGGGGTTGGGTTTCAAAAAAGAGCGCCTGACCCACCCACTTCTCGCTCCGTCGCTGTGCACTCCGTGTGGGAACTAATTTGCCTTTTTAATTAAGGCTCTACAAAGCATAGGGCTTCTGTGGGATGCTTCCAGACGGAAACAGCCGAAAATGAAGTTTAAATGGAAAAAAGTTTAGTATTTTGTTGTAACTGAGGTGTCCTAGGACAGGCTAGCAGTAGGTGGTGGGTGATGCTCCTGGTTTGGTTTTGCTTGTTTCCTTGTCCGCGGCACTCAGCTGGAGAAACTTTTTATGGTCCCAGTGGAAGTTTCTGAGGTCAGTAAATTTTGAGCAAACTGTGAGCAGAACTTGAGATTCAATTTGAAAG
Organism: Ploceus nigricollis; assembly: GCA_013399945.1. NCBI lineage: Eukaryota > Metazoa > Chordata > Aves > Passeriformes > Ploceidae > Ploceus > Ploceus nigricollis. The sequence goes on from VXBC01011355.1 coordinate 69,178, forward strand.
GTAGAATTTGTGTTCTTTGTAGTGGTAAATATCTAAAAATACTTACAGAAAGTGGAATGACTTAAGTTTACAAAAAAGACCTATTTCAAAAGCATTGCCCATTCCTTAAGGGGAAGGTCTTTATGACTGTATGCAAGGCCTTGATTACAAGTTTCTAACTTCCTTTTTTTTTTTCTTGTAATATGTCTTCTCTTGATGTTATTCAGTCTTGAATTTCAGCATGTCAGTTATTAAAATTTACTTGGGAGACTGAGTTTTGGAGAACCTTTAATCTTTAAAACATTAACAAGCCTGAAGAAATTNCCTCCCTCTCCCTCCTGGCCGCGGGGCAGCGGGGCGGGGTGGGCCGTGGGGCAGCCTTGGAGGAGGAAGCCCCCGGCTGCGGGGAAGGGCGGCGGGCCCCCTGGCCGGNGCCTGAAGAAATTTGAGACTGACTTGATAAAAGTGTAATGAGATCATGAAGCTATTTTCTCCACCTGGGTGGATGGGTGTGGATAACTTAGTGGATTTATGCCTCTTTCAAAGGAGAAGCTTTTTCTGCTCTGGTCTCTTAGTCTGGCACTTCTCATTTTTAATAAATAACTTGAATGTTTTGGGAGTAGAGGAGCTGCTATAAATATTCTTTTTGAGAGAGGTAATAAAATTGATAGTAATGTTTTCTTAAGCTTCTCTGTTCAATATTTTTAATGCTTCTTTTGTCTGTTTTAAGCCTAGGACACGTTGCAGCTGTCTTACTTGTGTGTTTCATCATTGATAATGTGTGTGGAAATAAGTCCAACTGCTCTGCTGCTTAGTCAGTGAAAGGCACAGCTCTGTGCTAGAGTGCTGTCTTCAGAAGGGAAAAGTCCTATGCAATAATTTGTTGTTTAGAGCACAGGAAGGAAGTAACTTGTGGATGATCTCTTGCCATGAACAGTAGGATAGATATTAGTGGTAGGTATGTGGAGTGGCAGGTAAGGAGGAAGGAGGAGAGTTTGAAGCAGGTGACGACACTTTGTGTTGTCATGTCAAGAAGAGAGGAGAAGAAGGAAAACATCTCAGGCACTCCACAGTAATCATAGAAAATTTTCCACCTCCTCACTGAGGATTCAGTGACTGAACTGTAAATGTGAATCTAGTGGCCCTAATCCCTTAATACCTCTTTGGGGAAGGGTTTTGGTAGTATTGCAGATTTGCAGAGCAGCATCTGTAAAGCCTGTCATAATCATAGCTCCTGTAAAACCAGATGCATAGTGACACTTGTTGAACCTGTTTCTCTTCCAAGCATTTGCCAGGTATTTAAAAAAAAAACCTTGTGTAGCAATAGCACAGTGAATGTGTGCTATAAGTCAGAGTCATTAGCTCATGGATAATTTGTTCCTAACAGATCCTCTAACACTTGTAGTGGAGAGGTTCTCAAACTATGCTTTGAAGGAAAATGGCACACACAAAGGCCATGTGAGCATCTCTGTGTGTCTTTGTGCTCACAGCTGAGAGCCACCATTGCTCCTAAGGGCAGTGGCAGTGCTAGGGAAAAAAGCTAGATTCGGGAGTTTTGTGCTGGCTTTACAGACTTCTCAATTGGCTATTTGACACAGTATCTTTATTGGAAAACCATGTAAAAGCTATCTCTGTCTGTAGAAACATCTGGGAAGAAAGTGTAGGCTCAAATCTACTGCAATATCCATAATACAAAAACTCACTTGTATCTGCAAAGTCACAGTTGTGTAAAATTCTTGGCATTAGATTGTGTGTTAAAAAAAAAAAGACTGCTGTTTTACTGAGATGAGTTGCTGCAGTAGTGATTATTTTGAGAATTTGTTCGAGTCCAAGGGGTAATTGCTTTTTCTATATCTCACCCCTTACTAATTTGGCAGCAGTGGAGCTAATTTGCCCGTCTGTTCTAGCTTCGTTCTCGTGGCTTTTCCGATATGGATTTCCTTATCTTTAAGGATTGGTTTCTGAAACCAATAGGGCCTATAGTTCTGAAGTCCTTGGCTTTCTTAAAAGGTGAGGAGGTTACCAGACTACAGCAGTGTTTGTGCTAGTGAGTAGTGCATATCCTATACATATTAAATTGCTCTAACGGCCTCAGACAATTTGAAAACAAATTTGGGTTGAAATATATCTTTCCATTTTTGGCCAAAGGAAACTTAATAAGCAAGATAATGATCACTTATATTTCTGTCTAGCTAGATCAGTGCTTTGTTTTAATAAGTGTTATAGTTTCATTCCAGAGTGAAAAAGGCTTGAGTCCTGGTTGGGATTGAGCATTAGTTTACTGTCAGGGTTGTTTTGAACTGATTACTTTTTTGTTAAATGGGTAAGAAAACTCGTATATTAAATGGATGGAGGGAAAGTCTGCCATCCTAAGGTTCAATTGATTCAACTATCTTCTAATGGAAAGTTGCTACAATTTTGTTTCAGGAGCTTAGACCCAGATCATCAAATTTGTGTTGTTCATGGGTTCCAGGTTTGTGTAGGGTGAGGTGAGCTGCTCTTGCCCCTTTGGAACTGTTTTAGAGTCATTTGATGTGCTGATGACTGGGTTGCGAGTTGTGCAGGGAAGACCTGCCAATGTAGTGCTTTTGTATAGTAAATGAAATCTTTGAAACTGATTGTTTGAACTTAAAACTGAGCACACAGCACATTCTTGTTAATGAGAGCATAAAAAGGAAATAGATTTATTTGAGAAATTTTCTCATGAACAGGATGAGATGTTAACAGGGTGTTAATGCTGAATGCCTAGAGTTACAGCTAAAAAGGAATACTGAGTTATGCTTAGGGGCACCAGAGGAAATAACTGGAAATCAGTATCAAATAATAGTGCCCAATTCTAAGTTTTTAAAGTTGTTTTTCTGCTGGAGTATTTTGGTGGCTCTTTTGGAGTTCATTTGTGCCTGTGTTTTTGAGAACTCCCTGCTGGTTAAGTATTTCCAAAATAAAAATAACTTTGGCCACATCTGAGCTGATCAACGGACTTACAGGATGGCCTATGAATCAGAAAACTGAATTTAAAAGTAGCACATAGGTAGATAGCTAGACAATGGCTTTATACAATATTTTGATTTCTTAAGATGTTGGAATGAATTTGAGAATCTTTGATTATGTTGTTAGATTACTCCTAAGTGCTTAATGCTTTATTTCTAGCTGTGAATTCTTGTAGAAGATTGATAGCTCTGCCAACATTTGTCCACACTAGAAGATGGGTGGATTAATTTCAAGATGGAGGGTAAGTAACATTGTGTAACAATGTAATAACCTTTAGTCCAGAAGATGGGAGTATCTAGGACATGTTGACTATTAATGCTGGCTGAATGATAATGCTGAACTTTTCCTGTGAGTATGTCACTTAAAAGTCCACCAGTGAGATATCATGACCAAAAGTATTCTTTACTAAATCACTAAGCTGTGAAACTCTGCTGTTGTCCTTCATTTCCTTTGCAGTACCAGTCTGGCACTGGCTTGGTTAACTTAAAAAAATACAGTTTAAACTCTTTCTGTAAATTGAAATACTTTTGTGGTGCATCATTGGCATAGAAACTGCAGCATCTGTGACTTGAAAGGTTGGTGACCTATGTAAAAATGGGTATGTGCAGAATACATTTCTGGCTGTTTTAACAAATAGTTTGGTAGCTACTTACTCCTGTACAAGTCTGTATTTCTATCTGCTTTTATTAGTTGTTGAGTGGTGTACTGAGTTTATGAGGAAGAAGAGGCCTGAGGTTTTTGACTAGTCTCCTGGCAGGAGTGAGTTGCTTGAGTCTAGGTTTGCCTTTGCTTCTTAGCAATTGACTGCAGTGTCTTCCATACAAAACTCCATTAAAGGTGAAACTTTAGGGGGACTGTCAGTTTTGTATAATAGAAACTCACTTTTGGGGTGATACAGTGTGAGCTATGGCTTTTGAATTTGTAGTGTGAAGGGTGGGGAAAGACTGTGGCTTGATAATTCTCAGAAATTAGGAAAGATGCCTAGAAGGTGGATTTCCAGTTGTTCCTATAGGGAATTATACTGGTGATGACAGCCCTTATTTGCAGGTGTTTATGATTTATTTACACCATGTGTCCTTATATGGAATGAATAGTAATAAAAAGCTGGAGTACTCAGGGCTTCCTCTCTGTATTCTCTGTGTTTTGCCTATTTCTGCCACTCATCAATTCTGTTCTTGTTTTGCTTTCTACCTACACATTCATTATTGCTGTAGAAGCATTATAGATTTTCATTTTTTGTGATGTAGGAGAGGAGCTTTCAGGTAAGAGTAATGCCAGCTGTAAAATATTGATTAATTACAGTCCCTTCTATTTGGCACACTAAAGTAGGAAAACTTCTTACCTTTATGTAAAATAGATAATTTATTAATCTGAGTATGTATTTTTGTTAGGAAACTGTTAATGTACAGTAATCCACAAAATACTGAGTTTTTAAAAGTGAGATTAATATCTTTGTTCTTTCCCTTGTAAGCAGGCAAAGCCTTCCACTGTAGAAGTATTAGAAAAAATAGATAAGGTATGTGTTTGCTTTTTGGTGTTTTGTTTGATTTTTTGTTTAGAAATATATGTCCATTTTTCTGGCCATGTATTTCTCTCACATTAGGTAAAATACTCTAATGAAATTTTAAATTATTTTGGTAATTATTCCCGTAGTAGAGATTTTGCATATCAGAGGAATTGTTAAAATTTTTCTCCTTACTGTTTAGTAATTTAAAAAACACCAGTACTGTATAATAGATAGTGAGAAACCAGAGGGCAAGTATTTATTTAGAGAGCCTGAAATGGGAGTGAGTATGAAGCTGCCTTGATTACACAATTCAGTTATAACTAATTGTTCAAGTCCCATGTAAAGGAAAATGTCACTAATGCAAAGTTCCATTCATCAGGTTGATTAGAAAAGCTTCAATGTATGGTTTTATGTGCAGAAGTTATAACTGTAGTGGTAGTTAGTAAGGTCAGAATAACTGGATAGATTGTTCAGTAATCAATTGCGATTTTTCACCAGCATTTGTGACAGATATCTGTACTCTGTGGGGAAATTAACTGTTTTGAAATATGCTGTTGATATGTTTGTTTTCCTTTTAATGAAACTGTGAGTGCTTCTGTTGTCACTCGAAATACAGTCAAAATGGTTAACATGGCAGAGCATTGCTTGATCACTTATTAATATACCAGAAGCATCATACAGATGTTCATGATTTCACTCTTAATGTGAGGAAAGTACTGAGAGGAAAACAAGTAAAATGGTGGAGAGGTTCCAGCAATTCGCCTTGTTAGTAGAAAAGTGTCAGAGGCATTTAAAATTTCACAGGTACCTGATGAAAGCTTTAGAATGCTGAGTATGGTTAGTAGTGACTTATGTGATAGTAAAGACTGCCATTCATAAGATACTGGTATTTTTCACTTGTCCCAAATATACTAATGCATTACAAATGTGAAAAAGTGCTGATTTTTAACTTTCCTTACCAATTGCTAATAAGGTGCAAGTGGCCCATATCATAGCCTTATTATTAGTGTGTATTTATGCTATGAAAGTTATCTTTGGGCAAATATTGTCATTTATCAAAGAGCTGCTTGACTTTTCTAATCAAGTATCAGATTGATAGGGCTGATTTTAGCAAACATTTAAAGGCAGCTTAGTAAAACCTCTTACTAATTGCACTAATAAGGCTGAATCCTATTTATTTGCAGGAAATACAGACATTAGAAGAATTTAGAGAAAAAAATCAGAGGCTACAGAAACTATGGGTTGGAAGGCTTCTTCTCTACTCCTCACTTCTTTACCTTATTACTTGCTTAATTGTATATTTGTGGTGTCTGCCTGACGAATGGACAGCAAGGCTGATGATGACACTTCCATTTTTTGCATTTCCATTGATGTAAGTAAATATGCCTTTTTTATTTTCTAACTGCTGTCTCTTTTATAAAAGGAGATGGAAAATACATCTCAGCAGGGGTTTGGATTTGCTTTGACAATTCTTGAGATGTCATAACTTGCTGAATTTTTTCTTCTAAAATAGATTCAAGTAGGCAGATACTTTCTTTGAGGACAATGTCTCTCATGGGTCTGGGTTTAGTATAGAACTAAGTCTTATCATCAAAAGATAATAGCATCTAAAGTTACTTGGCTTATCAAAATTATACTGGGGCTAGAGAGCTGTGTCTGAACAGCTGTAAGGTAATTTAGTATAAGTTCAAGGGTTTTATTTTTACTCTATTTCTTGGGTTTTATTTTTACTGCAATTTGAGAGGTAACGTTACTATACAGGAGTAACAAAAGTATGTCACCTACATGTAAAATGTAGTGTATAAACCTGGGAAAAATACAAGAATGAATGGAGAAACTTACTTTCATGTGGTTAGGTGACTGTTAACACAAAATGGACTTGAAAGGTAATCACCCTAAGTGTGTTGAAAACTACTTTTACATAATTAGCTGTTTTTCTGAAAAATCATTGACTATTTTCTTCAACAAGAAAATATACAAACTTCGTTGTGTGTGAACTGGAGAAAGTATTGCCTACATATTTGTTTCACTGAGCTGATTGGCTGCTTATCCTGATAAGTGGCTTTTGTTGTCTAAGAAATCTACTTTTCTAAAAGTAACAAAATGGGCTCCCACCTCACTGAACAGCTGCTTTGCTGCCTCTCCTTCCTCCAGACCAGGTGAGAGCAGCCTACTGAGCATCTTTCCTACTGATGGGGAGTGCAGTGCATTGACTAATTTGCTGAAAGGATCATAAGTACTTCCATTTGTACAGCAGCTTTGTATGAAGGCATGGTTTGTAGGTGCCCTAGCTTTAGACTTGAATGGCAAAGTCAAAGTAAATATTTGAGCCTTTGTAAGTTTGATGAGCATGGGTCAGCATAATGTAACATGTGGAAAACCCCCAAAGTGAAGATCCTGTTTGTATGTCATACTGCATTATCCATAGTGTACTGATATGCTGCTGTTGTGGACTCCTGTGGAGAGGATACATGGGCAGCAGGATCTTGGCTGGAAAGGATGAGTATAGAAATTAGAGCTCAAATTAATCTTTGGCAGTAATATGAATTAATTTTGTTCTTAACGACAAGCATTTCAAAGCCTTTGTTGTTAATGTGTGAGGCTTGTTCGTGCTGATAGGAAAGGCTTGTAGAAGAGGAAGTATTACCAGCGTCCTTTCACATAGGTGTGTTAGAATTAGTGTAGGAATGAAAGATTTTATTATTGAAGGTGATGGCTTCTTGTGCTGTGGTTTGAATTTACATGTTGGACTTTTATTCTCTAGTTTTTCTTCCAGTTCTGCTTATTTTTCTCAAGACGGCTCTCTGTAAAATTCTGATTTAGATGTCAGCTTACTAGCTCTTAGAATGAGTCTGTTGTTCTCTTATGACTTGCAACTGTTTATCAGATTTTTTTTTCCTTAAGCTATTCCCCTTCAGCTTTTTTTGGCAGATGTGAATGGCAAGCAGCTGCCAGCTTGTCTTTGTTCTCGGTCAAGAGGTGACTCCATGCTGAATGCCTGGTGCCACCCAGTAATAGCTCTAGAGATTTTTCAGACCTAATCAAACCGGAGTATGTCTGCCTTTTCCAGCTTGCAGTCAGTCACCAACTTATTTCTGCCTTAGGTCAGTCCCTCAGGGTCTCAGCAAGTTACTGATGTTGGTAGAGCAAGTTAAGTTTTAGGAGTATAACTTCATTAATGTTAAATGTATACTGAAGTACCCAAAAAGTTGAAGAAATACGTTAGCATTTTAGAAGGGTGCTCTTCTTGAACTGATTTTTATTTGAATTAGTTTTAATTTGCATGTTCTAATTTTCACAGAAATATATTTTCTTTTTTGTAAAATTGGTTGGAATGGTCTGCTATTATACTTTTGTCTCGGATTTCTTACAGAGGAAATGCTTTTTTATTTCTTGATGTCTGACGTCATATTTAGAATACAGCTTTAGGTAGAAGACTATTAAGCATACATTTAAAAAGAAATAATGCTTTTACCTGTGTAACAAGGTATTTAAGGCGATTTAAACCCTGTAAACATTTATTTCTTTTGGTACTTGATGAAGACACATTTTGTGTTGTGTAAGCGGACCTGTATTATTAGATCAATTATTGTAGCACACCTTTGAACATGGAATACTTAAAATTCTTTTTTTCTCTTACCTTGCGTAGGCTGCTTTCAGATTCCATCTTGGTGCCTCATCCAGCTTTCCTAACTTGGGCTGTGTTGTTAATACTTGAAGGCATTTTTAACTGAGCAACCATTGTATAAATAAAAAAGATGTTCTTACTAATTAAGTCATTATGAAAACTCTTAAAGCCTTTTGCCTGCTTTCTTATGCATGCTTTTAGTCAGATAACCTTTCTAGCCTTTAAGGTTGTTTTTTTCTTAAATGAAACATTGCTAATTTAGGCTCTATTATTTAATTAACATTAGGAGGGTTTTGGATGCTTGCAATGGCTTGGTGTATGAGGTTTGCCACTTGGCTTAGACTGAATAACTTACCAGGAAAAGTGTCAGCTTAATATGTAGAAGCAATTCTAAGCTTTAAAACAAATGAAGTCCTGATGATTGCAGAGAGACCTGTCAAATGTAAAATGGTCATAGATCAGTTTAATTTCATCTTGACATAAACTGCTCCAGCTAAGTCAGCTGAAACCCTACAGAGACTGAGTAGACTTAGGGTTCTCTAAAATCACTAGGACTCAGGTCAGTTAATACTGCTTGGGAGAACATTTGTACAATAGTTCTTATCTCATGGTTTTCATTGGTATTAGAATTATTCCCACAAATTTCTTGGGCCTTAATTTTGGGTCTTAACTGGTAAGTTTCTTTTTTGGGGATAAAATGCATTATAAATATATCAAATAAGAAGTGATGAGTAAGTAATTTTCAGTTGAACATTTTTTAGCAAGTGATGATATTGCTGCTGCTGCTGCCTTAGTATTTATGCCTTAAGTTAATTTAACAGTTAATTTCAATTGAAAAGATGCTTTTATTTAGAGCAATGTTGATGTTTTGTTGACAGGATGCTAATTTAATTTTTAGTTTTTTATATGAATAGTGTTTGAGGGTTTCTGTCCTTTGTGAAATAAAATCTCATTTGCTAAGTGTTGTTTGCTAAATGACATCTGAAATGGTTACTGTAATATTTTTAAACTAATATAATTCTTCTTTTTGTTCTAAAGAATCTGGTGTATAAGAACGCTGCTCATTTTTTTCTTTTCCAAACGGACAGAAAGAAATAGTAAGTACTTTTTCCTTGTGGGGTTCTTTTTTTTTTTTNGATGCTTACTGTGATAATGTAAATGCTTTTGATCATTTGGCTTCCAGGAAGACAAGAGAAGCCTTTTAGTTGATATTGAAGTGGGTAGTATTAGCTAAACTTTTTTCTACCACACAGTTCATGAAGGAACAGGAAGGAAACTGCTTAATCTTTCACTTCACTTACAAAATTGTGCTTACTTTCTCCTGTCTTTGCATGTGTCAAAAGTGTAATGGAATAAAATATGGTGTAAAAGTAGGAGCAAGGGGAAAGGAAATATAAACAGTAGTAGTAGTTCCCTTGATACTTGGATCTCACAAGTATTCTAGCAGTCATCTGTTATCCTTATACAAAAAGGAAGAGATTTATAGCAGATGTGTCTAATTTATTTGTCAGGATATCTTTTCTCTCACAAGTTCTCCAGAGCATACTTATGTTTTCCTGAGTAGGAGAGGTATAAGTGGGTGTTTTTCTGCTTTTTTGAGAGCTAAGGAAAATTGGAAGTCGTGTAACAAAACTGAAAAGTAATGGAGGTTTTCAAATATATATAAAAAGTTGTTAAATTTTGCATTAGAATGAATCTGCATGCTATTTAAAAACAGCATCTGTGGCACTTGTCTGCAGTAGTTAGAATTCATTTGAGACTTTCCTTGAAAGCAGTCCAGCCTGTAACAATATCTCATGGTGATGTGAGCAATAATACAGGAAAACTTCAGTGTTGCACTGTGTTTTATGACCTGCAGAGCAGCATGATGTATTTAATTTGTGACAGCTTACAAGTTAAACATCACTTTTAGAATTTTTCTTAAACTGAATGTTTGCGTTTGATATACAAGCACAGAACATACATTTTTATGTAGAAATAAAATTGTCCATATATTCTGTGGTGCTGTGTGATTTATTTCTAAGGTGAAATGAATGATTTGCATTTCATGGCTGAATAAGAAAAAAAGTATGTTTTTCTAGTTTGCTTAAATGTCTTTATTGCTGTTTTGAGCATACAGGCAAGTCTAGTGCTTTTGTTGAACCTGTGTTTAAAGGGTTTAGTAGATGATAGAACATACCAAAAGGGATTATTTCTGTGTGGTTCCAGAGACTGGATAAAAATGAAGTGTTTTACCTCAGAGATAAAAGTCCTATATTTGAAAAAGAAAAATCAAATGTAGGGTTGAAACAGTAAAGCAGGAGAAAGTGTAGCTGAGAGAGCAAACCGTCAACCAAGTTGCTCAAAGCCAAATTTTTATTCTGGGATAAGTTAGTATAACATACTGAGACACTGGAGGTGGTTATTTAATACAATAAAGCTCTGTGCTGGATAATCAGTATACACCAGATTTGGGAATGATGCTGTGAAGGAAGAAAATTTGTAGCTAGACCTCCAGGGAAGGTGATGCAGAGAGATTATGGAATTTCAGTTTTTAGGACTGGTCAGGCAAACAACTGTTAAAGATTTACGCTGATCTGTCCCAAAGCTGGAGAACATAAATGAGGTATATTGCAGGTATTGACTTCTCTAGTATGAATTCTTTTTTTTCTGTAGGTTTAATTAAGAGGAGATATGTTGGTTTCTTGAGAGTACTTTGCAGTAATTGCCATTTGGCCACGTTTAAGGGGCAAGTGTTTCTTGAGGTTCTTGTTGAGTACAGGAGGTAAAGTGATCAGAAAGAAACTCCCACACTTGAAACTGATTGCATTGCTTTGTGGAAGGCTATGCTTGAAGATGTTCTAGGCATTTCTGTACCAAAAGCACTTGCAGTTTCTTGAGTAACCATTAATAGCTGGCTGTATTCTGCTGTTTATTTGCTTTCATGATACCACACTGCATTGCAATACATTTTAAGCTGTTAATCTGTCTGGGGCAACATGTGAGACTGTGTTCTAATATAAATGTAACGTTTGGTGAAAGGAGGTACCTTAGTAATTTGAAGATGCACACTTTCTGGAATTGTCCATCTTCTGTGGTGCATCCCAGGATTAAATATTGTCTTTTTCCAAGTCCTATTAACAAATGAGGATGGTTATATTGCATAAATAATAACTTTTCAAATATGTGCATGCCAGTTTTAGTATTTTGCACATTTAATAAAGAGGTGTATTTGATCAAAATGGACTTCTGCATTCTGGAAAAGTTCAAGTAATTATTGTTCCCTTAATTTTAAGTAACAGTTTTCCTGAAGTAACTTTGAATGGTATAGAATATGTATTTATAAATAGTAAAAATACAAAAAAAAGTGTGTTTGGTTGGTTTTGTGTCTTTAGTTCTATAAAGCTTTTTATTTAAATCTGAAAAAGTCTTTAAATCTGAAAAATGGCTAAGAATAGGTATATTTTTACAGGAAGTAAGCTGCCCGTGTTCAGTAGAGCTGAGAAAGGGTAAAAAGCTGTACAGTTTATTGTTAAAATCTTCTTGCTGTGAGCAGAGGTAGTAGAAAGCTAATTTGTTGAGAGAGTATCTTCTGCATTAGGTGATGGTTTATTACAATGAGTTTTCCAGGAGTGTCAAGCTCCAAACATTGACTTTCAGGAGAATCCTACATGCATTTGGCCTTTCTTCTCTCTCTTCCTCTTAGAGAGGTTAGGTGTTGTGCTTACCTGTTGTAAGAGTCTCTTAACATTTAATAGTAAAATAACCTTCTGGTAGCTGTTCTTACAAAACTGGGGGCTTTGTTGTAGTCTGAGAGTACAGAAAGGGTGAAATAGATTGATCATTGAAGCTTGGAATTGACCTGGCATTTGAAACTAGTATGTGTTAAGAGGTTTATGTGAAATACTGAAGCCAGTAAATCTGGTACTCAGATATATTAATGCTTAGACCTCAAGGTTTTTTTTTTGTATTTTGAGTCATGAGATTAAATGTATTTGGTCCATTGTTGTACCAGTTTTAATGTAGGTCAAAGCAGGGCACTGGCTAGAATTGGTTTGCTTAATGAGGAAATGGTACATAAAATTTTTTAATAGTTATAACTGTAAAGTGATAACAGTGGGCTATAATTTATAAGCAGTTTCAGCATTTTAAGTGATTTATTTTCACATAAAAACTCTAGTTATTTTATACAAAGTTTACTGATGTTTAGAGTTGGTAGTGGTCAATGCATAATTTTTCCTGATTTCACAAGACAATGTTTAGAGTGTACTGAAATTATCTTAATTTATATTTGAAAACTAATATAATGTCCTTCTTTTAGATGATGCGCTGGAAGATTTAAAATCCCAAAAGAAAAAAATAGTAAGTAAAACTTCAAGAAAAAATGCTTGTTATGGTTCACTAAAACTGGTGTATGCCAGATATTTGCAACAAACTTGACCAACAGTTAATCTCACTAACAAAAATTTAGTATGGACAAGGTTCCAGGTCTTGGATAACTTGGCCTCTTTGTGAAGTTTGTAACACTGAAAGCTGTTTCCTCTCTGTTTAATCACTCCATAAGGAAGCTTGTTGAGAGAAGAAGCTGTTTTCTTACATGATTGGCTTCACCTGCCTTGTAAGGCAAAACTTTAAAAGTGCCACAACCAAACACTCTCTGCCCCCCCAACCCTACCCTGCTAAAGCAGCTCCTCCTCCCTCCAGAAATGCCAAAAATTCTATTATGAGGCTTTGTTATTAATGAATTTCCCAAAGTGTTCACCTCATACCTTCTCGATTTTGCAATGGTAGCTAAATTAATAAAAAACCCAGAACAAAGATATCAAAAATGAGTTGAGTAAGAGTCTGGTATTATGTCATGATCTATGTTTTATGACTTTTAAAATGTAGATGTAAAAAAGATAACCTGTAACCTAATTATGTCATTGTCCTTTGATAAAGAGGATTTGCTAATATTTAAATAGTTGTGTCCATTGCTTGTAGTGGTGATGCAAAGGGGTTTGAGAGGCTTACATTTTCTAGGGAAGAAAGACATGAGCATGACAACTATGTTAAGTTTATCTTATGAAAACTGCTTAACTGAAATCAGTTAATGTTTCAAATTAACATAGTCATTTGGTAGCCTTAAAGGAAAAGTTCTTGAAACAGAAAAAGCACAGTGGAGAACAAAAGAGTTTTTGGAATCTTAAATGTAAAGTCTTCATTTCAGTTTAAGTTTAGTTTTCTATAATAATGAAAATCTTTTTTGTAGAACAACTAGTAATACTGAGTTTTATTGTGTGAGAAGCAGTTAGGACAAAAGGCATTGAATAAAAGATTAGTCAGGAAAAACCTAAATGTGTATTTTGCATATGCAAAACATCAAAACAACATACTGTATAAGAACCAGGATGAAATAATGCACAATACAAAAATGAGATGACTGCATAAATACTTCATAGACAATAATGAAATTATAGTGTAACTATGGAGAATTTAAGTCTGGAAGTATAAATTGCCGTGAGTATATATGCAAGTCAAGCTTTAATCATTAAAGACAAACTTCTAAATAGGATTAGTGAAACTGAGTTCTGGGAAGTCCAATAATGTGTAAATCAGCTATTTTTCAGATTATCACGTGATCTTGTGGGTGCCTTGCTTCTAGCAAGGAACCAGAAACAGAGGACTTACTGCAACCTCTTGAATTGGTGCAGTGTTCGTATTTTTTACTTAGAAGGTGGACTTGGGAGGTTCCTTATAATTTAAGATATTCAATTAAGCATTAAAATTAGATAATTATGCATAAAACAGAACGTGTTGAAATTAGCTGAAAGGGGATGCAGGTAACAAGACAGAAAATAATTAGTGTTTTAGATAAAAACACTGAATCAATTGCATTCTGTAAAATTTCATTTTGGTAATACTCAGATTTGATTTTGTTTTGTTTGATTAACTTCCTTAGGAGTTAGTTAGCCTTTGACTAATTTTTAGTAAAACAAAAATCAAGTAAATAATGTGGAGAGAGAGGATTTTTTTTCCTGTTGAATTCTGATTTGTTGCTAAGTTTGCAAATAGGATTAGTTACTAAGATTTACATTGTGGTCCTCAAAGTATTTAGGATAAGTGAATTATGTTTTTCCTGTTTACTTGTAATGCAAATTGTTGTCTAGGCACTGAGCCTGCTGCAACATCTGTGCTTTTTCACTTTGTTGCAGCTCAGCTACCTAATTGCTGGATAAATCTTATATTGAAGACAATTGTCCTTTTGAAAAACGTTACAGTACTTGTGTTTTACAGTCATGTGGTCCATCTTTCCCTGCAGACATTACTTTTATGCTGAAGGGACATAAGGTGGTTACAGGGCTTACCTGTAAGTGATGCAAGCTCCTCATCTGCTATAATGCCCTGGTGGGTTTGCAGTGACTGCTCAATATAAATTAATTTCTGTTTAACTTCTCTTCTGGCTTTGGTGACTTAGTCATGTGGATACTCGTGTGGATAAAATACTTGACAAATACAGATAATTCATCTGGAAATTACCATTAGTATTGCCTATCCTGTGCTTTGACTCAAAGTTTGTGTAATACTTATTTCTCACAGAACTGGCTATGCTGGGTTTTTCCTAGTGAATACTTTAAAGCTTGTTCAGTTATTAACTGGGGGTAGGGATTAAGTTAATTAGCTGTAATTAAGGCACTACTTCAAGATACAACTTTGTTTCTTCCTTGATCATAAGTGGTTGTGTTCGTGAGTGTTTAGCTGTGATTTTGGCCTCAGAGTTTTTCTCAGAGTTAATGAGGATGTCAGCCCTTAAGCCTGAACATGGGTAGATGAGCAAGTTCAGCGGGTTAAGCATATTAAAGCAAGGGTACAGGACATGTATTAAGCTGATACAACTGGGAATTAGTGGAGAATTTACCTGGAACAGCAGTCTTAAAGATAGGATAATTCTTAGCCTGAAGACAAAGTTGTGAAGCTAGTATAGTAATTACCATGCTAATTTTAGAATTAAACTTTGCTGAAGCTTGTTCAGCTGCTCTGAATACTAGGCTAAGTGTAATGTTAGACTTCGATAGACTTCCAAGCCATTTCAGGTAAGAGTTTAGAAATTGCATCTGTTAATCTAGGAAAAAATACCCAACTATTCTGATTTCAAGGCTGTCTTGGAGTTATGTTAGTTATGGGAAAAAAATGCAGCATGTAAGTTCTGTTACTTAAATTAATTACTCTTTAATCAACTTCGTCTTCAGCCTTCTAGGTGTAGACAACCATTGATATTTTGATAACTTTAGTATGTGATCAAAGCTCTGCTAGGAGTTGGTTCTTGTATAAGCCCAGTTTTGTCTAACTGGTAAATGCTAGAGTACTGAAAATATGCAACTGGAAACTCAAAATACAGTTTAAAATCATATTTACTGACAAACCACTTCGTGGTTTTAATGTTGGCATGGATCTGTTCAGAGTATACTTAATTACTGTAACTTAAATGATGTATTTCCAATTTTAATGAAACTTTTGCTGTGTATGCTGCTATATTTTAACTGGTAGACTGAAATGGGTTTCATGGCTTCATGTGAACATAAAGAAGGACCTCATCATAGTTGGGTTTGACATACCAAATAATTCTCAATTTGTGAACTCACATAGTAGTGTGGTGAATAATGAGTGGTTTGCACCATGCCAGTACTTAAGTCTTTGGTTGCCTTTACAAGAAGCTTAAAATACATTACTCATACTGTTCAATTTAGGCAGCTGATGTCATTCCCACAGGAATTCTGTTTGGTTCCTTGTTGGGAAGGAGTTCATCCATACATACAATTGTTGATAGGAAGAGAATGTGGTACCATGCTTCTTTATTAAGATCTGATTAATTCCATGAAAAAAGTCATGCTTAGGCTGCTATTACCTTTCTTAGAGAGTTCACTCTCTAAGTGATTTGAGTTGCTCAGCATTGTTATTTTATTGATAAGGACAGACTCTGACTTAGCCCTTGGCAGAAAGTAGAAAATGATTTTGTAGGAGAAGTTTTGGATCTCAGAGAAGACTTTATTATGAAAAAAGAATGAGGTGTGCGCAATTTGCTGTGTTAGTGCTCAACATCAAGTTAACCTTTCCAAGATTATGCTTCAGGATGGTGAATGTTCCAGAAGTCACTGTGTTGGTTTGCGTTCATAAATGAGCTTCCTGTGTTGGCACAAAAGCCAGTTTCCTCTGCTATGCAAACACAGAAGTAGTATTTAAATTTTACACAAGCTCTTAGTTTATTCTGGTAATTACATTGATTTGCTCACAGTAAGTAAAGTCGGACCTTTTTGATTCTTTATTTGGTATTGTTAGTCAAATTTCAATTTACTTTAGAAAAGTATACTCTATAAGTGAAAGCATGAGAAATATGAATATGCCTGTATTCACAGAAATCCTGACAATTTCTATATATTTTCAAGAAATTTGTGAAGTCAGCTGTGATACTGAATTCTTGTTCAGATTCACCTTTACTAGAATTTTAAAGCTATATGTGAATTTCAAAAGATGAAGGGTAACGTGTTGAATTATACAAAAGCTATGTAATGTGGAGGATAACTTCAACATGTGAATCTTGTGGTGAGAGTTGAATTGTGTTTCAAAATAATGTAACTGTTTTTTCAAAACTTATGTATCCACAAATAGCTACTATACTATCTAATACCGCTGTGGCAAGAAGTGCTTTAGATAAAGAAAGTGTCAAGTGATGGTGGAGTATTCTGGTTTTTCTCTCCCCTAAAGGTCACTTTGTCCTGCAGAAAGTTATTATTCATTTTTTTTTTTGGCTATACAGACAGTAGTATGCATTTTACGTTCATTGATGTGAAGTGAATTGGGTTTTTTAAATTTTGATTTGGCAGACAAATATTAGCACTGACTGTTAACACTTCCCCACTTTGCAGCTTCACCTCACTAGCCTTACCCCTTTGTATGAGAGTCTGTCTTACAGTTTTTACTTTTATAAGCAATAAATACTTTATTTTTCCTATTAGGTCATTAATTCTGCTCTTATTGCACTGTGTGGCATTTGTTTTACGAAGTTAGTGCGTTAACTCCAAAGTGATTCTGATATACAAGTCTAGGAAATTGATTTTTACTTCCTTCTTCACTCCCTTTTGTTTCAACAGTCCTTAATTAACAGCCTGGATAGTATTCCTTGCCTCAAACTTCAAGAAATGTGTGGAGGAGTGAGTGTTAAATGAATACACAGTAGACATTAAGTGAAGTGAATTTTTATTTAGCTTCTGAGGTCTATTTGTAATCCTGAGGTCTGTCTAAATGTGAAACTCCTGCACAGTCTGTGTATGCAGAATGGCTGAAACTTTAGTTTCTCACTAGCTAAATAGTGGCATAAAATTCATGTTAACCTGCACCATTTGTTATTTTAGCAGTGATAAATGAGTTTGAGAGAATTTAATTTTTTGACCACTGACCTTTTCAGTTTTGCAGTTTATGCCAACAGCAAACTTCAGAACAAAGTCCCCACTTTTAGCTGAACATGGCCATTAGTCAGCATATCTAGGAGGAAAGGTCTGCTTAAGATACTATAAAATGTATTATAACTTCTATACATATTAGGTATTTGTCATAACTTCAGCTATCTCAGTTTTAAAGTTAAGCTGCTTCTGATGTTGGCTGTTAGCCACTAAAATGATACTTTACTAGTGATTACTTTTTTTAATTAAGCCCATGTATTAGCTATAAAGCCACTTGAGTGCATTGTAAATAAAATGCTGTAATAATGAAGTGCTTTAATTACACTCCCTAAAGTATGCATAGTTCTCAGTAAATTTTTTTATTTAAATTCTTAACGTGTTCCTTTTTTTGAAAAGCAGTATGAATTGCTCTAAAGATGTGGATCCAGCCTTTAAAGTCATTTGAGCAAATTCCATGGCTGTTCTCTAGTTAGTGAGTTTTCACAGCATTTGCAGCAAGCTAATTGCTTCTGCTAATAAATAATCTAAAATCGATGCTGACAGCAGTTAATTGGCACAGGGACTTTATTCTGTAAAGCACTTGGCTAACGACCTTCCTTAAATTAATAGCATTAAGTGCTATGAGGAAATAAATCTAAGGAATTGCCTGTCATTTGCTTGTCATGTCTAATAACTTCCAATAATGATGGCTGATAGATTTTTGCACATTCCATTATTGAAGTTGGTGCTTGTAATTATTCTCCTCATTATATGTAAACAATTAGCAATATTTGGTGTTTCCTTGCAATAAAGCTGTTAAGTACAAGTAGTCCATTAGAGTTTGGAAACTAGTTTTGAAAGCAAAATTTATTTTCTATTGAATACAGTAAATCCTCAGGTATCTGAAAATGCTACTGGTTCATGGATGAGCTTTGCCTTTTGGTAACATTGATATGATGCTTGTAAATGGGAGGCTGTGGTGGGGGGAAATACTTTGAAAAATTATCTATTGATGTGTGGAACCTTTCTGTTTCCAGCTTGAGGAAGTAATGGAAAAGGAAACGTACAAGACTGCTAAACTAATCCTTGAAAGGTTTGATCCAGAATCAAATGCAAAAGTGAGTCTTGTTATTGATACTGATGTAATATGAAAGGTACTATGGAGCTGAGCATTCAGATAATGTTATTTATAATTAATTGGCAGGAGGCTGAACTACCATCTGCTGGAACATCTGCAACCCCAAGACCTGGACAAGGTAATAGCCCTGTAAAACGGATGCTCTTTAGCGTGGATACTCATCTTTCACAGCAATTTCTAGTCTAGAAGTCTGTCTATGATAAAATTTGTGGATCAATTGACCTTTATTTAGGGTTAATAGACTGTTCATTAGGCTATGCCCATTACTGTTCTGTATTTTTCAGGCAAGGGAACTATTACTAAAGCCTGATGTTCTAGACAGCAGGATATTTAATGCTGCTTGATGTTAAAGCTGAGAGAAAATTAACTTCTTGTGACATACTTGCAACTTTTCTAGAATACTAAGGTGTTTTCAAATCTTGTGTAATATTCATTGACTTAGCTTTTCAATTATGTTTCTATTTATGGCTAGTCAGACCTTTCCTAATGCAGTGCTTAAGCTACTTCTATTTGGTGCCCAGAGAGGAATAAGAAACTGGTGCGTAATTCAGCTACTTTCTAGTTGCAAAGAATGGACAGTTCTTTACTGGTTTGCATTGTTCCATTTAAAGGTGCCATTGAATAAAATAAAATAGAAAAACTTGAATGTGTTTCAAGGAAGCCTTGTTTCTAGATTGCCCACACAAGTTTCAAAACTCAACAGATCTCACACACAGTAGAATGCTTACATTAAAAATGTGGTATTTATGCAGACAGACAATTGTTAATTTTTGTTAAGGTTAAGTGTAATATGCTGTAGTTAAACTGAAGATTCTTGTATGAACACAGTATAAAGGCTGCCTGGTACTCTAATACTGATGATTGTACTCACACTTTAAGACCAATCTTTGTCATTAACTTACTGTTATAACCTGAAAGGGCTGAGGCTCAAAATAAACTGCAGAATCTGATATGCATAGTTTTTCATAAAATACAGATTGCTTTAGAATTTAGTATTAGAATTGTCAACTTTGTGTTTAACTCTTGTGGGTAACCAAACTTCTATTTTTCCCATTTTTCACTCTTGGAGTACTTGTTTTGTTCAATGCAGAGCACCTGGATTTACTAACAAAGGTGTTTATAAGCTGCATCATCAAATCTTCTTGCTTAGCTTCAAATTGCCATGAAAATATTTTAAAACTATTCTTACTTGTTGACATTGACAGTGAATGGTGCAGTACCTCAATAGTGAAGCTTTAATCTCTACTGTTGTCTTAGACATAACAGCTTTTTTTCAAGCTTGCTCCTTACCTGTCTTTCCCATGCTCCGTTTCTGCAGCATTCATAGTTTTGTTCAGGCTGAAGGGCCATTCTGACACCCTGTTCTTTTCTCTGCCTTAATACAGCTCATGGGTGGTTGCCAAGAATTTTCTGCTATACCTGTAATGTGTTGGTAGTCTGTCTTTGGCTCTTTTTAAACTCTGTATAAAATTCATCCTTCTTGAGCTATGTTAGAAATCAGTCCAGTAGTAGGGTGACAGATCTGTTTGCAGAATGCAAGTAACATTGACCAGGGGATAAAACTGCCTGGAAATGTGTGTTTCTATATAGAAATCTACAGATAATTAGCTATAAATTAGGCAGTGGTAAGTCTTTAGTCACTCTGGATTTATGAAGAGAGAGCAGCACCAGTTTTGAAACTCCTTAGGCGGTACATGACTGATCTCTTCCCCTCTACCCAGGCTGTGTAAGGAGCAGTGATGAGAAGTGAGTTGGTCAGTGTCTCTTAATTAGTCTTGTGTATGTTTGGGTTTCCAAAGCATAGTGCCCCTGCTTTTGATCTGGTCAGACAAAAGCAGATCAGTTGGATCCAGCATATGCTGTGTTGTGTTGATTGTGTCTTGACTGTTAATAGAAGGGCTGAGAGGGAGAGGTTCTGAGAGAGTTAGAATTATTTCTGAGAGCCAGTCACTGTGGTCTATGTTAATAAGTGTGTTATGAATAGATATGTGAAACAGTTGTTGCTGAGGAGTTTGCCCATGCTATCTGTGCTTAGAAGTTTTTATTTAGAGCTGGCTATAAATTGTTCTCATGGGCTTGGTGGAAGGAATCTTTTGGTACAGTTTCATTTGCAAAGAATGCTTTCTGAGACTGTCATGGTGTGAACCAATAACCTCTAAGTGGGGATACAACTGAGAAAATATGCAATTCTCTTTCAAACAGATTCAACTTTTTGGGTGCATGGGCATTCTTGCTTGATCCAGAATAAAAGAGTAATGTAGCTTTGGAAAGGATTTTGGAAAATAAATTTTGTAAATTGTCATGGCTTATGGTTGGATTTTATGATCTTAAGGGTCTTTTCCAACCTAAATGATTCTATGAGTCAATGTAACTTTGGTCATATACAGCACAATTTTTTTTTTCCGATCTGCTGTCTAACACATTGAATTTGGAATTGGTGCAGCTTTTTGTCCCCCTGTAAGTGGTTAGTCAGACTATTCTATTTTGGAGGTGCATTATAGTTCAGGAGGGACAAGCTGTGCTTGCCTTTGGCTTGTGAAATTATGGAGACTTCATTTCCAAATACTTACCAAATAATTCTTGTTATATGCAGTAATTATCTCAATTTTTAGCTGTCAAAAAACCTACTAGCTTATTGCTGTTCACACTAAGTATCTGCCCAAAATGAATATTAGCTTCTGTTCTGTGCAGTATATAACTTACTGTAACTAGATGACACCTTTATGTGGTTGTGGTATAATTTGGTGCATGTAGTATGTGGTAGAATTAGAGTGGTTTAGAATAATGAAATACCTGTTAGCAAGTTAAAATTAAAGCTTCCCATATCTTCTCTTTGCTCACTTTGGACACAAGCTAGCCAAGCAACAGAACTCATTTTCTTGAGCTCTGTAATTGAGTCTTTTTGAAAAGATGATAAACAATAACCGATACATAATCAAGTTGGACAATGTTGTGTATGAGGCAGCTGATGAAAGGTAAGTTAGTTTGTATATTTTTTCCTTACTGCTTGAAATGAAAGCTTGCACATCATACTAATTGGTACAAATTTAATCAGTATTGCGTAATAGTTGGTTCTCAGAAAAACAACTGGTAGCAGCCCAATTTTCCTGTGTGTTTAGCTCTTCTTGCAGTTTTTGTGATTTTGACGTGTACTGCTGAAATAAGTAATGGTAGTTTTAACAAATAATTTAGGTCGATCTTGTGTTTGGCATAAAAAACATCACAAAATCCAGAAGGAAAGGAATTTGAAAATTTAAGTGCAATTTTATCTGTTCAGAAATGTTTTTTGAGAGGGTACAGTTAATATATACTTTAGTACTTTGGCCATAGAGAAAAGTAGGGTAAGTATATATTTGTAGTGAAATATTTATGAGCAACATCCTGTAGTTCATACCTGCTCTTTTCATTTTGCAAATATGACTGTTAGGAGAGGTGTATTGTAAATGAGATGACTCTGTGACCTGAATGAAAAATAATGCAATAAAAGATGGTTGCAGGCTGTGGGATGGATGCAGGCATGAGGAGGAAGGAAGAAAATGCTTGGTTGGTCTTAGATACTAAAGCCAACAAGTTATGTAAACTATATATTGACCTGTAGTGTAGTGTAGCTCTATGAAAATAATGTATTATTCTCTACAGAAATCAAGGTGTTTTGAAGTGAGGAACAAATAAAATAGTTATGCTTGTAAACATGAAACATGTCACTGCCTCACTGCTGCAGTGGTGTAATAGTCTTTAAGAGCTCATACTGAATCATCAGTTGAGTGGATACCTCTTTAAGTGATGTGTCAGCTTATGTCTGAAGTGTCCAATGCTGGTAACTGCAGAATTTGAACTGTAGTGTGTTTGGAGAATAAAAGTTCTATTTTTAAGCTATTTATCTGTCTTCATGCTGTTGACTTTTGGATACACAAGTATCGTTACTGAAGAAAATCCTTGGAAAATGTCAAAACTTCATTAAAACTACATCACCAGTAGATGTAAATTGTGTTAGCGTTGAGGTCAATGGACATGTTTCTTAGCTAAGTTGTGCAACTTGGAATTATGGAAATCTGGAACTTTGCAAAAGGCTCATTTTTAGCACATTGCATCTTGAGGCAATTGGAGAAGTATATAGATCATATTCAGTTACTTCAGGAGAATATTAGGGCTGTTATTGTGGAAGTGCAGAGCAGGAATTAGGGAGTTCATGGGTAAAGGGTCTGTATGTGATACTAAAATAATGAGCCAGGGCTGTGCTCTCGATGTCCGTGACAATGCATTTGTGGATCCTGGGGATGGTATCAGGAATGTAAACATCAGAAATTCACATTTGTGTGTTGTCACTGAATAACATCTACAGCCACTCTATGAAAGGAAGTACTGGAATGGATGGGCCATTGGTTGTGCCAAGAAGAGCATTTCTCACTTTCTCATAATGCAGATTCTGGTGACTTCTCTTACTTGCGGAGCAGCAGCGTGTTGGCAAGTTCTCTTAAGTATGAATCACAGAATAGAGTGAAAGCCAAGTGAACTTCTAAGTGAAGTGGGGAAAAAAGGCATTGTAAATAACCCAATATTTTGTGGAAACTAGCAATGAGTCTTGCATTCTTAACTCTGTAATGAAACTAAAACTACTGAAGCATATCTCTCTAATACTTACTGTAAAGTACTGGTTCAGCATCTTTATAGGAACAGAAATATGGGGAAAGAGTCATTAAAGTAGCAGTATCTTTGTAATTGAAAGCCATTTAAAGAAGACTTGCAAAAATGACCCTTCAGAAGGAACAGGCAAGAGGGGCAAAGCTCTTCCAGGGGGCATGGAAACTGCTTAGAAATAGTGTATTATGGGCTCAGAATAAATGCGAATGTAGCCATGACGTATTGAAACAGCCTCAGCGCTCTTAAACAATTAAAATTAATATGCTTAAACCACATGATCTGGAAAGACAGCCTACAAAATGTAAAAGTAATATCCATATGTAGTACAGTAATGGTCTTGGACACTTTTCTATGTAAAACAATAATAAAGAGGGTTTTGTAATGAAAAAAGAATGGATTAAGATGTCTTTACAGATGTTTAAAATTATCTTGGGGCAAGTGGAATTAGGCTTTATATTTATCACTCATTTTTTGTACATATGTGGACCTGAGAAGATTTGAGAAATCGCATACCTTTTAGCTTAATTTTTGAAGCTAACACATGACTGGAAACTATAACACAAACTTAACTATAAATCATGGGTTTTAATCAATATTTTGTATTTGGAGATGGGCCATGCCTGTTGGTCAGATGGCATAGAGAGGATGCAGTTATCCTAGTGCAGTAAAACTTGAAAGGTTACTGCTTATGGCTCTCACAAAAAGATCTTGAAGATGTGTGAATGGGGAGGTTCATCATAAATGAATTCTTACTTCAGATAAAACTCTCAACACAGGAGCAGTTTTCAAACCAGAAGCAAGTCACCAAGGAAATGCTGATGCAGTTTCTGCGACGACCTCACCAATTAATCCCTGTTTCCAGATTCTGAATAGCTGAAATAGTGAGGGGGAAAACATGCTTGTTAAAATCAAGTTAAAATACAGAACCTTCAGACTCATTGACTGATGTAATTTGGACGATGAAGTTGTGTGAAGAAATGCAGCCATGCACATGATGTAGCAGGGGAAAAGTAGTGATTTGTTCTGCTTTGTAGGAAACTTAACTAGATGGATTTTTAATAAGACTGTAGTTTTTAAACTTGTAGTTTTTAAAGTGATGATTCCAAAGAATTTTTAATTTTCTTCTGTTGTGTATTAATCCTATTTATATGTACAGATAAGTAGGCAAGACCATAACCTATGTATGTAGCAATTTTCATGGCACTAGATTGGCTGTATTCCCACAGAACTGTTACATTTGACCTAGTGCTTCAGTGATAGCAGCTCTTTCTTGGCTGGGCCAGCTGACGTAGCATGCTCACCTCCTCCACCCACAGCACGAGCTTAGCATGGTAGTGTTGTACTTCTGGGGACAGGGATCGTTCCTTCAGACTCAGCACACCCATTTTCCAGTGGCTGATTGCCAGTGGACCTGTAAACTGCCTGCTAAGCATTTAAACTCTTCCAGCCTGACACAAAGTCAGCAGATAAAATCTCTCTAATCTTGAGACTCGTGGAAGTGATTTTAAAGTCCAAATGTAGTGTTAAATTCCATTTGTTGTGAAGGAAGACATGCAAGGTCGTTCTAAGTGATGTGGTGCTATAAACTAACTCTGTAGCATATTACAGCCTTAGGTGTGGGTGTTATTGGAGCGTCCCTGTAGAGACTAACCTGCTACTTGTTAACCATGTAAATACCTACAGACTTAAAGCAATGGTTGTATTTCTGTTTGATTTGTTGCAATAGTGTGTGAATGTCAGGCTTGCATGACTCTTAAAACATTCAAACCGTTGTACATTACTCTGGTGATATTTGGCTTCATGTAAGAGCAACTGAGGAAATATATTAAGTTTTTCATAATTGTGATTTAATAGTAACTGATAGTGGTGTGAGAAGAGGTAAAAGTAGGGATGTGTTCTGGCAGAGCCCATTCTTGCTTTGTGAGAATCCATGCAGGTGGTTTGTAGATGGGGATACTGAAACAAGTAAGTGAAACTATATCACCTGAATGAAGCATTTCCTTTTCTTCTAGTTTTAGAATTGTTTTATTTATCCAATCTGATTTTTTTTCATAACTCTGGGCACCTAACCTGGACATATTAGATACTGAATGAATAGTTTTGGTCCTATGGAAAACAAAATACTTGGAAGCATTTTTAAGCCATGGAGTAAAAAGTGGTCAATTCTATACATTGTTGTTTGAGTCTAGCTGTTTGTATGTCCAGTGTTCTGCCTTAGCAGATACTATGATTCTGTTCTCTAATTTCCTTCTAGAAGAATTTTGCCCAAAGTATTTAACAGTTATGATAATTGAAATGTAATATTCTATCTGGTATTTACTTCTGTGTGGTATTTACTTCTATGACATGCTCAGATGATGATGTTTAGTTTTAGACCTTCCTGGTTTTGTTTGATTCTGTAATTTACTAATTGCTATAACAATATTAATGCACTTTCAGTAATAGCTTGCTTATGCTAGATATTAAATTCAGTGTGTACGTGTTCTTGTCAGAAATTCGTCAGAGGACTGCAGCTCAAAGAAATGCTTCTGCGTCCCCACCTGTGACTCCTAAACAAGGCTCTCCAAAGTCCCCTCTTGCAGCAGCTCCTAATCTGCAGAGAGACACCCCAGCTCCGAGCGGGCTCCCGGAAAGAACTGCTGTGCCATCCTTGCAATCCAGTGTTTTACCAAGGCACCCTGGATCCCCTGCTACTTCAGTGCCTGGAATGGGTAAACACAGCACTTAATGTTATTTACAGTTTATATTGTTTTCTCTGGTTACCAATAAAAGAGGCCATTTTCAGACAGTATGGAAATGGCATTTCATTTGGAAATAGCAGAGCAGTTATCTGATTAAGCAGGAGTTCCATATTCAATTAGCTATAACTCTTTACAGCTGGCACCTTTTGATGCTGAAACCTATTGCCTGAGCTCATTTAACTGTTATGGCTTCTTTGTTTAAATGGCAATAAAACTTTGCAGTATTCTGTAGTCAACAATATAGCATACCTTTTTATGTTCTTAGTTTAGAAGAGCTCTATGCTTGTATAAATCAGGTGCAGAGGAGAACACTTTCAGAATACATTCATGCTTCTCACTAAACCCTGCACATATTTTTTTTAACATGGATCTTGACATTTATTTAAATTTTTACTCTAGAAGGTATAGTCATGGAGCCTATACTTGCAGATTAAAGTGTGGAATACCAAATACAACAGAGAAGTTTTCTGTGTTGTAGCTGAATACTAAAATGGCATTGTTGTTTTGGTACAAGAGTCCAGAGTTTAGCAACAGGTTGAAATCTGGTAGGAATGAGTAGTCCTTAAAATTTAGTTTCATATCCTGAAAGTGTTTTTCCCTTATTTCTTATTTGGTGTTCAGATGGAATGGACTTTTAATAAATAGAATATGAGCTAAATTGCATTGGAAAGATTGCAAAATTTGAGAGTTTTGGGTGGGCAGCACGGTTCTCATTTTCCTTGTGGGTGGTAAAGCTGTGTGTGGGTTTGTACCAGGCCTTTCATTCTTTGTGGGATGTTTGAGAAGTTGGATCATAAGGCAAGAAAGGAGATGAAATGCTGTCTTGAAAATAGAAGGGGCACAACTTGCCAAGAATCTCATGAGCACCAGTTTAATGTGGAGTAGTTCTTTGCTCTATGTACAGGGATCAAGAATATTTTTCTCTGCCCTGTGTTCCTGATTTTTACTTGAAGCTACTTAAGTCTTACCAACTGTATGTCCTTCCTTACTAACTTCCATGATACAATCAAAAAGTAGAGCTGTAGATAATATATTGATACCTGCCCTCTAAGCTCTTGGGAAGCTGAATGATAAAATGCTTTTTCCTGTTTAGGGTAGTGGAATAAACTTGTCATGGAAAGCTGTGATCTCCCTTCTCTGTAGATTCCATAAAGCCTTATTTGGTGTTAGTAGTTATTTACTTGTGTTATGAAACTGCTAAATTTGTTTTCATCCCTGAAGTGAACTGTAAAGACAAGTTATTAGTAAGTCTTGATTATCTTGAAGTACCAGAAATTAGCTCCTTGCACCAGGAAATTGGTCATTTGGTTGCAAATCACATTTACTGATATCTGATTGCCAAAAATTCCGTAACGAGTTTAAAATTGCATGCTCCTTTTTAAGGAAGCTGACTGTAGAATAAAATATTAGCTGTATAATAGCTTTATTTTTAGGGGAAGATTCAGGCACGTTGAATAAGCTGAATGAAATTCAGTCTTTACTGCGTAAGTGTTTTAGAGGAAGAAGGAAAATAAAGTAACTGACTTGTTTGAAACGACAGTTGCCAAGCTTGTGATATAAAATTTTTTATGTAGTTTTTGTGATAATGCCTTACAGGCACTTTTCCCTCCACTAAATAACTGGAATTTTGACCTAACACGTTACTTTGCCATAGATAACACTGCAATTGTCAGTTAATATGGAAGCCCTCTTTTTTCTTGAATTTCCCCTAACTTTCCAGGCATATGAAATCTCAGTCATGTAGCTGTAGTGAAAAGTTCAGAAATTCAGTATCTGTAAGAATAATATGGCACCAAAGTTTATGCATGGCCTGCAACAAATATGAATAGCCTTAATTATCTCTATTTTACAGCAGATTAATAATTCATTTTCGTGATACTATATTTTGTAGGGGAGAATCAATTTAACGTGTATTACCACAGAGCTCCCATATGTTTGAAAATTAATAACCAGCAGGTAGTTGAGAGTTTGCCAAGCTTTGCAAAAATGACCAGTCTTTCTACAATGATTGCTTTTGATGTTTGTATTAATCACTGGTGTCCATAACAGCATGAGAACCAAGATGGTTGGTTTGAGTTATTAGTAGACAGGTAATTGAAGTTGTTGTTGGAATGTATTGTGATGTTTCATTCTAGGTAACTTTATTCAATTTTTACTTTGTTTATTGACTTTTAGAAACTTCATATATTGGTGATTTACAAGTCATATGAAAACTTGATCTTCTGAATAAAGGCCTAAGTAAACATTTAAGTGTAAACCAGGTATTCACAAAATTATTGTAGGGCTTTATTTTTTTTGCAGATTGTATCAGTGCCTTTTTTTGATGGAAGTACTGGGTCTTTCAGGTTTTTGTAAAACTCTAGGAAATGAATTTTGCCTGACCTCTACTTTGGACAGCTATAGCAGAATACAGTTTATATTGCACTGAATTTGTTGTGTCTTGCTGCGGGGACGGTTTTCTTGGTCGAGGTTCCTACTTGTGGACAGAATACAGGGATAATTTGGGAATGCATTCACTGATTCTTATCTCCTGAATTAATTTCTCTTGTTTGTGAAAATAAGGTCTATTTTAAAAACATTTGTGTTGAGTATGGAATTTTTTTGTACTTGACTGATAGGTTGTAAATTGCAGTATTTTCTGAATGAGTTTTCTTGTGCTTCTAAAAATTAGGACAGTCCATTTAAGTCAAATATCCAATATTGACAAGATGTGTCTTGAAAGATATGCTGTTAGAAATAGTACAGCCTTAATGTCAAGATTAGTCTTGTTCTATGTGTAGCACTACAAGAGGGCATTGCTGAAAATATTTGATTACTACAATGTTTAACATTTGTCATAGAGGGTGGAAGTTAGCTGTATGTGGCATTGAGCATGAGGTTTACATTCTGCCCTTAGTTACTTTTTCCTTTGTTGCTTCTATCTGTGAAGATTTAAAGGTAGGAGGCTTGAAATGGTAATTTGCTGGCAGTTATTTTTAGTGCTGTACTTAAAAATGAAGCCCATCTTGGATCAGGTTATTGAATAGTAAGACTTGCTGTGTTGTCTTTGCCTCCTGGTCTGGAGTTGAAGATTTACGAGGAGTGGCTGAGATACTTGATTCATTCAGCCTGAAGAAGAGGAGAGGGGAGACCTCACTGTGGTCTTCAACATCCTCATGAGGGGAAGCAGGCGGGCAGGCACAGATCTCTTCACTCTGGTGGCCAGTGACAGGGCCCAAAGAAATGGCACAAAGCTGAGCTGGGGAGGTTTAGGTTGGGTATCAGGGAAAGGTTTTTCACCCAGAGCACTGGCATGGGCGCCCCGTGGAAGTGGTCACAGCACCAAGCCTGACAGAGTTCAAGAAGCATTCGGACTGTACTCTCAGGTACATGGTGTGATTTTTGGGCCAGGAGTTGGACTCAGTGATCGAGATGGGTCCCTTCCAACTTGGCATATTCTGTCAATACTCTGCTTAGGAGGTACGTGTTACATGTAAAACGTGTATGTTTATCATGGTGCTAGAAGCTATGACTCTGCATGTCCTGATGCTGTCCCTGGCTAAGTTGCTATAAGAAAACTAAATCTAAACAATCCTGAAAAGCTTGAAGACTACTGTTTCTAACACAGTATCTTTCAGTTAAATGTCCTTCTGAATTAATTCAACATACTAACAAACTATATTTTCTTAGTTGTCCTTTGTTTGGATTTTTAAAAAATCCTATTTTGCATTTTTAGACAGTGTGTTTAATCTGTTTTACTTCTGTATATTGAGACAGTGATTTTAGTTTGTGTTACCCTTTAGCTTCTTCTTTGTTTATTGGTCATTATGGGGGATTCTGTGAAACGTACCTCAGAAGAACACTGGAAACATACAGCAGTTTGAAAAGAGAATTGTTGGCTGACTTCTGTAGTCACTAAAGGCTTTCTTTTAAGCCATGCTGTTTCTATATTTGTTTTTACTGGATGGGGTGAGAATAGTTACAAGCCAGGACTCTTCTCAGAGAAAACACTGGTCTCTTTTTGCACTTTCAGTATTTCATTTCCATGAGTTGCATATACTTAGTTCATACAGGGCTTCAGGTTGCCATATACTCATCTCAGTATGAAACCTGCTAATACTCACTGATTTTTTTTTTTTTTTTTGGTCTAACCTTCTTAGCTATCTTGAGCTTGCATAGGACTCTGTATTTTTAAAAGTAATTTTGTCAATGGTTTAAACCAAGTCTTATTTGTGAGGTGTCACAATTTTGTCTTGGAGTGGCTTGAAGCTGAACCATTTTGTCCCAGTTGGAGAGTTCTGAAAGACTGATTCATTGTCCTACTCAAACATTGTCTAGTTAGTTTTGTGGGCTTTGAATGTAATTCATAAAGGTCTTATAGGAATAGGTTTTAAGTGTTCCCCTCTCTTCCCCCAAGTGCTGCATTGTCTTACACTCAGGATTGTTTGTTGAAAGTACTGTAACATAATACTTCCGGTGCTTAAATGTAAAATGTTTCCTCTCCATACTTAGCTACTTGAATGGTCTCATTGGAATGAGTCAGACTGGAGTTTCTTATGTTAGGCCTAGCTTATTCTGTTTTAAGGCTGCAAGAGAAAGTAGACATAAGAACTCAAAGCAATATAAATGGAAACTGGCAGTTTGCAGTGGTTTTGTACAATAGACTAGACGTTTTAAAACTTTGTGGAAAGAGAAACTTGTGCCAGTGTTCTGGTTTGACTGTAGAGGTGAAAAAGAACCAACCATTGCTCTTACCTGCTCTTAAAGGAGTTTCATTTTGATAGTCGTTTGTTAAATACATGAGTGAAATAGTATCTTTATAGTGGCCTTCTGGCTTCTTTGATTAAGCACAAATCTGAAAGCATCCAACTTGTCATTAAATGTGGGATTACCAAAATGACAAACAGCTGGATACGTTTAATGTGTAGACTCAGTGCACACTGAGGGTATGCTCATGTGGTGTAGTAATTACACAGAAACCAGGGGTTGTTTCTGTGGTGACATCTTCATAAAATCATAGAATGGTTTGGATTTTAAGAGATCTTAAAGATAATTTCTTTGAAACCTCCATGCCATTGACAAGACACCTTCCAGCAGACCAGGCTGCCCTGATCTCTAGTTCTTCTACTGTTGCCATTGATTTTGGAAGATTTATTGGTGTAAATTACAAGTGTAAATTTGCCGAGTTGAGTGTATATGAAGAGAACTTAGTTAAGTTGTTCTTTCTTAAAAAACCTCTATTTGTTAACAATCAAATACTATTGATATGTTAAGTTCTTTAGAAATTATAAATTTAATTACATGTCCAAGGTGTAAAAATGGAACAATTTAATAAAATTATAAGCTAAACGAGCAGAAGAATAATTTTGAACTATTGTGGGTTGAAGAATCTTACAGCTTTCCTAGTGGACTAAGAAATATGCCCATGTATATTAAGTAGATGCAATTATTTTGTTACACTAGCACACACAATAAAATATAATACATATTTATACAGTGGAAAATAATTTTGATATAATTCATGTTTTAGGTCTTCATCCTCCAGGCCCTCCTTTGGCAAGACCTGTTCTTCCTCGAGAAAGAGGAGTTGTGGATAGAGTTATTGAATATTTGGTTGGTGATGGTCCTCAGAACAGGTAAAATGTTCTTTAAGAAGTACTTAAACAATTAGTGGAAAGGAAGCTTCTTAACCTTTTTGTTTAAGCCATGTCAAGGTTAAAAGAATTGTAAATGAACTTGTCCCAAAATTTTCATAATTGAGAAATGGCTCTTTCTCAATGCTTCACTTGAAATATCTTTGCAGGGAAACTGGTAATATTTGGGCAAACCTAACCTCTGGTCTGGGTAATATTAGCTGTGTGATATAAAGAAAGATCTGTGCTCAAGTGGGTGAATGACTTATATTTTGAACTAAAAAAAAAAAGAAAACATTTGCCTCAGTACTTTAGCTTTATGTCTGTTATAAATGTCTTTCAGATTGCCTTCAGAACTGTCCAAACATATCAGAACTTAACACATTTGCTATGGTTACTTTTCATGTTAACTGTATTCTAATGAAATAAAGGCTTAATTTGGATGTTATTTTCTGACACTGATATTAAAAATATATTGAACCATAGTTTAAAGTGTAGCTGAGACTGTTTCACTGTGGTTAAACCAACTTCAAAAAGTATTATTTAATCTACAGATTTAGTTTGCTTTCAAGGTTAATAATTTCATTGTAGAAATCACCTTTTGGAAGAAAAGGTTTAAGGTATTAATCAATATGTAAGGTAAAATACATCTCCTTTCAGTGTGTTATTACTTAAGGGTATGTTACTATATATTATTCATGTTTTCTAGGTATGCCCTTATATGTCAGCAATGTTTTTCTCACAATGGTATGGCTTTGAAGGAGGAGTTTGAATACATAGGTAAGAGCTAATCTTTTTTAGACTCTATTACTTGGCTTATGTTTCATAACAAACATGCATCATACTTCATTTTGGTTGCAGCTGAGTACGTAGCTGGCATTGTGAAGTACCACTTCATGTGGGAACATTTTTTGGTAACTTATTACTCTGTTTTTTAAGATTTACTTCAAGACTGAGAGAAGTACTTTATTGCGACCTTCAGGTCATGGATTTTATGTGTTGAAAACTATTCGGTAGAAATAAGCTTCCTCCAATACATCCCTGAACATTGCTACTGGCTATGAATGGTTCTCAGAAGGGTTTTATGTTGAGAAACTATCTGACATTAAAGTGTGCCTCTTTTACCAGAACTTAAACTAAATTTTCCTTTGGCAAGAAGATCTTGGGGACATATTGGAAAAAGAGTGGGAACAAGCCCTAGGGGCCTATATGTCAATTTATGGCTGACAATAACTTAAGACAGACACAGCTCTTTATTGAACACAGATGTTGTATATTGCCTGTTTTCTACCACACGTGTAAGCCTGATGCTTAAGAAACTAGGGATTCCTAGACAAATCTTCTATTTCATTTTGTTTTGTTTATTTTTATGAGTAAATATACTGCATTGTAAGAATAAGCTAAATGTTTCCTATGAAACCAAAGATAAGTAGTCTATATGTTATCTTAGTTCTTATGAGTTCACAACTCAACTGTACCAGAAACTGCCACTTCCCCCCTTGTCTTGGTGAGAGTGGGGAGGACAAAAAGAGTTATTTAAGGTATTAAATGGTATCTAGTACTTCTGCAAAACAAAACTGCTTTTTCTTAATTAAACTTCACTGGAGCAGAATGCTCCTCAGAAAGCAGAGTGAGACATACCTTGTGGAATTCCTAACATCTCCTAACATTTCCTAACATCAGAGTGTGAGGAAAGTGGTGTCTTAAGGGTACGGGAGAAAAATAATCTGCCAACTTAATTCTTTTATAGGAAAGAATAGATCAACACCATGTGGCAACACCTGGTGCTACTGAATTGCATTATTTTGCGGTCTATGGTCAAATCTTTGACAGTGTTAGGCAGTACTCAGTTCAGCAGAGCTGAAAGCAAGCAGGTTTGTAAAAACCAAAATATCTGCTGAATTTAGAAAAGGACTTAAATAGAACAACTTACGTAAATTTGGTGGAGGTGCTGTCTGGTGCTGATAGTCACTTAGTTGACTCTGGTTTTAGTATTTTGAACCATCAGAATATAGTGTAGGAGTAAAGGTGAAATGTGAAGTTAATTAGTGAGGCTGCTTACTGGGTGTGCTTTGTGGTGTAGCATTTAGATGTGCCTACTGCTTCTTCCTGAATCCTGCAAGAAAAACTAGACCTCAAGCTCCACGACTTCCAGACTTCAGTTTTGAAAAAAGGCAAACTACAGAATTGCGATCTGAAACGGAGCCTCTAGAACCTAGAGAGAGAAAGCCCCAGGAGACTCAACAGACAAAAGGTAAGTACTAATCTCATGAAGTCTGCTCTTTTTCAAATGTCTAATGAAATTCACTGTCATCTAGCTCTCTATTGAGCTAAATTTTCTCGTAAGAATGACAACAGCTGAAGTACTTGAACACTGCTCAAACCTGGTTCCTGGTGAGGTGATCAATGACCGAAGTCTGTCAGTGTTAAAGGCATTCGGTCAATGCCCTTAACATGCTTTAGCTTTTGATCAACCCCAAGCTGGGTAGGCAGTTGATCTAGATGATTGTTGTTGGTCCATTCAAATTGAAATAGTACAGTTTATTCTGACTTCATAGGAAGTGCAGTTTATCTATTTTTTTCAGTTCTTGTCTCTGCTCCTAGCTTAGGTTGTTGATAGTAGTGTACCTGTACCCTAAAATTTCTTCATATTTGTCATTATCTTGTGTAAATGATGGCATAACAAATTTTTTCACTCTAATGTTACTGACAAAGGGATAGAAAAAAGCACTGTAAATTACAGAAATAGTTAAGGAGGGAGTATATCCCAAAGTAGTTAACTTTCACTGTGTTTGGTAGGTCATTTGATTGAGGTGTGTTGGAATTTCTGCCTTTGTTCCTTTTGCTCTTTTCCTCAGGGCAGGAAAATCTAGTAAAACTGCCTTGTTTAATTTCAGGTAGTTCAAAGACAAATTGTCAATTTTAATTTAACATAGTTCCTTTTGAGACATTTTATAGTCTACAGATACAGTAGGCATCTGGTGTACAGCCAACAGGAAGATGCAGTGTTTTAAAAGACTCCAGAAATCATAATTTCAGACCAGAGGATCTCCAGTTAGATGTGCTGTTGAGTGCTTGATGGGACTTTATGTTAGTTTAAGCAGGGATCCTGGAGGAAAACTGTCAGATAGTGTGCAGCCCTGAGGTTCAGGCTAGAAACACACCAACTGCAGGAAACTGTCAGAGTGTAATAGAGTGCTTCTGCTTGGTTATTTTTTAACAGAGAATACAAAATAACATTGGGTGTTACTTTCTGGCATGAGAAGGCTGCACAAAACCAGTAGGGAAGTCATATTTGATGGTGGCAGTCTCTGGACATGGTCTCATGGGAGTGCATTGTAGTGAAAACTTGTTTTCTTTCCTTGTACCATAGTGCACTCTTACCTCAGTAACAGTGCTGTTATTGGCATGAAGGTAAGACTGAAATCAAATGGATGAAACAGAGACAATGAAAATATCTCATTTGCCCTTAAATGCCAGTGTCATTTTTTTAGCAAGGGGAGGGTGGATTAGTAGCTTCTTGGACTTCTGAACTTAAAGATTCTTAGAGAAAAAGGCATACTTTGTTACTGGGATCTTTAAAAGTGTGCTTGTTTTCTTCTGTCTGACTCAAGTAGTTGAGAGGTCCTTCAAGAAGGATACTCAGCTCTGGAGGCATGTGCCTCATGGGCTTTTGAATATTATCCATTACTGCAGGTTTTTAGAGAGAGGTAAGGAGATGTGCTTGCTAATTACTCTAGTATTATCATTGAAAGAAATTATTGTGAAACTATGCCTATAATGGGTCTGAGCTGCTGAGTCAGTCTATAGATGTTGTAAAAAATGTAAAATCTGAAGAATTACTGTGAGATTGCCATTAAGCATTTCAGATGTAGGAATGAAAACTTAGGTTTTCATTCAATGAAACCTTAGGTGAGGTAAGTTGCTCTTTGTGGAAACAGAATTTTATCAAACATTTCAGCAGAAAAAGAGGATGGATTTATTGCAGTAAATATGATTTTACCAATTTACCTTTAACAATGTATATGGTAAGATTTTGCACAAGAAGTGTAAGAAATAAGTGATATACAGACTTTTGGTTTTCAATGTTAGATAGCAGCTCTTTTCTGAATATTTATTCTCCAAGATTATACAAATCATTCTGTTTTGATAATTACTAAGCAGCCAGAAATAGAGTATATCTTAGTATTTTACATAGCTCTGAGAAGTGTCTTGTTGATTTAGGGGAGGCCAGTGCCTGCCTGTGACTTGCCACAAAGGAATCTCTTCTGAATGAGAAAATATTTTCACTAAATCACTTTTTCCACTGGAACTGTAATATGAAACATAACTGCTAACATGCAGTTGGGTTTTATTAATAAATGAACACATTCCTTGATTGTAAGTTTTAAGGTAGAGCTCTGGGGAAGGTTTTTGTTCACCACAGTAGAATAGCTGCTGTCATAGCAAGAATAGAGAATATATCTTCACTTACAGATGTAGACAAACATTAACATCAGGAAGCCAACTTCACCACAATGCTGGCAACACAGGGGAGTACAGCTCTTATCTGTAATTCATTTATACCATAGCTATATAGCTCCAGGAAGTGGCGAAATAATGTGATAAAGAAATGCTATAAATATTTTTTACCAGTCAGCTACTTTAGCTAATGGGTAGAGCATGAAACTGAATCTTTTTTTCTGTTGTGTGCTCATGTAGTGACAAGCATGTTACATGCAACTCCTGTGGATAAGAGATCTGAAGAATGCTTATGGGGAGTGCCATTGGCACTGAACTTCAGAATTTTGTTTTAAACCTCTGGATAATGGAGTCATCAGCTGTCAATCTGGTGCAGATTACTGGCACAAACATCATGCTTCCTTATTCAGCAGATTAATTTAGGAAATTTTAGTACCAGAGTGAAGCAATAAACTTCAGCTCTTTTCTTACCTTTCCCATAAATGGCTTGATTTTGATCCTGTTCTTCTCCCATCAAAGGCTAGTTGGCTCTCTTATGTACTTACCTTAAATGTGTAAATGTTTGGATCATATTGAAAGAGCCAACAGGAAGCACTTTTAGCCCCTTGATTAATTTTGCCTTGCCTTTATTTAGTACTGTTATGCTGTATTCTTGATTCAGGTTATTATTTCACAGTATTTTGAAACAAAATTGAAAAAAAAATCGACTGCATCACTCTTTTGTGTTGAATGTCTGGTGCTGATATTTAGAGGTCTTCATTAGATGAAGATTTGAACTTCATCTGATTTGAACTTCAGACTTTACCACAGTGGTCAGCACTTCATGGTCTACTTTATGTGATGTCTCTAGATTTGTATGGAATTCCTTGACCATCTTGCTCAAATATTTTTATGATTAGTTAATACTGTCACTTGTAAGGATTCTTGGAATACAGCAACTGCTAGTATGTTTACAAGGGTTTCCTTTATAAAGGCAGGTGCAGAAACTTGGCTTGTTCAACTGAAGGGGTCACAGTAATGATCTCTGCCAGAAATAATGACATTTCAAGTGTGTGCTCATCATGAGTTCTACCACAAATGGAGCTTGGCTTTGGGCAAATGTTACAGAAACCTTTTCTAGGAATAAAACTGATGGAAGACAAAGGACTAATATATCTAGAACTCGATTTCTCAAGCAGACATAGATCAGCTCACCTTGACTCTAATAACTTATAAACAAATTATTTTGATTTAAAAATGTACTATGTTTCCAGTCAACCACAGTTCAGTTTTGCTGAACAACATAAGTTGCCTTTTTGGTAGGACATAAAGTGTAGAGGGAATGCTATGCTATTATCTGACGTGTTTCAAAGACTTCACAATAGCTTTCTCTGACACCAAAGCCATTAACAGGTTACTGTGAGACACGTGTTCTTTAAAGACACTTCAGACATGTGGCACTATGTAAAAATTTGTCTTAAAGGGGAACTGTAGTAGTGAAGAAAACTTGTCCCAAAGCTGCTTGAAAGCACAAGCAGCTTTATTTTAGAGCAATTACCCTGTTTTTATGAATTCCCACTTAATAGACATTTTCTACTTAATTTAATAGTGATGCAGTATTATGATTTCACTGGTTACTCAGTGAAATACTCTCTGCTACAAGAGGAAGGGTGGCTGACTTCTTACAATGTGAAGTGCATATGCTTTCTAAGTACTATGCATTAGGCAGGAGTGTTGGGGGGGAAAAGCTGCTGTAGCCAGGAGCAGGTTTTTTACGGTTGCATTGTTGCAGCTCTTAAATATGCAGCAAGCATGGGGCTGTGTTTGCTTTTAAGATCATGTGGGTGAAGCTACATTCTTTGGTTAAATGATGGATTAAGTATTTCTCATAAAGGACACTTATATTTTCTTTTGTCATCTTTTTAAGTTTACAGTCAGAACTTTCACTTGTTGGCTTCTGCTCTTAGAAAGACTTTATTCATGCACTATTTAAATCAGGTTGACTTTAGGCAAGCTTTCCGTTAATTGCTGTGTTTAAAATGGGATCGCTGTGTATTTTTAATGAAGACTGATCATGTTTGTGGTTGGAGTTAGCATCACTTACTCTGAATGCCCTGGCTACTCATTTAAGGGACCTACTCTTTAGTTTCTTGTAACTTTCTCAGACTGAATAACAAGACCAAATTTTCCATGTAAATTTGTACTACTATATATTCTGGAGAGTTTCAAGAGTTTGAATGTTTACCCAAGAACGTAGTGAAGGGAAAAGTCATAAAATACCTGACAATTTTTGTTTAAATAAGCAGTGTCTCCATACCTTTTAGTAGAATATAGAAATGAAAGCACCATCCTGTTTCTTTCAATATAGTTAGAATATGCATTTCTTCAGGTTTTCTCCTTTCCATTAGAAGCTTCTGCTGATGGCTGTGATTGTCCCTGGGTTTTACATCAAAGATGTTATAAATGCTTGGCATCTTTCTGGTCAGACTGAGCAAACAGTCTCTTTACTTTCTTTGACTCTAGCCTGAAGACCAGCAATAAAGGAGTGTAACTCAAGTGTGGAGGGATTGGAGCAGGAAAATGCACAAACTTATTCATAGAATTCGGGCTGAAGAAAAAATGCAGAGATCAGACAGAAAGAAAACTGACTTTGGGAGATAAAGATTGAGCACAGACAGAGATGGGATCAAGATGGAAATTAAGGAGCAGGAGGAGAGAGTGGGATGGCCTGGAAAGTAACTGGGAACATTAATTTGCTTGGGCAGAAATAGGAGGGTTGAAAATTTTTGTAACAAGAAGTCAGGGCAGGTGT
Organism: Ploceus nigricollis; assembly: GCA_013399945.1. NCBI lineage: Eukaryota > Metazoa > Chordata > Aves > Passeriformes > Ploceidae > Ploceus > Ploceus nigricollis. Next base: position 108,062 of record VXBC01011355.1, read on the forward strand.
TGAGCAGCCTATGGTTGAGAGAGCAGGGAAAGAATCAGGAGGTGAGTCAGCTACAGACTTGCTAAAATGAAAGATCAAGTCTGAGAAAAAGATGGAGAAGCTGGGCTGCTCTGAGCAGTCTGAAATGAAGCCTGGAACCATTTAGGTAGAGGTTTGTGTGGAAAGAGGGGGTCTTAAGTTCTTGATGACAGATGGCATTTGTACAAGGTCTGCTGGACAGGGGTGTGCAACAGCTCTTCTACTCAGTCATGGGCCCAAGAATCCAGAGCAGTGGTTCTAAAACTTTCAGCTCTGCTTGAATTCTGTATCAGCTTGAAGCAGTCTGATTACTTTCAGACTTTTACCCAACATGTTTTGATCAACATGAACATGTGGCATTTGACTGACAGTGTTTTCCTGAGAGATTGGCACTGGGACCAGTGCTGCTTGGTATCTTTGTCAGGAGCATGGACAGTGGGCTTGAGCACACCTTCAGCAGGTTTGCTGATGATGCTGAGCTGTGTGGTGCAGGGCAGGGATTCCATTCAAAAGGACCTTGACAGGCTTGAAAGATGGGACTGTGAACCTCATAAAGTTCAGCAAGGCCATGTCTAAGGTCCTGCATCTGGATCAAGGCAATCCCCAGCACAAGTACAGGCTGAGCAGAGAATTAATTGAGAACAGCCCTGAGGAGAAAGATGTGAGGCTATTGGTTGGCAAGAATCTCAGCATGACCTGGCAATGTGTGATTGCAGCCCAGAAAGCCAACCATGTCCTGCCATTATATTTGGCATCACACATGTTTAAATTTTTTCCTTTTGCTTCCTTCCCCCCCCCC
>VXBC01011355.1:108896-123896 GCA_013399945.1 Ploceus nigricollis
CTCTGCTTAGATACAATTATTTTTGTTGTAGTCATTACTATCTTAATATGTTGAATTATTAGGCTGTTCTGATTTTAACCTAGGGGTTTAACTTTCATTGTGATTCTCCTCCCCATCCTGCCAGGGTGGCAGGAGGGTGGGTGGGGAGTAAGCAAGTGTCTGGTCTGCAACCCAGTTGCAGGCTGGGTTAAACCACAACAGGCCCCTGGCATAAGAATGACATTCTCCTACTGGAGCAAGTCTGGAGGAGGGCCACAAACAGGGGCAGAGGGCTGGAGCACCTGTTCTGTAATGACAGGCTGAGAGGGCTGGAGCTGTACAGCCTGGAGAAGAGAAGGCTTTGAGGAGACCACAGAGCACCTTCCAGGATCTAAAGGGGCCTCAAGAAAGCTGGAGAGGGACATGATACAAGGGCATATAGTGATAGGGCAAGGCAGAATGAATAGGAGCTGAAAGAGTAGGTTTAGATTAGGTATTGGGAAGAAATTTTTCACTGTGAATAGGGATGAGACACCCTGGATAAAGAGTAAGTATACTCACTCCTGTGCAACCTTCCTACGCTTACCCCTGGGAAGACAGAATATGTAATGATTTTCATTGGCTGGTTTGAGATATTTGTTTGGTTTTTCTCCCTGATTATCAGACTCTGTATGTTTAAAGTAGTTTCCATCAAGAAGAATGTTTTAGTTTGTGTACAGGTTGAACCCTTATAAAAAAAAGTAAACAGTTGGTGAAACTGACGTTACCAAAGACAAAGAAACTGAATTGCTATCATGTGTTTTTAACATCTCACTTTAGTAAACAAGCTTAGAAAGCTTCTGTTGAGGATGAACATAGTATTTTCTTAGTGGGAGCTAAGCTCTTTTCCATAGTATTTTTTTTCCCTTAAATTTTAATTGTTTTACCGGTGACCATCTTGGAAAAATCAAAACTTTTATGGGTTGAGAATGTCATGCAGTTACTAGTCAAAACCTGTATGCAATTGCAGAATGTTTAATTTGCTTTTTAAGAATATTAGCTGCCTCTTAATTTCTGGAAATGGCTGTTTCGTCATTTTTCTTTTCACAGAATCTGAAGATGATGTGGCCCAGCTCGTTGAGACAAATGGCACAGATGATAAAGCACCAAGTTCTGAGCATTTAAATGATAAGCTAGCTGAAGAAGTTGAAGAAGAAGCAGAAAACATTTCAACAACTGAAGAGTCTATTTCAGAGTCTGCTTCAGCTGAACAAAGTGAAGAATCTTTAATAAAAGCAGAATAAAATACTTCAAGTGCCTTCTGTAGCTAGTTTTTAGCTTTGTTCATGCCTGTTGTTACTATTCAGGTGAGCTTTTTTTAATGGTACAACTTAAAAATCTTGCTTGGGCTTAAACTGCCTCAACTGCCACTGTGTGTCAAAGCTATGTTGAAATGGGAATTGTAAATTAAGCATGTCTCTTTAAGTTAAAACATAGAATGTGTAGTTAGGTTGAACTCTAACAGTTGTAGCCCTTGTTCAGTTTGCATATTTAAAAACTTCAAAGTACAAGCTTTGCTAAGGGTGACTTACAATTTGACATCTCTTTAGTTATCACACATTAAGAGCAATTACTGATGGCAATTGACCTAGTAAGTTTGGTCTAGTGAACTTAAGATGCTTTTTAATGCTGCCCTGTTAAAATGGATTGAGTACACGTTTAATACACAGATGTTTACAAGCTAAAGTGTCATCTGACATGTGACATAAGCATATGGAAGTGTCAATGCAGTGGTGTTAATATTATTCATTGTCTAACTTCTTGACAGAATTCAGTTAAATGGCACTTGGATAAATGGCATCTCCTTTGGTGTTTGCATTGCAGATGAACCAGAGGCACCTACATGCAAAACTGTTTTGTGTTTACATAAAATATAAGACGTTTCTGCACTTGATTGTACTTGAATACAAAGCACTATTTATACCTGTACTATAATGGCAAGATATAAGTGAATTTTGTGCCTTTGTGTATTTTGTTAAAGGAAAATAAAGACATCTAGCAGCAATACTTGCTTTGTGATTCCTAAAACTGAAGAGAATTCATGTTCTGCTGTATGCAGCTATTCTGCAGTTACTTTGTGCAAGTTCAGAAGGAATGTGCCACCTTAAAAGGAGCATGTCTATTTGTAGCTAAGGTGGCTTTGATAGAGTAGAAATAGATCCCTGATGAAAAGGGAAGGGCATGTGCATTTGCCAAAAGGCTTTTCTAACTGTACCTAAAGCTTATTGATACTATTTAATGTTACAATTGCAATGAATATTTGCTGCTGGATTACTGAAAATGTAATTTTTTAAATTGCACTGCTTTTTAAGCTAAGGACACTTGTTACACATTTCCTGTTAAATGTAACAGCTGGGATCCTGGATTAGAAGTTTTCTGGTGTATGTGAGGTACCTAAATCAACCAGATTTTTTTAGAAATAAATGGTGAACATATGTGACTTGGTTGATTTAGTAATATTTATGATAAAAGTTTTATTTTGTGCAGTGTTGTGTACCTCACTATGGGCAGAGGCAAATTTCAAAGCCATTTTTAGTCTAATGTCTTGGTTTGAAAGGGAAATGATTTTTACACTGTAAAGACAATAAAACCCCTCAATCTTAGGAGTTTGAGAGTCCTCACAAGAAAAGCATGTTTCTCAATGTGACCTTAGTATCCATGTCTTTATACAAGACATAATTATTACATGAATAACAATGATTAATTTTCTTTCTCAACTACATGCTTTATTTTCTGATTCTTTGGGGAAAGTTTAGAAGCTCAGCCTTGCATCAGTCAGAAACAATTGTGGTCTGTATTTAGATTAAGGAGAAATTTTTTTCTGCTTCACTATGTTAATTGCAATTAATATTTTAATTAGTAGTCTTAATAGACAGAATGTAGGCATGTGATTAAAGGAGTACTCATAGGTGTTTGTCTATATTTACATGAACAATTAGCAAATAGGCATTTTATGTGTGACTGTCTTAGTTGGGAATACAAAGAAAGCATTCCCTTTTCAGGACATGTCTTAAGAGTATGAGAAAAGTACAGGGTACAAAGTGATAGGGGAATTAATTTTTTAATACTTTAGAGAATATATTTTAGATTACAGAATTTATTTCAAATGGAAACAATTTTGCCTGAAAGATGGCAAAGCTTACTTATTTTTTTGTAAGTTGCTAATCTCTACACTGCATTTTGTGCCTCACTGATTTATCTGCTTAAAGGCTTATTTCTTTGGAGAGAAAAAAATCACAGACCATGTAAGTAATTCAGCACAGTAAATTGTTTGATGTACTTACATTATAAGTGCTAAAAAGAAGTAAAATTTGATATCCTGATCCATCGTGTGGGAAATGAAGGCATGAAGTACTGTCAGTTCACAACTTAAGGTTACTCTAGGCACAGATATTACTTCCTTTTAAAAATGTGCCTCTCAAGTGTCTGGTCTTTTGTAGAGTAATTTCAGGTCCTTTCCATGACAAGCAGTGGCTGAGCTGTAATGCATATAATGTCTATAGAATTGACTGAGAAAACTGTTGATATTGGACCTACGTATTAAAAATGTTTTCATTAGCCTGGGACAGGTATATTTTCACATGTCCTGCTTTTGCCAAAGAAACTGATGTTTCTTAGGATTTTGGGAATATGAACTATTTTTTGAAAAAGGAACCTTGGTATTTGGATGGGGAGGGTGGGGAATTATTTCTCCCAAGATTCTTAAATGTGACATGAGCAACTATTAACAGAAGTGATTGGTACTTTTTTGTTTAATATATCACTGAATATATCAAATATATCAAGTAGAGAAAATCAACCTGATGTGAAAACAAATGCTTTTTAGAATGTGAAAACCTGCTTTGTGACCTAAAAGCACCTACTACTTTTGAGGACAGGAAGATTGAGGTCTGTTTTAAATGCATGATAGAATTGTCCTGAAAGACTTTCATACTTAAAGTGTATGAGCAGTCGTTTTCATTAACTGCTTCAGAAGGCTTGAAGATTATGTTAAGGATGTCCTACAATTTTTGTAGACAAAAATCTATTTTTAACTTTCTAATTTTTCAGGGTTTTAAAGCAGCTCTAGTAAATGAGGGCACAGAGTTAATCTGTGGGTGAATTCAGGCTCATGATGATGCATGTGACCGTTATGGACTGAGCTTTTCTCATTTTACAGTAAGCATTCACATGTTACTCCTACCAAGTGTGGCTGCCCCAGTCCTGATATGAATATGGGAAGAGGATTCTGTTTCTGCAGGAGTTGCTTCTTGGCTTCTGTGTACTATAACTGTGGCACCTGTCCAACAGGAATTGAATCCAAAAATACCTGTAAATGAACAGGAGTAACCACACTTAGTCATGTCTTTGTAACACCAAAAAAACCTTGGAAGTAGGAGTATGTAGACAAAACAAGTACAGCAATTGTCATATTTAATCCAGTTGCAGTTTGACTCTTAAGAATGAGGAAATGGAAGAAAGTAGAGGGGAAAAAAATTAGAGAAATACTGTGGTTCCACATTTTGTTGTCTTCTGACTTCTTGGCATGCACTCGGATCTCAATATTTTCAGAAGTACTGAGATTTCTCACAGGACTAGGCTTCTGTGGTGTCATAGGAGCCCCCTTTCTTTCTGTGGGCAGGATGAAAAGCAAAATTGGGGTAGTGAAGTAATACTTAGCAAGCTTGTTGATGTAGTGTTTTTATTGACTCTAGAATATTGTGAATAACTGTAGAAATATCCTTTATTCACTTATACGTTATAAATTGGGGAGGAGTTATCTTGGCTGTGTAAAAACTGTCACAAAAGACAAATGAGTGTTCTAGTTCAAAATAAATTGAAGTGAGGTGGTCAAATTTACATTTTACTTTAGAAGTGAGTTAAAAAAGGCAATAGTATTTCAAATTCTAATATGTCTTCTAAAGGAGAACACAATTGATTGCCCTTGATCATTTTGAATTAAAACATTAAGTGGAATCTTGGTATGGCAATTTCTCAAGAAATCTATTTAGCCTCCATGCAGGAAAGAGAAGGTCCCAAGGAATGGAAAATGAAGGTAATGCAAAAGCTGATGGTTTAGGAATGGTCTAGAGATTATCAAAAGCAAGTAAGTAAGGGTGAGTGTGATTGCCTTGAAGTCAAGAAGATTGAACCCCATATGTTGCATGAGTAGAAGCCAATGGAAGGACTTAATAATGGAGTGAAGCAGTTGGGGGAGAGAAGGGATAATGTTTTTTTTTTTCTTTTAGAACCAAGTCTTAATCAAGAGAAAAAAGATGAGCTTGAGTAGATTTTTTTCAGAAAATGTAGTAGGATTTGGCTGTTACCACATGGCAGTACATAACTCAGGTTATTATCATGTTCCTATGTCAGAAATAATAAGGATGGAATTGACAAGGAATCTTATTGGAGAATTTTGTTTGCTTTTTAGAGTTAATTCCAGAATAAGCATATGACAGTAACTTGGTAGAAAAAAATCTGTCTAGCTATTATGAGAGACTTAAGAAGTTTTTTAACCTTCAAAGGTTAGGAGAAGCACTTCTTTGTTGGTACATGGTTCTGAACTTAGCAACGTTTGTGCACTTGTGGTTTTGTGGTGCTGGAGGAGTGAGTAGGCTAGAGGAAACTTTGATTATTCAATAGCTAAGTCTGCTGTTAAAAACTTAAAAAGTCTTTAATTTTTGTAAAGTCTAAACACATTCAGTACAAGAATACTGGATGTAAAGAAAATTTTAAATAAGCTGCTTCTCCGTATTTATTCTGCTTTTGGAGTGAGGTTTTGTTAGGTATTCTACAATGAGGAAAACTGCTTGTGGGGTAAGGGACGTCCTGTCTGTGAATGTTGCACTAGAATAATAACCTTGAAGATTCATTTCGTGTCTTTGGCAAATAATCATTTGACCAGTTCCCTGAGTGTTCTCAAGCAAAATCTGTAGGCCTTCATTTCCTTCCATGTCTTACAGACTGTTTTTGGTTTAGCTTTGGTTTTTTGCCCTAATCTCTCTTAAGAGGTTCTTTCCTGTCCAGTCACGTGCTTGAAAGTTAATGCCTCAGATGTCAGCATCTCATGTTTCAGTTCCCTTCTAGAATTGGTAAAATGCAACCTTGTCCAGATTTCTGGTGTAGTGAGCCTCTGGAGGAGACTCCCTACACCAATACAGAAAACATATCTGTAATACAGGATAATTTAAGAAAAGGCTGCAGATACATCAAGACATTAGGAGGAGAGTAAGTTTTCCAGGAATAAAGACTGGAAGTTTGAAAGTTCCTAATAATTTCGTCAAATAGCCTTGCAGGAGGGATTAGATTTAAAATGAGAGGACAATAAAAGATTGCTCCATGACCAGTGGATTGTGTTTGATTGATGGCATGTGATTTCTTATAATTGCTTAAGAATGTATTTAATGGCATTATATGGGTGACAGGGATTTTTGGTGGTTGTCAGAAAGTTTTGATTCACTGACAGGAAAATGTATGTGAAATGATTACTGGTCTTTGGCAGTGCTCCTCTCTTCCATGGTGTGGTCTTTAGGTGGAATTCATATGTCTCAGGTTTGTGTAAGGTGATGAAGGCAAGGAATTACAGCTGATGGGGTTGACTGGCATAGGGTTGTTGGCTCCAGGTCCTGGTGTGTAGTCACGCACCGAAGTTTCTGTCAGAGGACAAACTGTAAACTTCCATCAGAAATGTGTCCTAGTTAAGATTGTCTGGTAGTCTGAAATTCAGTGTACTTACTGCTTTGGATTCTTGGTGTTTGTGGGAAAAGAGTGGCATCCCTGAGTAGATGGGAATTTCTTAGCCTTGGGTTTTTACTAGAGATTTGTTTCTGCTACCCTAGGCCAAAGTTCCAATGGTGTTTAACAATGGGAACTGCTACCTCCCAGCATTTAAAAAAATAAGAAATTGAGTTGTCCCTTAAGATCACGAGTCTCGAGGAATTTGACTTCACCGTTGCTTTAGATTTGTGGCCCTCTTTGGGGTCTTGTCAGGTCACATTCAATCTTTTCTCTGAAAGAATAACGATTCTGTGATTCTATGAAGAATAAGACCTAGAGAGGTATATGATAGGCAGGATAGTGAGAAGAGCTTTAAAATGAAATGTATTGATTATACAATAATTTGTTCCCAAACCATGGGGTTTTGAGATTAAAGCAAACACTTGAAAGATTCTCAATAGATTATTTAACTTTGCCACAGTGAAAAATCTAAAGCACTGTATCATAATATAACTTTCAAGGTTGCATAAAATCAATTTGATCATGACTTAAATTTTTGGGTAGAAGGGGATGTCCTGACCAAGTCTTGAAATACTGGTTATTTCTCACAGTAGTCACTGTGGGAATAAACCTAATTCAGAACTGCCACTGCATGTACCTAGCATTGTACTGCTAGGATTTTCAGTGAACAATTACTAATGTTTTTCAGGAGGGCTTCATAAGCCTTTGCCACTGTGAAATCATGTATTCTTCTTTTGTTGCATGAGAAAAATAATTTGCAAAAGGGAGATTGCAACTGCCAGAGAAGAATACATGCAGCAAAATCCTGAAATAATCAGATATAGGAGAAAACAAGGGGTGCAGATACTGGAGAGCTGACAATTTTGGGTATTCAATTTGTAAATTCAAAGTCATCTCTAAATTTGTAAACTTATATTGAAATAATCATTCTTTCTCTCTTTCTCTCTCCATTTTGCTGCCGCAATGAAAATAGAGAAGCTGGATTTGTAGAAAACTCAAGCAACAAAAGACCTTCCAGCTCTTCTCGAGTGGTCTGCCCTCTAATTCCTTGCATCACTTCGAGGAGTTCTGCTCAGTTGACGAAACTTAATTTTGAGTTGTTCAGCACTCAAAAACATTTTACAAAACCACCAAGAAAATTCATTTTAAGAAAACTGTTTTGAATGATGTTTTAAAGGAAATGTGAAAGTTGTTATTTCTTTAGGAATCTGTGTACTTGCATTTTTTGTATATTAAGCTTTTATTTAAACAGGCGTTCCTGTATATTTATAGATGCTATTGTTGTAATAGCCTTGTTGCATTAGTAAAGGGTATGTGTGTTTATATACTATAAATATTATCTTTAATCAGAAATATTATTTTTAATCATTCTAATCCTAGATGTAGCCTTGACTATACATCACCTGAACTTGATATTCTATTAAAATCAATGGCAAAAACATTAATTAGTGTGAATTCTTAGGCTCTAATAGACTTCCGGAAATGTCTGTCTTAGCTTTTCTGCTTGTAATTGAGAAAATATTTGAACTTGTGCTCCCCTTTTGAAATTTACTATTTTACCAAGTGAAGCAAATTTTAAAGCATGTGAAATTAAATTGCATAGCTTGTTATTTGAATATATGCTGTTTTTGCTGTGTATGTAACTTCTTGAGGGAAAAATGGATCATGAAAAAGCTATTTATTTACCTGAGCTTAATTGATGATTTGAGGTGATAATTCTGTTTAATAGTTCCTTCTGTGCTGGCTATACTTAATCAACTTGAGTTGTGTAGTTGTTTGGGTGTTTTTGAGGACCCCATATGTTACAAAACAAGGATGAGGGGGCCCCTGCCTCTTTAGTGCAGTCCCTGCCCCCAGTTGGACTGGCATATGTAGGAGAAGAAAGTTGTTCAAGGTTGAGTAGTTTCTGATAAGACCCATTTGTCTGTGCTACAGCCAATTGTGAGAACTCCTGGCTCATGGCATGAGCAGCCAGCTCTCCACCCTCAAAGGTCAGCCTGGCACAGGACTGCAAAATTTTGTGTGTGCTGAAGTAGAGGCAGGGAAAACCTGCCTTGACTCAGGATTGAAAATATGTGGCAGCTTCAGAGAGAATTGTGGAGTTGTGAAGGTCCTGACTTTAGCCCACAATTCCATAGACATTTCAGGGTGGGTATTGCAGGTTTTATTTTATCTAAATGGTGATTTATGTCCTTATTCCTCCATTATTGTCCACAAGGTACTGCCCTGTGTCACAGGCCTGTATTACCTAATTTTTTCAGATAGTTTCATTTTCATTAGCACAGCTGCTTTAGCTTGTGATCAGTGTACTGCACCTCATTGATAATCTAAGAGGGTATTAGATGCACAGAAGTGACACGTAACCCTGTCAGCCTGGCTTGATTGACCCCTCAGCTTCCAAAACATGGGTTCATTTTTTTTTTGTTTAAATCCAAGTTAGCCTGCATCCATTTTCACACAGATTCTGAGCAGTTTAAAGGTTGGTCGGATTCGAATATTGCTCTTTCAAATTTGATAATGTATGAGTACAGAACTGTGACCTTTGATACGTAGTAATACATCAACATGACACGAGCAGTAAGTGTAGCAATTACCTTTACTACACTTCAGATTGTGTTTTAGTTCTCATCTTGCATGCAATTATTTCAGGAAAAAAGGAATGCCTTTAAGTTAAATATTTTTTGCAAATAGCATAAGTGTAGAAATTAATCTCTGGGGACTTTCTGATTTACAGGTAAATGTTTTCAAATGAATCTCGGCTTTTAAATTAACATTGTTTTAGTGGTAGAAGGGAGTCTGGTGCCATTGGCTTTTATAATACTTTTTATTCTGAAAGAGTTTCTTTAAACATTTTTGTTGTATTCTAATGCAATCTAAATTTCATATTCTAATTTATGGCCAAAGCCTGATCCTGCAGGCAGTTGGCATGTCACTGTGTTCATGTTGCTCCCATGATAATACTCATGAGTTGGTTATGTGCATGGTAATAATGCAAGTTTACATGCTTTTAAGTGCCTTTCAGAACATCAGAGTATCTCAGACGTGCATCACATACTGATTTAAGAGGCTGTTTTTAGGTGCCCCAGCAATGTTTCATCTTTTTCCTGAGCAGATCAAGATGTATTTGGTTTATTTCCAGGTGTTCTTTCTCACTTGTTATAAATTATTTGGATAATGATAGTGCACATCCACTACCTGGTAGTGCTATAAAAACACAAATCAATACTCCTTGCCAAAGAGCATAAGGCCTAGAGAGGACTGATAGCAGTTGTGGTTTCTGTTCTGTGAACTAAGAATCAGAATAAAATTACTGTGTCATTCTGAGCAAGCAATTGAGTAACCACTGAATGGTGACTCTGTCAGTGTTGTCTGTCACAACCTAAACTCGAAGGGATAATTTGAAGTAGAACTTCATGTTCTTGTAAAATACCTGCCTCCTCAGCAGCCAAGCACTGAATGGTGTTGGTGTGCCAGAGTTAGGTACTGAACTTTAAATCAGGAGCTGGGGAAGTGCTTATTTGGTTCTATGTTGAGGTGAAATCAATGCCTTTTGGAAAGGCTTTCTTTAAGCTGTCAAAAATGTAAACCCCTAGTCCCCAAAACCATTTGGCCATTCTGGGTCACAGGAGGCAGCTGTCCCCAGTGGCTGATGTGGAGTAGGGACTGAAAGGAGCCACTCCCTTCCAAACCTACAATCAGCAGAGGGGTGCTTTTGCTAGGCTGGCTTTATCTTTTAATTCCTGCCTGTGGAGGTTGCTCACTTGCTGTACATGTGCACTTGTTCTAGATTGATAAAACGAAAAGCTTTTCTAATGCAATGGAAGGGTGTCTTTTTTTTGCTTGCAATTTTCTAGCAAGTAGCTATTGTATTGTTTGTCCCCAGGGAGTAAAATCAAAACAAATTTATTAGATCACCATATAACTTGCTCCTAAGCAAGCTCTTGACCCATACAAAATTGTTTTGCAAAGCCACAAGAAAGGTGTTACCTGGGGACAACGTGCAAACGTGCTTTTGATTTGTTTCTTGTTGCTTTTGGCCTGTGCCACTTAAGGGCACTTAATTCTTTTAAAATATGCAAAAAAGTAGAGTTGTTGGTTTTTTTTACTGTCATTAAATTTTAAATGTTAATAGCCAGTAATAACTTACTTTGGAAAAAAAACCACCCAACCTACTTTTCTGCAGTGTTTTCAATTTTAAAAAAATGTAAATACTGTATATATGGAAGTCTTGGGTCTATGCTGCTGACTTAGCAGGTGATGACAGCTTGGTGGGGAAGTTTGTTTTTCAGCTGGGGCTCCATGTTTGTAGTAAGTTCCTTAGGCTGCAAGGCCTAAGTAGGTGACTCTGGGTAGAGAAGTGCATTTGTTACTTGACTACAAGTAATACGGGGATAACAATGGCAACTGCTCATTGCATGTCATTACTTGTTGATTGTTATTTGCTCACACCTGAATTTATTACTTCTGGTAACAACTTTAGCTTCTTTAGTTTTCTGTATTGTGTATTATTAATCACTTTTTTAAAAGAGCTGACAACACTGGTATTCCCCAACAGTAGGATCCTTTTTATAGTATCTATAAAATATTTCCTTTCTCTCATATTTTAGAAAAAGGCGTGAAGGTAATATTTTTTCCATGATTCATACTATAGCAGTATGACTAGAAGTATTTATTTTTCAGAAATGCTAGGATTTTTGTTTGTTTCAGCTATTTGCCTAGATCTATGTGATTTTGGGGCTTTTTAAAAAATGGTGAATGATAGCCTGGTTGCAGAATGTATTTTCTTTTTAAGACTTATCTTAAAAGAAAAGACTAGCAGGTTGCAATGGTAAAATCCTCCTGGAAGGAATTGGTTGAATTATTTAAGAAATGGTAGGCAGCTGAAATTATGGACACTTAATGAAAAGTACTTGGCTAAGACTGTGCACAACATCTTGTGAATACTCCTGATACATCATAATAAGGCATTATGTTTGTCTAGTCATGAAGTCTGATCTATTTGATTTTAAGTCTCAGATTGTGAGATTAATCTCTGATTCTGAGTAAGTGTAATGATTCTGAGAGCTGGAATATTGTTTGCCATTGTGAACGGTACTGAAGGAGTCTCAGAATGTATATCGTAATAGATGCAATTTTGTTTAATTTTTTTTCCTAGGCCAATTTAATTTTGATTTATTTGCCTCATTAACCCAAGAACTCAGAAAATTGAATGCTACCTGAGTGAGGTATTATTAACACTAGTGAAATATCTTCAAATTCACTTCATGCTTGTAAATTAGTCTTTTGAAAGCATTTTAAAGGCGTAATGATGCTGTAGTGAAAATGTACAGCATCATTTAAAAATTGCAAAATGCTTATTTGATTTCAGAAGTAAGACTTGGTCACTTGATTTAAATATATACTGATCTATTATTTATGCTTTGAAAATAGAGCTGATAAAAAGCATAAGTGTTCTTGATATTATATTTTGTCATATCTAGCTAAAAAGATTGAAATCCAGAGAAACAATTTTCTGAAGAAATGAAATAGTATGCCCTCCTGAACCCCTGGGGAAAATAGCCTCTCTGTTTGCTCAGAATACGAAGCAGTAAAACAGTATAAGTAAAACAGACAGCCCATGTCACATTCCTATTTGTACAGTCTGGAATGATGTTTTAAAAACATTTTCTAGTTATTTTTGATAAATAAATGGCACAAATAACATCTGCAAACCAACCCTGCTGATGTAAGATTTTTCAGATCAGATTTGTTTGTCAGTGAAAGTTCAGAAAATTGCCTTGCAGAACTTAAGTTGTATAACTCCCAAAAATATGCATACCAAATGTATAAGAATATATTTTGTTCTCTTTTGCCTTCCTTTGGAGAAACTAATGCTGATTCCCCATTATCTTTGCTTTTGGGCTTAGAAGGTAGCTTGATAAAAATATGGGATATCAAAAAGCTCAGTTGCTAAACACGTGTTTATGAAGTGTTAAATAGCTGTAAATTCATATTCATAGTGGAGCATTCAGCTAGGTATTTGGAATAGTGTATTCAGGTTAAAGCTCTGAGATTCCCCCCTGAGCCAGTACTGCTGCACTGAAAACTTGGCTTAGTGCTTGTAAGATCCTTCCACAGGTGCTGCTCCCACCTCTGGTCAGGGTGTGTCAAGGACAGACATGTGTTGTCTGGCTGTTGCTTTCTTCAGGTTCTGCCAAAGGCTGCCACACTGAGGCTCAAGGGAAGTTCCTCCAAATATTGTGGCTTTCAGAAATGCACTCTTCAGTTCAAGGATGCTGCTACCACTCTAATTTCCATCACTGACGTAATAGCTGAGATGGAAAAACATTCCTTGGGCAGCAGGACTGAGAAACCTGATGTCTTGACAAATGCCTGGTTACCCAGGACTGGCTAAGGAAGGTGTGTCTGTACATCTTCCAGAAAATGGCTTGTTGGGGTGGTGTCCTTTCAGCTGAATTTTAGTAATGTATGTCTTATGACTGTTGTTATGCTTTGGACATTGGTGCTCCGAAGAGTTGGTTAGAACCAGCTTTATTTTTGTAAGGATTCTCAGTCAATGACTCCATCTCAGGCTAAATTCTGTGATATATCCACAGATAAATGATGCATGTATTTTTTCAATATGTTTGTGTTTAATAGTGACACCCCCCTGCCGCCTTTTACAATTTTTTTTTCAGTATTTAAAAAATAATGCTTTAATAAACTCTTCTCTCTGAGCTTATACTAGGCTGGAATATTACCTGGTATTTTAATACCTGAACAAAAGATGGGGTTTACCAGACTAATAACATTTAATGGAGTGATTCTCCTTTCATTGAATGAAAAAAGGCTTGGGTAGGGAGTTTTTGTAAGGGTCAGAGGTAGAATTCTAGAAAAGGTAATTTTTGTGTTCTGTTTGCATGTGTTCACTATTTTATATAATCATAGTGGTGATAACTGGCACACTGAATATGCTGAATGTTTGCTTCTCTACAGCAGGTATAAGAAGGAATGAACATGGTAATACTAAATTCTAAATTCAAGCACTTCTTATCCACCCAAGATTCATTTCAGGTTTTTCTTTAGCAAAAGGCTCAAGTGCCTCAGATCATACAGGATGCTTTGTCTACCAATATTTTTCATTTTTAATCACAAGGACAGTGTGTATAAGTCTAAAGGGAATCACCACATTTTTATTGAACCTAACTTTATTGCATCAATCACTTCCTCAGAAGTCTTATTCTAATGTGGTGTTTGTCCAAGTAATTATGAATTGAAATATTTAGTATTATTGATAAACAGTTAATGGTTTCTGTAATGCTTAGTTGAAAATTCCTTAGTTGCAGGCAATGTGTGCCATTTTGCGTGTGAGGTGGGAGGCCAGAAGAAGTTAGAGAAAAGACACTTTTCAGATGTTAACTTACATCTTAACTTACATCAGTCTTTTATGCTGAAAGTTTGTTAAGACTGCAAGTAAATTATTTAAAAATTATTATTTACTGGAGTTCTAAGGCGTCTTGCTAGAGAATGAGTCTGTTTGCACTGAATGAGAAAGTATTCTTAGCCAAGAAATCACAGGAAGCTCTGGGAAATGCAGTTACTGGAGAAAGAAGCTCTCATGTCAACAATTACAAGATATTTGTGGTGGCTATTCTGGTATGAGAATGCTTAAGTTTCTTACTTATCTTGCAGTGGGAAAATGCAGGCCTTGGCTCTTGTTTTGCCCTCCACAAACTAAATTATTTTTGTTGACAACATTTAAACAAAAACAAACGAGCAGGGAAATCTCTCAAGACTTAGCAGCAAAGCCAATGCTGGGTCAGGCTTGGGCTTCTCTGCACCTGGAGACCTCCAGTGCCTGTCTGCACAAGGTGGGCCACGGCCGAGGAGGATGGGGGTGAGCAGCAGTTACTGGTGGCAGTGTCACCTCAGTAGCATGAAATGAAAGACCCCCCAGGAGAAAGTTGTGCCAGTTTGGGCTCCTGATGGCAGCCAGTGCCCAGTTCCAGGCTATAATATCTCTGCTCCTTCTGGTACTTTGCAGGGCTACTTATAAATAGTGCCTTGAAATGACAGAAGCTGTCTTTAGCTCTAAAGACTGGACAGCTGGGAGCTGTAAGGACACACACAGATTTTCCTGTCACACAGTATGTGTGCCCTATTTGCAGCAGAGGCAGCCCTCACCCCCACCATCTGGGAATCCTTTGCTTTTCAGGAGCAAGTGGCTAAGCTTGGTGCTGGGTAGTGCCCTTTCTGTTGACTCCAGAGGCTTGTTCCCTCAGGTTT
>VXBC01011355.1:128896-160486 GCA_013399945.1 Ploceus nigricollis
CATGGGAATCTTACCTTGCAAAAAGTACTTTGAAAATCTGCACTCCCTCTTGCACAGTGAGTGATTAAGTTGTTCCAAACCAGGCTGCACTGTGCAGCAGTGCAAGCCCCAGCCCTGCCAGGGGCTGTGTGTGGCAGGTGCTTGGGTTTGTACGGGTCCTGCTGAAATCAATCGCTCCAGTTGCAGGTGCAGATCACATTGCAAGACCAGGGCACTGGATGTCAGATTTATAGACCTATTTCTTTCAACCTCGTTTTTGTATCCTTTCTCTGCTAGCCTCCAGCAAAGCTATTTTACTGGTTTCCCAAACCCCCTTTTCTTGCACAATACAAAAAATCTGGAAAAAAAAAACTCCTAGCAGTTCAACAATTTTTAACCTAAATCTCACATAGCACATGTGAATTTAACTCTTTGCTGTTTTCTGCTGTGTTCAGGATGCCACAGCCAAAGTCTGGGAGTGAAAGTTGAGAAATACAGGTACCTATGTGTCACATAGGCTACTTGTAAAACCTTGAGGCAAATACTTTGGGGAAGAATGGATCTATGCCTGGAATGGATTTCTTAAGGCCAAACCTTGGTTTAACTTAGGTGATTTTTATCTCACAAGACGTACCCATAACGCTGCCTCTATCAGCTCAGCTAGGGTTGGAGGGTGACAGGTGAGTTGGTGCAGGGCCTGACTGTGCCCAAGATCTAGAGGAATTCTTCATCTTCTCTGCCCCATCCTAACTGTGGTCTTGTCATGTGTGTGTTAGGATCTCATTCATTGCTCTGTATCTATTGTTTTCTCCGGTATAGAATGCCTTTTGGGTAGCTTTCGCCGGTGTAGCTGTCAAGCAGCTTTTTGTGTGTGTTTTTTATTCATCATGAGGGCTCCCCAGAACACTAAGTTTTACCAAGTAGTACCTCAAGCTAATAAAAAGTTAGTGAGAAAATCTTGTTGGGAACTGAGGCTAATGTTGCATTTTGCTTTGCAAAATTGCCATACCTGTGTCATCTGACAGACCTTTAAATAATACATTTAATAATAATAATACAGCTTGTCATTCATTTGAGATTTTCTTCGATACTCAGCCCAAAGTCCATCCAGGGTTGCTCTGGGTTAATATTTTAACTTCTCTTCTATTATATGAAGTCACAAAACATCTAAATTAATAGATGCAGTTTTCTTCAGCATGTTGGGAATAATGTAGTTCTCTACATCTTCTATGCACAATCTATGAGCATGAATTAACTTCTAGGCCCCCTGTTTCTGGAACTGTGACAGCCTTGAGTCACCCTGACAAAGGCATCCTGTTTCAGAAGAGGTTTTATATTCTTCTCAAGGCTGTGCAAAATAACAAGCATATCCAAAGAAAAGCTAAGTGAAAACATGGCCATCCAAAAAGCAAGATACTTAAACTGGAGAAGAGGTTGTCTTTCTCTGATCTTCTCATGTTCTGTTTTTCAGGACTCAGTTCTAGTATGAGATTATTTTTAAACTGAGATTATAATGTTTTAGCCCAACTGGCTTTGCTTAACAGTGACAGGATACCCACACTGTTTCTTCCCTTTATGTTTTGGTGTAGGTATTATTATTATTATTATTATTATTATTATTATTATTATTGTTATTATTATATTTTACAAGTCTGTCATGTGAAAGACTGGATCATGACAATATCCTGCCATCCATTGTCCAGCAACTCACTTAAATTCCTGAAGAAAAATATTTTATTTTCTCTCCTAGTTCTGGAAATGTTCATGAATACAAATAACAAATGCAAATGGTATAGGGACAGTGGTATTAGAAATTGAAATGCCCATTGTGTATTTTGTACAAATATATTCATTATGCTAGAAATGTGTGATGACTGAACGGTGGTCCCTGTTGGTCTGTGGTGGCTACAGTTGATGGATACAGATTATTAAATTTTATTTTAATAGCAGGTAGTGACAAAGTGTCTCAGTGCTTAACAATGCATCCTAGTATCTGCTATACAAACACATGCAAATATATTTCTGTAACAGTCAATAAAATCCTATTGCATCTCTTAGGTGGCAGAAGAGGCTGATACATGAGTCCACAGGCACCTAAATGTATGTAAAATGAAGAGAACTGAACAAATTTTTAAATGAGTGATCCAAAATGTGCTTCTTCACAAAGTCAAGGTGGTCAGCACCCACCAGGTCTCTGGACCAGGCAGGTTAAATGGATGAATGCAAAGACTCTCTGCCTGTGTTGCATCTGGGGTTTGCCATTGCCAGGGCAGACAGCTCTACCTGTGCCAGGCCCAGTGCCTCGGCAGACCTTCCCGTGGCCACCAGTACTGCCTTCTGCTGCCCTGTGTCCCCAGCACTGCTGTGACCCAAGGACAGGCTGCTGGGGCTGCTTCTGGGCCAAACCCTGTCAGCACGACCTGCTCTCTGCTCTGGTGCCTCTAGATCCCTCAGCCCCTCAGCACATCTGGCCAGAGGTGTGCTGCTTAACAGCCTGAACGAGGCAGGGAATGGTTGTCAAAAATGCTTGCTAAGGGTAGCCCTTATTCTCAAACGCCATAAGCCATAGGCTGCTTGCAATGAGTGGCAAATCTGTCACTGATTTTAGGTAATGGGAAACAGAAGACAGTACTTGTGAAGGGTCCTGGGCCAAGGAGTGAGACCCCTGTGAGGCCACCCTGGGCTGTGTGGCCCAGTCAGTGTGTGGGGCTGGAGCTGTGCTGCTCACCAGCTTAGCCAAGGGGGCTGGTGGGCATGGAATGGAGGCTTTTGTTGTCTCTAAATCTTTCTGCAGTTTCACTTTTTGAAGCCAGCAGAAGAGAAGTGAAGGGCTTGTGGGAAGAGGATTAGCCAGGTATGGGAACACTGTGTTGATGATTTGCCAAGAAGTGTTCTTCGATTACAGCTTCTGCCACTCCTCTGACCTTCTGGCCCCAATGCTCATTATGAACAAGGTCTGAGCTGCTGTGAGTTTGAAGGACTGAGTTTGACTCCGTTTTTGTGCTCTGGCAAACTCCCACTGCCTTCAGGACAAGCTTGATTTAATATAAGGACTAAAATCCTTGGGGTTTGTCCTTAGGAGAGTAGTAAATGCAATCAGGTTCTTTGGTCTGACAGAATGAATAAAGAGAGGCTCCGGAGCGCTCGGCATCAGCAGAGATGGCAGAGATTATGAGGGAAGATCTGGATCATATTATGGGTTCCCAATTCATGGTAACCACTTGTGAAAGAGATGTGGGCATCACCCTGGACAACACAGTAAAGGGCTTCCCTCCGTGTCTTGCAGTGGTTAAAAGTCAAATGAATGGTATCAATTGGGAGAGCAAAATAACAGTGAGACATTAGAATGACATTATTGTAAAAAACCTTACTTTTCCTGAAGTTCTCATTACTCTGACTCGAAAAGGAAATAGCAGGAATTACAGAGCTTATCCTTGGATGATGGAAATTTGTGGAGATGTGAAAAGACTTCAGAATGAGGAGAGAGTGAAAAGATTGGTACTATTCAATTTAGATGAAGATAAACAAGAAGAGACATGACCGAGGTACAGCAGGTATCAGATGCTGTTGAGGAGGTAAATCCAGAACCACTTTGCCTCTTCTCATGACCCCTGAATAAAGCAATTGATTAAATGGATAAAATGCACATTTCAGCCAAAGAAGGGAGATATTTGAACCCATCTTAAAAGACTTATTGCAATCAGCTGCAGTCCAAGCCAAGTAGCTGGTGAATCTTGAAAAATAGCTACAGCATTTACAGTCTTTCCTGAGTTACCTCAGACATCATATACATGGCTTTAGGGACAGCCAAGCTCTCAGGCTTCAGGTCCTAACATAAAGAATATTCCAGAATATTCCTAGAATCATTCCTATTCTAGGAAATGATCTCTCAATGCACATTATTTCTGTTTGCCTTCCTTGGGATTCTTGCACTCACTCTAAACACCTGAAGCTTTGGTAGGAGACCCTCTATGCATTAGACAGACAATTATTTTGAACTGGTGTGGCAGCTGTCTTTATAGAGATTTGGTTTATGAAGTAAATAATTCTGCTTTTACAGTACATGCCATATCTAGGTTTGACTCAGAGAAGTACCAACAGTGTTGGTACTCAGCCATTCCTGAATGGCTGAGATCAGTGGTGCTCTCCCAGCTCTATACCAGCCCTAGCCATAGTTCACTGCTGCCTACTTTTCTTCCCCAGCATTTTTGAGGAGAACAGCTATTCTCTGAAATTTGGGTCTGCCTTGGGATTTGCACCAAAAAATGCAAAGGAGAGGGGGACTGGAGGAAGGGACACCCACTAAGCCCTTTTTGGTGTGAGTACCTTGTGTCTCAGGAATTTATATGGCATGGCTCTGTCCCTTGGGTGAACTGTAATGAATGGTTTAAGCTCACACACTCAGTTTTGTAATTAGGATAGGTTAAGAGAAGGTAGGAGTAATGCTGCTCAGCCAATGAGCAGTAACTTGTTTAGGCACAGAAATTCAGTCTCCATGCTGTCTCTATACATCCACATTCTGTCCTAGCAAGGCTTTCCGTGTGAGTAAAACTTAAAGAAACTTAAGTAAGTAAAGATGTGAGCAGAATTTTTCTTATTCTCTTTCACTATGTTGGTGCTCATCCACGCTGCCTCTGATTTCATCTGGTATGAAATAAGGCAAGTCCATAGACCTGATTTTGATCACCTGGGCATTATTGGAGTGACTAGCAAACACAGCTGGAAATATTTTAGTTGAGACGATCAGACTTTGAGGGATAGGTCTTTGCAAAAGAACCAAAATATGAAAAAACAGCTGATTATATACATAGCTCTGAAAGCTGCATGAAGGAACCATGAGTGGGTGGTCACTTGGTTCTTTGCCTTTTGCAGGAAGGAGTCAGGATTACCTGCTAAACTCATTTCAGATGCAACTGCTCAGGTCTGGGCTAGTTTAAGGGTAAGGAGCTTAAATACTCTTTTTTTTTTTCAACTCCCCCTCTGAACATTACAGAACATAGTATCTCTCCACGAACTTACTGTTTTATGGCTTGCACAAGTACCTGGTGAGCAGAGGGTTAGCACTTTACTGCCTGAACTGTGGTAAGCACTAAAGTTTATCTTTTCACTTCTCCTTAGCTGAGCACTATCTGCTAGGGGACACACTGCATATTATGTGGTTATATGGTAAATGTAAATTTTTAAGCTATAGCTGCAGAAAAGAGTGCCAGAGAATGAATTCCTGAAAGAAGTTATCAGTATTAAGAGAGATTTTTCAGAACTTACAGAAAATGTGATCTATTGTGTCCCAGTGAAAACAAAATGGGCAATTTTATTAATGTTGTGTTGGTGGGGATTCAACTCTGTTTCTATGTTGAGAAGCAGAATTGGCAGTCTCTCTGTGCTGGTAGGTGTGCTGGGGCTGTGGGTGAGCTGGTAGTGGTCTGGCAGAGCTCTGTGGAGTAGGGGGTTTTGGCATCACTGTGGTTCAGAGGCTTGGCTTGCCCTAGGCATTTTGTTTAACAGATGACAGGTTTGCCCTTTACGTACCCCAGCTCTGGATTCCCGAGTGAAAAACAAAATCCACAGCAAACTCCGAAGTTTTTCAGGTGAACCTTCCCTTGTTTCTGCAGAAGGTTCCCTATGTGAAAATGTCACTGCTTTGTGTGCTGCAGCTGAAGAGTCTTTAGGGCTGCACTGGGTTTCTCAGGACTCTCTGATGGAATTTGACTTGAGTGATGCTCCAGACAATTTTCTGAAAAAGCTCAAAACCAGGTCATTTGTTTTCCTTAAGCATTTATTGCTTTCATTGGGCCCATGCTCTCAGCAGGTTTGCAGAGAAAGACCAGATTTGGAAACAGCTTAGTGCTGGCTTTTTTTTCAAGCTGGTGTTGCAATTGAAGCAGGGACCTCCTGAAAACTGGGTCCTACAACCCACAGCATTTGTTGCTGGGGCTCTCTTTCTGTAGGGAACTGGGAATGAGAGGGCAGGAATAATGGTGATCAATAGAGTTTGGGCTTTTATGTGTAAGGATGTTGTGTTAGAGTGGCAATAGGATTGGTAGGTGTCAGCCTTAGGCCACACCTGCAACACTGCATGAAATCCTGGGAACAGCATCCTTACGAAAATATTGACAAACTGTTGAGGAAGTGAGAGGAGCAACGAAGCAATCAGAGCAGAAGGGACCAAATGATGAGAAAGGATTAAAAAAAAGCTAAGTGCCATATCTATGACTTTGCTAGAGGATGATTGATGGGAAACATAGATAAGTTTGAAAGGAGACTGAATTAAAAAAAAAAAGAGTGAGAGAATAGTTAGGACAGTACAAGAAGGTATAACTAAGAATGATGGGGTGAAATTAAGCAAGAGAAAATTTAAGGTGAATCTTAGGAAAAAAATCATTACGGAAATATATTAGGCTGCTGAGCGACTGTCCATGGGGAGCAGTGCAAACTGCTGCCTGTATATTGTTTAGCCTGGGCAAAATGTTGTCAGGCATGCAGCCAAGGAAGCTGCAGGAGCAGCAAACTGAAGCATACATGCTTTTATCAGTGCTTTTATGGTTTTATGTGTATCGTTTACAGGTGTAATTTGGTTAAAACTATTGCATAAAAGCATCCTTGACCACTCATCTCTGCTGAAACTGGTGAAAGCAAGATGCATAAATACCTAATGTAGACTTTGACCTGAAGGGCTTGATACCCATTATGGGTGAGGATGACAACAGCAATGTGTCTTGTACCTAAATGCTGGTGCACCACCAGAACCAGCCCTGAGCAGTGCAGGGCAGGGTGCCACCCTGGCAGGGTGCAGGGCCCGCTGTGCTGTGCTGTGCCCTGGCAGTTGCACCCATCGAGGCATCTCCACAGCTGAGCTGGCTGGGCAGCCCGGCCCGCTGGGCTTGGCCCTCCCCAGCCCCTGCAGCCACAGGGGCAGTGCCCTGTGCTGCCTTGGCTTTGGGCACAGAGGAAATTTCCAGGAAACAGCCACAGTTTTCATTCTACCAGGCAGAGGGAAAGCCTTCCTCCTCAGCTGTGTTCCTGTCTGGGAAAACTCAGTGTCCACCTGTGCTTACCTGGCATGTGGGATCCTGTCTCCCTAAGGCCTTCCCTGGGAGAGGGGCTGAGGGTGGCATCTTGTCCTTCATGAGAGGAGGGCTTAGAGTGCAGGAACTTTGCACTTTTGCTAAGAAACTCCTCAGTTTTGTGGAAAACTTAAATTTCTTGGGTTGAAGAGTGTAGTGCCCACATCTCTGCTCCCTGAAGAAAATTTCATAGAAGAGCAGAGAGAGGAAGGAAAAGAAAACAATTTCTATTCCTGTCCCTTGTTTTTCCATGTAGAATGCATTAGAGAATTGTTTACCTGAGGTGATTGGTTGATTGGACACTGGTGAGGATTGTTTGGCCCTGATGGCCAATAGTATGCACCTGTGTCTAGATTCCCTGCAGAGAGGGAGTCACGAGTTAGTTACAGTTACAGTAGTTAGATATGATAGCTAGAAGTTAAGATGTAGTTTTAGGAGCTCCTCTTTAAATATATAATAATGTAATTGAAATATAGTTATAAAAAACTATTCAGCCTTCTGAATTAGACTCAGCATCTTCTCTTCCCCGCACGAGCCAACCACAACAGAAGAGGGCAAGAACAAACCCAAATAGTCTGTGGGCCAGCCCCTGCTGGGAGCAGTGAAACCTGAGTTTCATTCCCTGCTTTGGTGACATCTTTGAGAAGTAAGGCTACTGTTTGCATTTTGTGCATGACTTGCATCTTCTGGGTCTGCTGTGACTTCGGGGTGTAAACAGAGGAAAAACTTGTTTGTGGATCAGAAGAAAACAATAGGAAGGAACAGGCTGTAGGTTTGTCAAAATTGTCAGGACTTGTCTGGAAACAAACTACTTTAGGGACATGTCAAAAATCAGTGTTGAAAAATGGAAGACATCTGAGGATTTTGGGTGGTTTTGGAAATAGCTGGCAGCTTGATGGCAATATGAGGACTTCAGCTTTCATAAAGGTAAGCAAGTACTTGGTAAAAACACAAAGTCACCAGGGTCTGGGTGGCCAGAAGTCCTGCTGGTCGTGAGATAGCGTATTTCTTTGTCGTGTGGGGCTGCTGCAGCACTCACTTGGCATTTGTGAGGGACAAAAGTAGAAAATAAGCCTTGAAGGAAGCAAACCCAGCTGTTTACCTCTCTTTGCTCCATAATGTTTCTTACTGTTTCCAGAGTTCTGGCTCTGCTTTATAACAATTTGAAACAGTTTTGAGGTATTTTTCTCCTGTATTGCTGCCCTTTGCCTTTTATTCTGTATATTCACTACTCCCTATCTAAAGAAATTCTGACTAAATTCCTTGAGGGTCTGACCCTTCCCTTAGCTTTAGTTTATGCTCCCTTGTTCTTGTGTTTGACATAAGCTCAAACAGCCTTGTAAAATCTCATTTCTCTTCCCTTCAGGATTGTATATTCTTCTATGAAATATTTTCCCCACCCTCCTCTATCCTGCCTCTTCCTAGAAAAGTGCTTCTATTTTGGTAACTGTTTTGTTCAGTTAATTGTTAGAGTTCTGGATTCTTTTGTCGCTCCATCCATTACTGTCTCCATTACATGTTATTGTTCTACACCGACTTTTAGTTATATTATAAGCTTCGCCTTTTTTTCTTTGTTTGTTTATCCAGCACTCCATATTATTACCTTTACATTCTCCTAATTTTTCTCTTCAACAATTCAGTACAGGGCTTAACAAACTGTAGGCTGGTTGCATCACATTTTCTTTTCAGAAAGGTGTGTTCTGGTCTACGTTTGTTGCTGCTCACCATGGAATATGTAGTATGCTTAATTCAGCACAATGATCTTATACAAAATCCTGAGTTACAAAAACCACACATGGAAATGGGAAACTAACTTCTGTAAAATCTATTTGGCTCTATGGTTTTATTTGTCAACAATTATAATTTTGAGCCCATACATTAAACTAGTACTGCAAACTACCCTACTGTCTATAATATAATACAATACAAACTACAATAAAGATCTGTTTTAAAAATAAACAGTGCTAAGTAAAACACTGTTGAATCCAGATGAACACGCTGCTGCAGATAGCTTAAAATGAGGAGGAATTTGGCAAGAAGAAAGCTGATTAAGAAGGGAATGAAAATTCACAGTGAAATGTGTTTGCTAGTCATACAGGGGAGCTGAAGGCTCCTGCAATACATGTCTCAAACAGCTCATGCTGCTTTTTAGAACACAATTTTCCAGTTTCTTTTCCCTGGAGTGTGCCATTAGCTTTGGTCTTCCATTAACTTCCTTGGTAACTTCTTAAAAGAACTCTCTAGAGATGAACACATCTCTGGAGGACAAATACCAGCTTGAAGAAATTGAACAAATGAGTGGTTTTAGTGTGAAGCAATTTTAACTTCAGTCAGGGAATAGAAAATCTGCTATCTTATGTTTTCTGAAATATGGAACAGATATCAATCTCAAAACCTCATGATTAGTTTACATGCTGCACCGTCCAGGAATTGAAAGAAACCCATTATAAGCTCTATGAGCCTTAGTATTTGAGATGGATGCTATTTCTAAAATGGGATCTTTTATTCTGCAATTCTGACTGTGAACTTTACATGCTTCCTAGCCTTCGAGCTGTCTACAGAATTTTCTCAAAATTAAATGTGAAACTCAGCACAGGCTTTTTTTCCAGACATCGATATCTCCAGGAATATACTTCACAAATATTGTAGCCCACGTCTTAAATTATTATTTTCCTTTATCCAAAGGAAGTACAACTAGAGACAGAGCAAAACCACTTAATCTTTTCAAGTAATATTTCCCAAGTATTGTACAGCACTTTCTAGCAAACATTATTTTCAGACTCCTACAGTATTTAGAAAAAAGTTAAAAAAAATTTGTCATCATCTGAAATGTATAACACTATTTTGTATCTTGAGCAAAGTTATGAATTCAAGGGTTCCTGTTGGCACAGATCAAATACAGTTTTCTGAAAAGATAATGATGCTTTAGTGTGATTTGGCTTCAGGACAGCTTTTCCTGAGCCAGCTCTGTGGCAGTTCCTTTGTGCCTTTCTGGGCTTGTTCCCACAAAGGCACACGCTCTGTTTTAGGAGCAAAAGGCTGCGTGTCTGCTCCCTGTGGCTGGCACAGCCAGCCTCGGTCCCCCAGCTCACTGGTGGCAGCTGGTTTGTTTTCTTGCTCGAGGCTAGGGCTCTCCCTGTGGCATTCCACGTGCAGCCTGCTCTGGTGCAGTGCCTAGCCCAGAGCCTTCACAGAGCCAGCCCCCAGTGCACCCCTGCCCCGAGCCGTGCTCCTGCCTCCCTGCAGCCGGTGCTTCCATGCAGCAGTGCAGCACAGCTGTTTGGTGGGTGCTGAGGTGCTCCTGCTCACCTCCTGCTCCACCAGCAGCCACTGCTCAGAATCTGATGTCTCACTCCAAAATGCACACACACACACACACACATGCATACAGATGTATTTATATACGTATATGCACATATACATGAGTACTTTTAATCTCCTTCATGACATAGACACTCCAGGATGTGTGTCCTGGCCAATTCAGGACTCTTCAGGACCCGTAGGTGCAGAGGTGGTGTGCCTCAGGTCGGGATCAGAACTCAGCTAAGCAAACTTCCCAGCAGTGGCACCAGATTTAGGGGACATCCCAGGAGATCACAGCAAAGTCCCCTTGCTCTCTCCAGATCCCATGTTGTAACAAATGAAGCCAGATGGCCAAATATTGTGAAAGCTGCTTTGCTTCCTGACTTTTGTTTTTACGGTATGTTATGGTGAAGTGAGGATATGCCAGGGTGTCAGACAGCATAGGGCCTGCCAAAAAAATGATGGAGAACTGTTCTGGGTACAGGGAACAAAACCTGACACAGACTGTGTTCTTGTCCTCCATCAGTAAAGTCGTCTCTTCTTTACCTGGGTGGTTTACATGATAGAGCAGGAGAAAATGAACATATAATGATAAAAATTTTCCTTTAGCGAAGTCTTTCCAAATCAGTTGGTTCCCAAATTGTTGAGTTGGAAATGGCGGTGGTTTGTGAGGTCATGATCATATTCTGAAGCATAGGGCATTCTCCTGCCTTTACCTCTCAATGTAAGAAATAGGGATAAAAGCAAACCTTACATTTAGCAGGATTAAAGGAAAACTGATAGCATTAATAGCTGAGTATAACATGTTCTATTTCATATGAAAGAAGTTTGCATGACCAAGAAACTTTTTGTTTAAAGAGAAAAGCATTTTGTTTTATTTTACAGCTAGCCAATACAGAGACAAAAAGTAGTTTGACATTCAGTAGAAACCATTTGGTTAAGGAAGAAAATATAAAGAAATCCCATGTTTCCAAATAAAATTGACTCTATGTAAGCCAACTATGGGCGACAAGATTTGTCATACTGAATATCTATTTCATCCTGAATATCAGGATGATCATTGTTGTCTAGTTTTTCAGAAAAGAGTGTATTTATTATTTTTGAAGTCACATACAGAAATCAGGAACATACTATCTAGGATCAAGCTCTGAAAACTTTCCCATAAAAATAGCCATTGTAATGAATAAGGCTGAGTTAGTGGGTTTTTGCTTTGCTATTTGCAAATCATCCAGTTCACGGAGATTTCCAACACAGCTAATTACCTGGGTGTTATAAGTGTACATTGCCAGCTCCACGCTGGACAGCCTCAGCAAACATCCCCCTCTTGATGGGAGGGGATATCTCCTTGCTGCATGGTGCAAAAACTGCTGTTGGTTGTATTGTTTGATAAAGGCAATATTTAGCTTTGGGGCTGAAGAGATAAAATGACAGTTGTGACTGTGACCAGTGTGCTATCATAGCTGTACAGAAAAGATTGACTCTAGCATGTTTCTTGCATCCTCTAAGCTCTTACAGCACTTCTAAGAAAACAGATGCAAATATGATGGCTTTCATATAAGGCTTTGCTTTTGTATTGCAGCTGGATTTTGTGGTTTTATATGGGGTGTGTACACCACATTAGAGTCCTCTGTGTTCCACAATAATATTTTTTGTCTTTATCACTGTGCAGCTATCACATAATCTAGGAGCTTAGCTGAGCTCTTGCAATAGGTTATATTTTATTGACAATCAAAACCTAAATCTTGGCGTTGTGGCAGGAACTGATCTTTGCCTTGCAGTTTATTGGGCAATATTCAAGTTGTTCATACAGCTCTGTAGATATTCTGGATACTTTACAGACAGATATAACACCAGGCTCTGCCCCAAGGAATTTACACTCAAAATTCAAGGTGGCACAGGAGCAGAAGAGAAAGCAGATGATGTCTGAAAGGAAGACTGAGAGTAAATCATCAGCATGTAGAGCAACATTAATGTCAGCATTCTGAATATTGAAGTCACCAAAAAAAAGCTGCTCTTTTTGTAGATTGTGTTCTTCTTTTCTCATTAAATATTCAGTTTTGCAGTGATGCTAATGTGTAAGCACTATGAGACCATGTAGGTAGCAGTTGCTGGAGGTCTAAAGTCACAGGTCAGTGTACTAATCACAGCATGCTGCACCAGCCAAGCAGCCACGGGGTACCAGGCACAAGGCAGCAGCACTGCCCTGAGCATGCTGCTACCACATTGCTTCCACACAGCAAAATTCATTGCAGGACGCGATGCCAAATCTTCCGGTCAACGCTCTGTATAAAATAGTTTTCTCTTTGTCACCAAACAATTTTAAGGACACAGTCCAGCACAGTAGGGCTGTAATCTTGTTTATTCTTTGCAGACACTACAAGGCTCTCTAAAAGCCTTAGAGATCATCACACCCTTGTTATCTTAGCAGGTATGTGCCTTGTAATCTCGCCGTACTAATTGTTGAGAAAATGTGCTTGGTAGTGTACACCGGCAGAATCCCAATTGCCAAGGTAATTAATAGTGTTACAGACTTCAAGGCCATAATGCTCATCAGTTATTAATTAGCAATTCATTTTGCTGAATAAATAATACTTATGATTGATGATGGAACTTGTAATTGGGCACTAGTAGTGCTCCTCAAGGGAACAGCTTCTCTGCCAGTATTGACTATGACAGTAACAGCTCAGAAACCCAAGATCATTTAAGAAAATCTGCTCTAAACAACTGTGACACAATGAAGGCATTTACATTCAAGGTTGTTGGGAACATAGAACTTAAACATTGGAGACCTACGTATGCCAACCAAATGCTGCTATTTTTGTCTATTTTTCTTGTATGTTGCTTCACTTTAAGCATTGCCTCCCTATAAGGGAATTTCCTATATAATTTAATGGCATGCATTACATTGTCTTTATGAGCTTTCATATGCATTCTTCACAAATTCCAAAGATAGTATAATAAAGGAAATACTTCTCCTTCTTCACAAATTCCAAAGATAGTATAATAAAGGAAATACTTCTCCAAGTACAATAACCAATTGAAAAGAAATTTGTTCAGATTAAATCTATTTCAGATTAATAGATTGTGGAAATCACTTTTATTTTATATTAGTTGGTGCTACCTTTTGACATAAATTAAATAGAACTTATAACCTCCACCCCCATGATGGAAGGAGAAGCTGGTTAATAAAGCAATAAGCTGTTAGTTTTAACTGGTTAGTCAACAAAGACAAGTATGGGAGGTCAGCTGCTGACCAGATGCCGCCTTCAATTAATATTCCAACCCTAAAAGACATTTATCGTTCAGTTTAGAAGGCAGAGCAGCTGAGTCATAAAAGCAGCCCACAAAAGATATTTTAAAGCATTTATAATGACTAAATTGCTTGAAATAAATTAGCCCTGAAAATAAACATATTTTGTACAGCCTATGTAAAGCAAATTTCTTCTCCCTGTAAATTGCTTGGACTAAGTGGGAGTTTGTGTTTGACAAGAGCATACATTTGCTTCATTACTACGCGCAGGTTATTTTTTTTTCCCCTTTGAAAAGGGTTAATAAACTATAAGATATCATTGCTAAGTAAATGAGTCCTGCACCCTTTTAAGGGAGGAAGATGCTGCTGAAGAACAAGTTAAAAAGAAATGCAGAGCCTGTGTTGTAATGCTAACAGGCAATTAACAAACTCATGGGTGTTAATTATCTTCATACTGTATCATGTTCAATTAGCTCAGCCCCTGCAACAAAGGCAACCATGAGCAATTGCTTTGATAGGCGTACAGTACTTCATTTGTAGTTAATCGGTTTAAGCCTTGCAGTTGCTAGGCTACACCAGTCTCCAGAGGTAAAAAGCTGCACAGATGCACTATGTTTAAATGACTACAGAGAACTGTTTAAACTCAAACCATGTATAACTCTTTATTGATTTTTCAGAGAAGATCTCAGCTCTGATGATAAGGTTTTGATATATTTTCCTGCTACAGCCGGTTCCTTGGAGTATTGCTGAAAAAATCTGTCAATATGCTTCTATTATGATCTCTTGATCTGTGGCTATAAAAACCTTTAGCTGCAGCCCTTATTATAAAATAATGGAAGAAGCGATAGTTGATTTTTTTTCCCCTTTTTTTTCATCCTCCCACTCCATAATACATGGAGATTTTTTTTCCCCAGTGCCTCTAGAACAAAATTAAAGTATGTTCCTTCTGTATTTCTGTATTAGAATAATATAGAAGAATTTCTATCACTAATTAATTTGATTGACTCTCAGCAGGAAAGGATCAGCTGTAGCATCATGAACTTTAACAATAACTACCAACTGATGGGCATTTCACATCAATAAGACCATCACTAGCCTCCCTCACCTGTCACCAGGCAGGGAATGAGCAATAACCACCCCCTGCAGATGCACTGCTTAGCTCTTTCTGCCCGATTAACAATTTATAATGGTGATCAAGAAACAGTCAGCGGCAAATCAAGACAACTGTCTGACTGCCTGTTTAATTGGCCTTGTTTGCTTTTTGATAAATGGCTCATGACTGCTATAGGCCTCCGTATTTTGACTTTTAATAGGCCACTGTGATTAGACTACCAACAGATACTAGGTCAAAGCTGAGGGAAGGTGCAAAAAATGTTAATTAATATCAATAATAGGCAATTATTAGTTAGACAGAAGGACCTACTAGCTGCGTGCTCTAATGACTCAGAGCTAACTTGAAGGGAAACAGTGCCAAATTAGCATAACTGTGTATGCAGGCTGCATTGTGGATCCTAGCAAACATCTGTTATGTAATTCAAACAGAATTCTTCCTTTTTGCATGATGCTCACAAAATTACCAATTCTTTTCAGTCATTTCAAGACACTAATGATACCATGGGGGTTACTGACCTCACAGTTGGGTTTTGTGTCTGTCCTTCGTATCAAGAGTTAAATTGCGAAAGTTAATATTTTAGGTGTGGTTTTCTAGATCTCTAAATTAGTAACTCCTGTATAAAGGTCACCAATACTCTAATTGGAGGAATACATGCTGAGCAATCACGTTAGTCAAAGTGTTGCTCTCACTACAAATAACTTTTTCCCCCGCTTTGTCTCTCTTACAAAAACAAGCACACAAACAGTAATGGATACTGAAATATTTGTGTGTCTGCTATTTTTGACCTGCCGAATAGACGTGAAGCAATGCAATGGCATATGATGAGAGAGTCAAAATTCTTACATGTGGGGATGACACAAAAAAGAAAAGGAGCTCCTTTGACTCTCTAATGGGTCTACTTTTCTGTGGTGGTTTCGAGGATGCTGGGTGTGTCACCTTCATTGCAAACACGAAACAGACAAAACACACCCAAGGGCAGAGGAAGCACTTCATTTGCAAGAAGTATATAGAAGGGTAATGGCCCTAGATTTTAAGGGGGCCTTTATTCTTGCAAGCTTAAACTCTAAGAGAGATGAACTCCTGCGATATAGAGGTTAGAGGAGACTTAGTTGAGAGTTGATTATCTTGTAAGTAGTTTAGGGATTTTTTTCTCTTAACTAAAATGGTCAGAAATCCTTTACAATAAAGAGTTAGTGACAATCAAGCTCTGATATAGCTTTACTCTGGGTATTTCTGAGGCAACTGCAGTGCCCACTAATATGGCTGTGACACTGATGGGAATTTGGTCATGACTGAAGAAGACACATTGATGAAAACAGAATTGAGGACTCATTATCAAGCCCAGAAGAAACATCTGTGACTGAAGGCTCAGAAAAGTGCTGCAGTCTCTGTAGAGGCTTGTCCTGACGGAGGCAGAAAAACAATCTCATGTGAAGGTTCATAACATCATCCATCTTATCTATCTATCTATCTATCTATCTATCTATCTATCTATCTATCTATCTATCTATCTATCTCTCTCCCTCTCTCTCTCTCTCTAATCTCTCATTCCTTTATCATTTTGTATCTAAATCTCCTTATCCAGATGTAAAATCAACAAGTGTCACCAAACCCTGATTTGCCTGGTCAGTAACACATGCAGCACCAAGATAAGGTTGATGGACCATCTGCTTTAGACAGAGTCTGGCTCCTGGAACCCCTACCCCCATATATGTTACAACAGTTTGAAGCAGGGAGTGATGGTGCAGAGTTTTCTTTGAGTATTTCAAAATTATTGTAGGACTTATATTCTAAAGTTAACGGAAAAGACAGGCTTTCAGTGGCTGACAGGAGGAGATGTCTTAAAAACAATAGTTGGGAAAGAGAACATGCTTCTGGCACATCATCTCTTGTAGGATTCGGATGTCAGGCTGCTGAGAACCTGCAGCGCTGGCTGACAGAGGAGGGAAAGGAGTGTTCTGTGCTCCTCCTGTTCAGAGAGAGGAAAATGCAGGATTTGGGAGAAGACTGGTCACTGCTTGTAGGCTTGGACCAAGAGCTATCTGTTACTCTGTGTGGGATGTGCCTTGGATAAAGGCAGATGGCACATAGGAAAATAGCAGAATTACAGCTCTGTAAGCAAAGGTAGGGAAGCAGGTGGTGCCTGGCTCCTCCTTCCCCTCCTCACCTGCTCCTCTCTCCCTTGATCTTGAGTGTGCCTGGTGGAGACCACTCTTGGCTTCTAAAAAATGCAGGGATCATAAATGCTTACATTTATCTTTTTTTTTTTTTTTCTTCTGACTGGTCTCTTATTCAGTAGCTCCCTTTGTAGGGTGCCACAGACTTTAGCAGTGCTGCAATCTGGCAGGCACTGCTATGTGAGGGTGTCTTGATTTCTGCTTGGCAGCCTGATGCTTGGGAACCACAGGTCTGCAAGAGGTCACCTGGACTAAAAGGGAATCAGAGTAGGCACAAGGACACATGACCTCCACTTGTTATGATGGATGTTCAATATTGCATTTTTTATTTGCAGTAGAAAAGCACATGGCAGCCTCAGAGGAGCATTATGGGATAATGCAATGGTGAAAATACCCATCCTGAGTAAAATACCTTACACTTGAGTGTAAGAAATAAACAAACAAGGTGAGAAGAGATGTTTCCACTTCATGGCTGCAAGCAGAACAAGTGACTGAGGCAGGATTTGTTTTCTTTCCTACCTCATGAGCTCCAGCCCTAAGTCTTAGCCACAGAACTGTCCTCCTAAATACATCAAAAACTTCCTACAATATTTTAGGTAAGCAATGGCTATGGGCACACATATAACCTATAATCATAGTGGTTTTCTACTGGCATGCATTGCCTATATTTTTATATTTACAACAAATTGAGAATGAAAGATGTGACTTCAATGAATTATTTCCTCACTTGGAATTGTCTTCACTTTTGGTTTTACACTGAGGAGAGGGAACAGTGGGAATGATAAGAAAATGTATCAGCTAAGTGTTCCAGGCAGTTGTGGCCACTTTTCATCTCCTAAGGAGGATATTTTACTGCTTATCTTTCTACTCAAGCTTCACTTACCTGAAGAGAGAATTGCTTTGTACTTCCAGCTTTTGTAACCAAAAGGTACATTGTGATGCTTATCAGCTTAAGGAGTCATACATGGTAGTACTTACATTTTGAAATTCTAGTTAATGCAACATTGAACCATCATGGAGGTACACTGAAAAAGGATCTTTTTCAGGTGTTAGAAGAGTTTGTTTCCCACAGAGAAGTCTCTCTGATAAGTTTGATAAAGAAAAGATGAATAAAGGTGTAAAGTTTGCTACAGAGTATTTACATGCTTCATTTAATTTGTGATTTTTTTTCAGCTGTGACTATCATTTTATTACAAATATTACTATTTAAACACAAAATTACCTGAATTCAGTAAGTTTTGACTGTTTCAGGCTAAGTTATTCTTTTATAAAGAAAAAAAGGTTTCATTATCTACAGCTTTTTTTAAATTAACATGGAAAATTTGAAGGCATCTGACAGAGTAAAAGATTTTTTAAAAATTCTGAACTTGTATTTAGACAGGATTTGTCTTGAAAGTAATTTGTTTAATATACCAGAGTTTTAGAATCTTAAGGGCATTTAACTTCAGTTCAGTTGTTGTCTGTTATCTCTCTCCTAAGCATTCTTGATGTCTAGAGATTTAAACATTAGTCTGGAGGAAGAAAACAAAACCTGCAACCTCCTTCTGTAGTATCTGTACCCTGATTGACCTTTCTGTACTTTCATTTATTTTGCATAAATTATTTTACTAACCTCATTAGGGAAAGAATTGTGAAAATGTATGTTTGATACAGCATGGAAGCATTGCACTGAAAATCACGCATGATACACCACGTTTTGGTACATAAGGGCTATTGCTTGAAGAGCTGTGGAAGGTTTTATTTTCAGTAAAATAATCTGGCCCAGCTGTTAGGTGTATTCTTTTGCTTTCCAGATCCCTCAAATTATGTGAAGTGAGTTTTAGAATGCACAGAGAAGTCTCCTTCGATGTTCAGGTCGGCTAAAAGCTGGAGCACCAGAGGCCTGTGCTGGAATATTACACCTGTGTTCTGAGGTCTTGTTCTTTCAGGTCAATTCTGATTAAACCTTTTCTGAGATGCTCTGAAAGGACACATTCTCTTCATCACACATAACCCCAGGAAATTATTTTTGGGTTAGTGATGAGTCTAGAAAATAAATATTCTAGAACATACATAATAATATAAGATTTTTGACTTCCCATAATCTTCTAAACCATCTTTTGTCTTCTAAACCATCTCTTGTGAATCCTTTGGTGATTCTAGAAACCTTCTAGAAACAAGGTTTCTATAACCTTGTTACCTTCTATAACAAGGTTATGGAAAAGTGCAGGGAATTTTTTTGTCTTATTTCAAAAAGGAATTTGATAAATTTACTGTGGTGTGAAACAGGAAAAACTCTGCAATTCATAAAATCATTTGAAGTATGAGTAAAGTACTTGTAGTTAGCTCTACTAACTGTGCCAGAAATGGATGAGTTTACTATGTAGGTCAGATTGCCATCTTCCTATGAACCCTAAATTACTGGCCATTGATACTTGTGACAGTGAATATCTGTGCTGGATGGATGTGTTTGAAAAGCCTTGAGCAGAAACTTTAATTGAATGTAACAGGCTACAATAAGCTCTGAAAGAATGGTGGTTGTCTGAAGATAGTATTTTCCATATTAAATATGCTTCTATTGTATAAAGTAGTTTAATGGAAAAAATACAGTACATTGCAGTCTTTCTCTTGAAGACTTTATATTCTTGCATTATGAAGCACAAATGTCTGTAAAGCTCATCCAATGAGCTCAGTACAGCGTAGAAGCTGCATGTGACACTGGAAAAAATGAACATCTGTATTGCACAACTTCCCATATCAAAACTTAGTTTAATAGTTCTTTGGTTTAGTTTTTATAAAAGCAGAATCACAGAATCATTAAGGTTGGAAGGACCTCTGGAGATCCTCCAATCCAACGACCTCGTAATGATATGCAGCCCTGATCATTTTTCTTTGTTTGTTTGTTTGTTGTAGGAGACACATCAAACACTTAATATCCAACATGGTCAGTTCAGGAAGCTTGAACTTCTTGTCTTCAGATTTTGCTTCATGTGTGGCTTTTAAACATTAAGGTCTCTGGAAAGCCATAGACCTTGGAAGGTTGGTTGTGCATATCCCAGTTTTACAAATAGGAATGTAAAGTGAATATGTCTGGTTTTGTTTGAGTGGTCTCTTGAATGAGATTTTGACTATTGCATACATAAAGTGAGAAAGTGTGTGTTTTTAACACTATTATTAAAATCAATGTCAAGCTATTTATGGACTTCATTTTTAAGATCTATGACTTTATAAGACTTCCATTTTATTAGCTTTTTTTTTTAAACAACAGAGAACACTTTATCACAAGCTGTCATTTTAAAGCACTGGGTTGAGGTTTGGTGAAAGATGTCTATCTCTCCTGTTTTGCACAATCTGTTCATTGGCTGCCTGTTACCCCACCTCCTTGATAAGATAATAGTATGGGTCTAGGTCATTATTGCTTTTGGCAAGATAATGGATTAAAAAAACATCCCCCAGAGATTTGTAGTAGTAGTAGTAGTCATTTGTGTTCAAAACACATGTTCCACAGTCTTAGAACAATAGAATCCATGAAAAAAGAGTTTTGATTTCCTGGAGCCATAAGAACCAGTTCTGCTGGTACTTTGCCTTGTGTTTAGCAGGTTTGGTATGGAGAGCTTTGCAGACATTCTGCTGCTTTTTTTGTGCTGTGCTGATGAAAATGACTCTCTCCTTCTATACTTGCCTGTCATAGAAGTTAAAAATTACTGTCTGGACCATAAATACTAGAGATTTGTGAATGGAGGAGGCATGATGTGGGTATAGACTGTGGTGTATTAGCTGTAAAGTATTGAAACGAAAAACTGAACCCAGCTACAGAAGATGAAATTAGGGCATGGTTCTGGTTGTTAAGATTAGAGAGGGGTTGAATTAAACCCCTCTAAATTCAGAACAAATACAGATCTCTGCCTTTCTCAGCTGTTTCATATTGAAGTTATTGGGAGATTTAATAATGAGTTCAATTAAAATATCTCTTAAGGCATAATGTATTTCAACAAGATTGTCTTCATCTCAAATAACATTAGAAAGCCCTCAAATGAACAATTTCAAGCGCATTGCTGTTGTGTATTTTAGGTGATATAAACATTTTGTTACAGATAAAGTATCAAATAGATAAATGCCAGAGAAGAAAGTTCTCTTTATATTAAGTAATGGTCACAGAACTTTGTACTAGAATTTATGCTTATATGCTGTGAAGAAAGTACAGAATTTCAGATGCTACTAACATGAAAAATACAGTCCAGCAAAGATTAAAAAAAACCCAACAAAACGGGAAGAGGAAAACAAACGACCTAGGAAGCATTTGGAGCCAAGTAGCCCACTGTAGCTTTTTATTTCCCAAACAATGTGTTACCTTTGTAAAATGATTATATAGTCTTTGTGTATTTTATAATTTCTGATAAAAAAAAGAAAAACTGTAGGAATAAAATGAGAATTCTTGATACCTGGGGATTTATTTTTGACTGGATTAACATAGAAAAAATGGCCTTTAGGGAGACTTTAGGGGGGACTGATGAGATTGCATGGCTGTCCTCAGGCAGAGTCATGTGCTGTGAACTCAGATGCACAGGATGCACCAGGGAGGGAAGTAAAAATTCTGCTCTCATCTAAGCTGAAATCCTGTAAGACTCATTCAAAACAAAATCCTTCAAGTGTATCCATTTAATCTGTGAGACCAGATACAAGATTAATTTGAATATACTGCTAATCTATAGATCTCAGGACACTGGAGCTTCTTGTAGGGACTGCCTAATACGCTGCCTGCCATAGTGATGCTCACAGAGCTCCTGGTCTGAAGGGACCTGAGCATCTGCGCTCTGCAGATCAGCCTTGCCCAGAGGCTTAAAACTGCTTTAATTTGTTTTAGACCCAGACTGCACAAGATTGAGTGCCTGGACATACTTTCAACATACCTCAACTTTTCCTTTGGACTGTCTGTGAGCAGATAGAGCAGGAAAACCATTCTAGTTTCCTAGCATGGATACTCTCTCTTATGAGGTAGAAATTAAAATCATTGCTGTGAGAAAGAAAGGTCTGTCATGAAACTTCTTGAAAATTTTCATCTTGTCATCCAAAAGCTTTCTTAAGTAAAATTACAGCTAGTTAAGAAGTTAGACTTCAAGGCAAGTAGAACAGCCTTCCCTGAATGTGCAGTTAGGTGGGATCAGGCTTAGAAGAATGGATGTCTGTCTGGATTGCCTGATACCACTTATATTTACATAAAAACCCACAAACAGCTAAGAGAATTAAATTATACTGCTTTCTGGTTTTCTGGGAGAAGAATATTCTCCTCTTGGCCAGCCCAAAGCAGTCTACTTCTCCTGTAATTTTAATGTCTTATATTTTTACATTATTGTCAAAATTCAGCTATGTTTTAAAAATTGAATCCTTGTTCAATGTTTTTGCAAAGTCTTTTTCTGGATGAAGCTCAGATGAAGGATGCAAGCAAATGTAGCATTTTCACCCAGCAGCTGGGTGAAGACTGCAGGTTTCCAAACCAAATGAAATGTAACAACAAATTCTACCACCTTAGGGGAAAAAAAAACCTAATGGCACTTTGGTCTTACCCTTTATTATTTTACTTGTAGGATCTAATGCTGAGAATAAACCAGGTAATTTCTCCCTGAACACAGAGGACCCCAGACCTTGTGTTGAAGGGCAAGCAGGGCACCGAGTAGCCCAGTCACTGTGCTGCTGGTCCCCAGGGCTCGTCACAAGAATGGGTCTATTCCACTTTGCTCATAGACAAGTCATCTTCTGAGATTGCCTTGGGTGAAAGGCCTGTCACTAAGGACAAGTGCCTCCCAGATGTTATATGGACCTGATGGCCTGTTTATCTGTTTTTATATATATTCTTTCCCTTGCACTTGGTTAGGCATCTTTGGCTTCCCAGGCTTTCAGATTGGAATGAGACCGTAACTTAGGCTTTAACACCATCTTGGTTTGTACCTTACAAGCTTTTTCCACTGTATGTCATCTCTGCACTAAATAAAAATAAACTGTATGTTAAGTATATCATAAAATCTGCTGGTACATCCATAATTTGTTCATCCAACCACAGATTGTGTTATAAATAATTGTTCGTCACTAGACTCTATTTCTGGCTGTCAGTCTGTAGCTATATCTTTCCTCAGGAATTGTTCACCACATTAAAAATTACCACATGGTTAACTAATGTTCTGTTTAGCATTTTTGCAAAGAATAATTGACACAGATGCACAATCAATGCTGTCTATATGAACCCAAATTTAGCTGTTTCAGCTCTCATTAATGCAAAAAATTGCATGAAATGCTATATTCTCATGGTGAAAAGTTTAATAAATGAAGCCCAGTTATGCTTTTCTGTCTTTTCTGTTATGCAAAGTAAGTGAGGATGTGTCTTTGGAGTAGCGAGGTGTTTTATGATGGGGGAGGTTTTGTAAAGAAAGCTTTGGATGGGCCAAGTACATGAGGAAATTCTCAATGAATTTCCAGGATCTCTTTTTATTAATACAAGTTAGTTGTCAAATTTGAATTCCATTCCTTCGTTTTAATGGTTAGTATATTTTAAAACTAGAGAAGCTTAATTGTGGCATATGAAAGTCCTTATTTGGGGTAGATTTTTAATTTGATTGCTGTCTGCCCTGCTGTGTAAATAGTCTCTTGGGTATGGATTTTTAAGAGTGTGTGTTCTCCTTTACATTTCACTGTGTGACAATTCCTCTTTACCCATCCTCTCCATCCTCTGAGCAAGCTGAGAGCAGACAATAGATACATACTAATGGAGCTGTGTACTTGCCATCTGTAAGAGCAGCTGCTCTCCTGCATCTGTACAATATGTTGGAACTGAGAGCTTCACTAATCTGCATAATAAGGAGAAGGCTTATCCCACTCTAGCTAATAATCGCAAGCAATCGATGCACTTCATTCCCCCACTGTAGAACACAACAAAGTTTCAATATGTTTGCATATTCTCCAGATATACAGAGGTCAAGCAAAAGAATGGACTGCTCATTCTGCCTCGAGCAATGAAGAAAATTCCATTCTCTGTCATTTTTGTAACTGTTATCAACAAAACCCCATTACTATATTTATATTTTGAAATTCAAATTGAAAATAAAAAACCTCAAGATCCAAATTAAAATATCAGTGCCTCCAATCAAGCATGTCCTTTAAACTATCT
Organism: Ploceus nigricollis; assembly: GCA_013399945.1. NCBI lineage: Eukaryota > Metazoa > Chordata > Aves > Passeriformes > Ploceidae > Ploceus > Ploceus nigricollis. The sequence continues at coordinate 152,922 of VXBC01011355.1, forward strand.
GTAGTATTGAGTGTTTTGGGTTTATACTATGACCTCTTTCTCTAACCTTGACCCCTATGAAAACATTGAATTAGCTAACATAGGATTTCCTCCCCTAGGTACTACTGAACATAATCTGTGAACAGAGAAGTGATTAATTTCTTTTGGTGCAAGTATATTACATACAAACACTGATGGAAGATTTTACAAATGCTCTTCTCCTAACTGTTGTGCACATAGAAGATGAATTTGGAATTCATGGCCATTTCAGAATGGAAATTTGGTTCACGACTCCCACAGAGGCAGAAAAGGCTGTAATGCTGTATTACACTGAGGAGCAACAGAATGAGAGAAAATAGGCCAAGAGCAAGTGATAAGCAGTATTTATTTTCATTTCATTTACAACATCCGGGCTAAATGTATATCTCATCTCTACCAGCATCCTGCAGGCAGCAAGGTTGAACACAGAAAAATGATGAGAAAACTTGCATGTAGAAAATGGAAAAGTAAAATTTGAAGGTAAACATCTGAAGTCCTGTTACAAAAGCATCAAAAAAAAGCTATTCTCCGATCTCTCACGAACTGGTTGCAACTCTATGTTTTCTAATATTGATAATTTGCTCCAGATGAAATGAAAGAGGCAATACTGAAAGAAAACAATGCAATAGCTTTTACAATGTTGGAGTAATTTGCAATCAGCCTGGAACAAGTTTATGTTCCTGGCAGCAGCAGGAGCTGTAGCTAGCAGCCCATGGAAGGTGGCAAACAGGTCTTCCTTCCCTCTCTCCTGGCGGAGAATTGTAACAGTTCTCACAGCGACTCCCTGGCACCTTCCCAACTATTCCAATGTATTTATAGAGCACAGCAACTGGGGTAACAACTGGCTCAAGAACAGTGCCTATATTAATCTATGAACCTGTTGTGGCTAGCAAAGTTTATAGGACACAAGCCATGATTGTGGGGTACAAAGGGTTTTAAAAAACTTAATAGCAGAATCTCTAGGTAGGGTGCCATCTGGCAAACCTCTTGGAAAATTGAGAAATGTGTGTGCATATGTGCTCTACAAACCTACTCTCACCCAGGTAACCTTTCAGCTACCACAGGCTTGAATGTTTATGATCAGGCCCAGCCATAGCTATGTTTAGAAGCTGCAATCAGTTTGTTTCAGCCCCAACAAACCATGTTTTTGGTGGGTGAAGGCCATGTGCCCTAAGAACTAGGGAGGCTGCACATCAGAGCATGCCTTGACAACCTCTCCTAGCACAGGGAAATCCTTGTGGCAGCACTTCCCACTTCAGTTTAGCAGGATGTAAAAAGCTTCTTTGAAGCAGAAAATGCTGCAAGCTGGGAGTGATTATTTTTCTTCTCATTGTAACAATGTGGGTTTTTTTTCTTTGCATGCTGGTAGAAGGAATCAGATAATTATCTCTGAATTTTAGTTTTCAGATTACAAGAGGCTTATCTTGAAAAGATAAATCAAAATATGCTCCAAATAAGCTAAAGTTTTTATGTTAAAATCAATCTATTGTGATTTTTATTGTCGTCACAAAAGTCAGGGTTTAAACATAAATATTGGACAGTACTGTGTCAGTGATTCTGAAGACCATACTTGTGAGAAGCTGTGTATGTGTAAGACAGTAGATACACAGGTAAAAGGGGAGATAAGACCCAATCATTTGTGACAAAAAGGGGATGTTTTGAAGAGTATTTATTCATATTGTGGCTCTGGTTCTCAAACCCAGGCAAGCAGTTTTGGTGTTCCCCACCTTTGTCTGTGGATGTGCAATGGCTGTCGAAGCAGAGTTTAGAGGAACACATTAAATTATGTGATTTTTTTAAACCCTAACCCTCCACCCGCCAAATCTGGAGTTTTGTGATGTCCAGGACACACAGGAGATACTTCAGTTTGTCTGTTATGTTATCATGCAATATTGCTGTTCATGCTGCAGAGGAAAACTGTGGTAAATCTTTTTACATTTCATGTTCTTTCAATACACTGAGCTCTGAAAAAGGGAAGAAAGCTTGGGAGAAAACTCAGATTTGATGGATTTGGAGGTGATGTCACACTCACATATCTGCCTTTTCAGTTCAGTCAGCCAGGGTCTTTGCTTGCATCATGTTTAAAAAGGAAACAGTATCTCTAATGGGGGAAAATCAACAAAACCCAGTGGCATCCCCAGATGCCCACCCTCCATTCAGTGGCTGACAAATGTGTAGCAGATGGTGCAAGTGCTCCCGGATGTATTTACAGATCAATGTAAACGTAAATAAATAACTAGCAGCAAATGCAAGCACCTACCCTACTGCTGGTGCCTTGGTGGCACTAATGAGTCTGACCTGATTGGAAACATGGAGGAAGAAAGAACTTGCTTGAAGTTACTTGTCCTGATGGACGGAAGGGAAACGGCAAATCTTACAAGCTCAAGCTCCTTTTATTCCTAAGGAGAATTTCAGAGACACGCAAATACATTAGTGAGTGTTTTTGCCACCTCCTTCACCCTGGGTGCAGTGGTCCTACCTCAGTGTAAGGTAGGATCTCACTTTTCCCACTCTTCATAAGTAAGAAAATGTTGAGCGATGTGCAGTCTCACCAGATGCTGTGAGCTTGACAAAAAACTGTTTTTTCTCTGCAACAAGTTCTCCATTTTCTAATGATGGGAGAAGAAGGGAAAGATGTGTTTGGCTGCTTTATTTCCCCATGCAGCAGCAGCAGTGGCTTCACTGCGGTGCCGGTGGCAGGGACCCTGTGGAAGGCTGTTCCAGCTCCTCTCACTGCATCTCACCAAGCTCCACTCTGGGGTTTTGCTAAAGCAATGAAGGAGCACTGACCTATCAAAGCAGAGTTTTACAGATTTCTTGTTTTAGAGAAGATTTGTCATCCCCTAAAGCTAATCAAACAGGAGAAAAAAAAACACTAAAACATTTTCCAGTGATATCATTTTAACAGCCATAATTATGACATGCTCTATAAGCACACGTGGGCACTGTGTGTCTGCAACTGAAAGACGTTTTTGTCTAAACAGAAGTGTTGTCTTTGAAGCTTCTAGGTGGGCAGAAACAAGCCCAGTACTCTCCAGCTTACCCTAAATGCAAAGCAGCCTCACTTGCTTGGCCCTCCATTCCCTACTTGAGTTTTGATGCTGTCATGTCTTCTCCAAAACCAGTAAAATATAAACTTGTACTTGTGACTGATTTACTTGTACTTGTGCTTGTAAACTTATTACTTGTGAGATGGTTCAAATACTTGAAACACCTCAGTAAGGGCTTTTAGAAATATTACTCTCTGGAAAATCCAGGTTAAAATTTTTGCCCTACGAAGTCTATGACAACAACCTATTACTCAGACTGAAAAAAAAGTTTATCTGTATGTGGGAATGCTTTGATGTCCCACAGCTACCAGCTGTGCACCATGACCATTTTTGAAATGATCTCCCCCAATAAACATTTCTGAATTCAGAATTTTTTCAATTTAGAAATATTTCTGTAACTACATAAAGCTGCAACATTGTGACTTGCCTGATTTCTCTGAATTTGAACCTGTCCCTGTGATTCCTCAGTGCAGGATGAGATTACTGGACAACCTAATTTTAGGATGTATATTTTAGTATGGATGTATTGATAAATTTAGACTACTATTGTAGCACTAAGTTGAATATTTATTTGACCTGTGAACCTTCCAGAGCTACTTTCAGATTTCACCAAGGAGGTTTTTGAGCTGGAGAAACGATTACTCCATGTAGGAATTTGATTCATTATCTTCACTGTGTAAAATTAGCACCATTTGTCTGTTTTAAAATTGTGTGCCTTGAAGTTCCAGTTCTTAATAACACCAACCCAATAAGTTCTATATAGTTACAAAAATATTGATTTTCAACATGTTTTGAAGTAATGGATGGTCTTAAGAATACAACCACACAGAAATTAACATCTCTCAAGGCAAATTGGCTCAGTGGAGTTTTTTCACTCAACTTCAATGGGCCCAGGATTATCCCCTTCTGCTCACAGGCATTAGGAGATCAGGCCTTTGCTAGATAGTTATGATTCTTCCTCTGATGGATATTTTGTTTGGAAAACTTTCTTTCTGTAAGGTTTTTTTGCACATTTTATACTTTGTATTGCACAGAATAAAGGTTTAGACCCAGACTTTGGACCTGAAATCTAAACAGAATCCAAGTGACAAAGTCAGATGGTGCTAAACCTGGAAGTCTGACACAGAGACAACAATATTCAAAGCAAAAAGAGAGGGCAGTGACCAAACACAAATTCCAGCTGTAGGAGCAGTGACTGAAAATCTCAAATGCCTTTTTTTTACCTTGAATGGACCTGTTTAATTCCTTAATCTGTCTGAAACAATTAGCATCTAAAACTGGACAGTGTATATTAAATGAAGCCTTCTCTTCCTGCAGCTCTTTGGTTTCAAAGTTTAAATATAGTGTATCCTTTACCACTGACTATTTCAATTTGCCTTCCTGCTAACTCCAGCCTGTAGTGCACTCTTGCATGCATGCTCAGGTGATGGGGTTTTGTTTGTTTGTTTTGGGGGGATGTATTTGTGGGTTTTCTTGTGTTGGCAGTTGTTATCTCTTGTATGGGTTTTAGCTAGAAAAACTGAAGGGAGTGATGTACTGCAACATTTGAAAAAACAATGCTATTTCTGGAAGAGAGAAGTCTTAATTTTTGATTTTGACTTTGTTGCCATTTCTCTGTGCCTGTGTTCATCCAAAGGCATAATTGCAAGCCAAGACATTATACCTAAAGTACAGCCTAAGGCAGCAACCTCTACCCAAGGTGCTGGGTGAAATTTGCAGCTTCTGGGGCACAACACTCAGTTTCCTGGGAGCAGCCCTTGCTGATACAAGCAGCAGCCCATACGTTTAACTGCATCATAACTGGAGCCTCTGTGATCCTGGGTAACCAAATTTCTCTGTTTCAAATTCTCTGTTTCAATTTCTCCGCTTGCCAAATGAGAAAATGGACACTTTCATTACAGAAATAGAATGGAATTAAAGATTCAAGTAATACAGTGCTCTGAATTGAGAAAGTACCAAACCATGCCATGTATTGTTATTGTAAAATATGCATTTGTAAAAGAACCACAAATTCTTACAAAGATTAATTCAATTTCCGGAAATGATACATTTCTATAAGGCTGCAGAAGGTCTCCTATAATAATGTGGATAGTGTTAAAACCCCTCTAGCAGTTCAGTATGAATTATTTTCAAAACCAAAAATTAGCATGAGCTGCATGATATCTCTAAATATCCACCTATCTGGATTTAATTTTAATTTTAATTTTATTCCTGTTTAATTTTTCTTTTGTCTTCCAAAACACCCAGAAGCTATCAACAATATCTCGTATCAGCTGTATTGGTGTTATATCACCTATAGAGTATCTGTCAGATTTGAAGACATTTCTCTGTGAAACGTCATGAGGATGTCCCTGACTGAACATCCAGCTCACAGCAGAACAGTGACCAGTACTGAATGGGGAAGAAATGTTGAGTTTTAGGAGAAAAAGTGATGTGCCCACAGGACAAAACAGCCAGGGTGAATAATTTTCCCCTGACCTTCTGGCAACTCAATATAGACCACAAGAGATCAAAGCCAGCTCAACCATCTTTACAGAGTAATGGATTAAATAGGTCACCCATTACTGATCCTGTGCTGAAAAAATAGCTCCAGATATATTTCAGATGGCCTGACACCTTTTGTACAAAAGCCTACTTACTTGGGCTATGTACAAGAAAATAGGATTTTATTTTCAATATAGTTCTTAAAATACAGGAAAGCAAACAAATATAACTGCATATCACAATAAGTGCCTTTGCCAGTGTTAAATACCCAGTGAAAAGGAAGCTTGTGTTTTTCAGTGTAGTTTGAAAGTAGCACCTTTCAAAGGACAAATGCTGCCGTGAACCTTTAAAGTTATTTAGCTTTTCCTTAGCTCTGTGTTATAATGATTTGTTCTGTTTGAAAAACATGCAGCAAGGGAGTATATTTTCAGTTCTGTGATACGTGGAGCGTGCTTACCTGAAGGAATATGAGCTCGTGGTGCTGGAGGAGGCTTGCACACACAAGACCAGCAAAAATTTCTTGTCTTAGAAATGTTAACAATGCTGCTAGCAGCAACAAAAATCAGACCTTCTTGCTTTTAACTTGGATCAAGGGAAAAGACACGAAAGTGAGAAAGACTCAAAGATATTGAATAATTGGTAAAGTCAAATTAGATTTTAAATGTATTGGGTCTTCTGCCTATAAGTGCAATGGACCATTTTTTCCTCTCACTTGCACCGTTACCATGCCGGCTGAAATAAATGATGCTCCTCTTTTTAGTCTATGACATTGCAGTGATGCCATTTCACACATCTAATGGGAGCACATTTTGCTTGAATAAGCCTATTAAAAAAATTCCTTGTTTTTGTTGTACCAATGTATGCTGTGTGTGACAGCACAGCAGGTGGCTGCATGGAGGTGAACTCTAATTAATTCAAATCAAAAAGTGAGAGACCCAGATAACAAGCTCCACAATTAGCAAATTACATCAAGTGTATGCAACTATCCATCAGGAAGTAGCTGCCTGGACACCAGCGGTAAATCCAGCCAGTTCATGACTGTGGCAAGCACTTCCCCAAGGGAGCAGCTGCCTTTCTGTCACTGCCACTGCTGTCCAGCTGGACAGAGGGGCTGGCTGGCCAGAGCTGTTACCTGGCTTGCACTGGGTGGAGCTCCATGGGCTTGTGGTGACCACCCATTTTATGAGGAAATAATCTAGTGAACAACAGTCAGAAATAAAATGGGTGGTCACCTTACCTCCTTGTCATTAGAGTGTCCTGAGCTGTACCATGTACTTAGGAATAGTGTGGCCTTACAGTCCCTTTTAAAAGCTGTGCTCTGAGTGCTTCACTGTGCTTTTCAAAGTACCTATAAAACATAGGAAGGGCTTGGGGGAAAAGATTTGCTCCCACCGTAAATCAAAAGTGAGCAGACAAAGGTCAAAATACCAAAAGCCACAAGAACATTAACACTTAGGATATAAAGATTTCCTAAGAAACTAATGCCTGCTCTTTCCCCAGATAAAGCAGACACCTTATCTTGGGGAGTTTACAAAATGGAGCCAAGCTATACAAGTAACCACTTAACTAAACCAAGGCCTGGCTCTTTTAGCAGTCTGCAGTCATTAAAGCTCCAGGAAAGTCTCCCAGGAGCCAATATGCTTGCTTAAGTATATGCTGTAAAAGGTCCCTGAGATTTACAAGGAACTGCTCCATGCTAAGCTAGGCACCATCTGATAAACAAGCAATTTTAGCTTCAGGCTAAACGATGCTCTTTGAGGCTTTGATTTACAATGCTGCAGATGATATATTTGTAGTTCTAGGATAGGTTCTGCTGTGGACCTGCTGTGATTACTCATCCATGAACTAAGTTAGGGCTCAGATATTCAACTAGGAGGTCAGAAAATTGTCAGTGGAGCAAGAAATGTTTGATAAGGTTTATTTAGATGCTAACCACATTAAAAAAAACTAAATTAACCAGAGAGGTGAACAATTCTTAATCTTTCTAGGGAACAAGCCTGGATTTTTTCGGAT